>JAZKJV010000977.1:528056-983347 GCA_037367405.1 Ottelia alismoides
TAGAGCTTCGCCCTGCCCCAACCAGGCATGGAGAGCACGAAGGTACTGATTCCGTTAAATCAAGCCCCATCTGATCTAACGGCTTCTAGAGCTTCACCAGCAGTCGTTCGAATCCACCCCTCCAAGTGTCCATCACTATCGTTCGCTTATGTCTTGATATGGGCCATTGGATTATTTTGATCCAATGGTCTAGGTCACCCTCCGAGCCTGCCCTCCATGCCAGCAGCCTTGGGACCATCGACCCACGTCCGAACCTCCCTCGCCTTGCTTACGTGGTGCAACAACCCAAACCTCGCTCTGAACTGAGCCCTTCACGTGCCTCCCACATGTGGACAGGCATTTTGCAGCATCAGCCCCTCAGTTCTTCCTATTTGCACCAGAATCTCGGTCGATGTGTGCCCATGTGGCCTGTCTGGGGCAGATTGCACCCAGGCCCCTTTGGGTTCCAGAACTTGCATATAACCCCCTCCAATATATTTATTTGCAAAAAAGCCCATTATCTTTGTTTTTAAATTAGTTTTAATTAAGTTTTTATTGCATTTATGCCCTGAAGTCTTTTGTGTATATCTTGAGCTACATAGCTCAAATTTGCCGAAATTAGTCTCTTTTAAAGCTTGTTTAATGCTCTTTCTTATGCATGTTATATGCTTTGATAAGGTTCTTTGAAAATTAATTATTCATTAGAGAAGTTCCCTGATTTTCTTAGCTTGTTTAAAATTGTTAAAAATTGCGAACATGTGCAATTATTACAAATAAATAGGCCACTTAAAGCTTGATTCACTTCACTTATATCTTAATTGTAGAGTTAATTTCATGATTTGTGGACTTTAATTCCATGTTTTGATTATTAAAGTGGATTAAGTAACTTAGGGATTCATGCATTTGTTACATTGAATTTGAAAATACCCAGTGCCTTAATTTGTCTAATCATTGGTGAATTAAACTTGCTTACACCATGGCTTGAGATAGACATTAAATTCATGAGCTTTATGTGTGATTATTGTGCATTTCCTTTCATTCATTTTGTTTGCATCCATACCTCGCATAAAAATTGCTAAAAAAATCATGCATTCATCGAACTAACTACTTCGAGTGATAACATAGATTTAATCATTTAATTGACCTTAAATTGACCCTAGCATCGAATAACTAAGTAGGTCCAACTCCTCGGGTCGACCCTGAAGCTTGTCCAGGTAAAACACACATAGAACCGCACCTCTTCATAGAGATACTTTGTGTGGTTATTTCTGTACGATTCACTTTATGCTGGCTATAACATAACATATTAACATGTGCATTTTTTTGATCGTCGGATGGCATCATTGCCATGGAGATTGCCATGGAGATGGCATCACACTTAGTGATTTTTAGGGTTAAATAGTTGAGTAATCATGTTTTAGCCTAGTTGATCAATTTGTATTTTGTATTGCATTGTGTTTATTTATGTTGTATATTTTTTTACTATTGTTGCATTTTCTCTCTTTTATGTGTACGTGACATTAGTTTTCTTATAGGATAGGGCTTGGAATAGTCATTGGAGCATCGGTGAACTGGAAACAGACGGCTTGGAGCCGACCGCTACAGAGGATCCAGCATTTAATTTTTATCGAGTCTGTTGTGAGAGAGTCTAGAGTTTAGGACTTTTATTCGGGACATCATTTATTTTTGTAAAGTAAATGTAATTTAATTCCTCATTTCCAGCAGATCTCATTTGGGATCTCATGTGTGTCCAGGATTCGGACAGTCTCGCAAGTTTTGACCCCTTATGTGTGGTCGGAGCTCTTATGATTGTGATTGGTTGTGGTTGATTAACGTAGATAGGACTTGCATAAAGTGTATTAAAGCTCAATTAGGTCAAAAATTTCTTGTGCTCGTAGGACCACACCTCACTTAATAACTCACCTTAGAATGTTCTGCTTAGCCAGAATAAATCAATCTCCTTCTAGCTAATAGAACTACTAATAAGGTGTGATTTCATCAAACATATAGTATAAAAATCTTTCAATTATGTATTGCATCCCACATGTAGAGAGCTGGGAATCACTGTAAGTATTCTAACTAGGCATGCATCATAATTTTTTAATCGTTGCATTAGCTTTCTCGATCGCCCTCCCTCATTTTATAACATAGGATTCAAAAGGAATTGGGATTGACAATAGGAGTGTCTTGTGGTGGATATTAAATTCAGTGGTAACTAATTCTTAAAATTCAAAGTGTTAATGTAAATTTGACCAAAAATCAGAATAAAACCAAAATTGCATTGCGAGAGAGCACCCCTGATCATTGAAAACAGGTACCTTCCAGACAAGAGAGGGTAAGGATGCACACTTAAGTATTTGAGCTAAATATCCATGGACTTGCGCCCTAAGTCTCCAAATCCAACTCTTACGGGTTTGAGAGCTGCGAGCGCTTGCCTACAACCATAAAGAGATGTTTTGGGTACATAAGTCTACTACATTCTTAAGGGCTTGATATAACCCCATAGCCTGAGCAGATAATCCTTTTGAATAGGGTGTAATAGAACCATATATGGACGTCAGGGAAACTCACACTATGTGCTTGCGTAACCAAGATTGTTTTCTCACTTAACTTAAAATTGAAAAGATAACAGTCAAACTCTTGCGACCATCACTGTGTTGAGTTAATGAAAATAGGGTTTGTATTGTGTATTCTTTTGTGTGAAGAACCAAAATCCGTGTGTCTTCCCGTGTTGTTCTCTTAATTCATTTTTCCATGCCTCTGTCGTATGCACTTGACATCGGAGATGGATATTTGGAGATATATTTGTTGGGACTTCGCGATCCTCTCCATGAACTCTTCAAAACTCGCATCTTTTAAGGTCCAAGATGACACTCTTCCTGGACCTCCCTGGACTCCAATCGACCCTTTATCAAGTCCGGATTAAATAAGTAGGCATCTAAGGTTTGGTCAGACACTGAACAATCTCTTCCTTTCTTCCCTTCTCACCAATGATGCCTTTCGCCTCGATGAGTTCAATCTAAGTTCTTCCTCAATTTAATTAATCCCTTTCTTTCCGAAGGTGAGGAAGATTGTGAAGGGATGCCTCCAAAAAAAGGAACCATGATGAGGAGAACAGAGATGACACCCTACAAGCCATCATGGCTAGATTGACCTTGGCAAAACAACAAAATGAGACAATACATTCCGAAGTTGGTTAGTTGCAAGCCACAGAGGGAATGGATAAGCCGATGGATGAGGCTTATCGGGTTGAATCAGAACCATAACTCGTTGAAACCAATAGTCCCTATTGATGCATTTGAAATTAAAGCCACATTTCCTAGCACTGCATCACAAGTTCAACAGAAATGCATCCAAAGAGCCATTCACGATTCTGAGAGATTTTGAATTGGTCTGTGACAACCTTGGCTATCCGAGAGTTAGTCAAGATTTTATCAGACTGTGAGCCATCCCCTTTGCCTTAGGATACAAGGTGGCTTATTGATTGAAGGAATCTAGGGGTTGAAGTTACTACAAGGACTCATTTCTCAATAAGTTGTACACCCAGGTAGGACCTAATCAGATGAGATCCAAGATCACGAGTTTCACCCAGTTTTCCCACGAGCCATTCTATGAAACCTGGGAGAAATTCAAGAATTTGCTTCAGAAGTGCCCTTGTCACGGCATCAATAGAACGATCTTGGTCCAAAGTCTTAATTGTGTTCTCACCCCTGAAATACAGGGGTTTGAGAGCGTCGCTCGTGCAGGCAGCTTCTTGAGTAAGAATGTGGACATCATCTGGAAGGTGTTCGAGCATATGGCCGAGATGAGCCGCTCACAGACCACCAGTAGGGCATACCGCAAACACCTCCTTCGCTCTCATATAACGAGGTAGGAAAGCAAGCAGTGATCGATCTGACTAAAAACCTATCTCCAACACGGAGATAATAGACGATAAGTTAACCATAGTGGAGCAGAACAACAAGAAGATTAGGTAGCTTCATGATCTCACTAAACATGAGAGCCTCGCCCAATTGCCGAAGCATATGGATGAGTTAACTGAAAGGGTATCCAAGATTAGGTACATGCCATGTCTGCACCTATTATTCCTCTTCACCAAGTTGACCATATTCAGGAGCAGCACATGCAAGGGCTACAAGCGCACTTAAGTTCAAGACCAGTCTTGGAAGAAAACTCCATGGTTCCAACTGTGGTAATCAAAGAATGAGCCATGTTGACTAACCCGTCTAATTTCACAGCTAAGGAAGGTTGGGAGGAGGTAAATAAACTACCTTCTTCGGTAGATGAATAGAAGCCCCGTGAGAGCCTCGCCCAATTGCCGAAGCATATGGAGGAGTTAACTGAAAGGGTATCCAAGATTAGGGTACGTGCCATGTCTGCACCTATTATTCCTCTTCACCGAGTTGACCATATTCAGGAGCGGCACATGCAAGGGCTACAGAGCACTTAAGTTCAAGACCACTCTTGGAAGAAAACTCCATGGTTTCCAACTGTGGTAATCGAAGAACGAGCCATGTTGACTAACCTGTCTGACTTCACAGCTAAGGAAGGTTGGGAGGAGGTAAATAAACTACCTTCTTCGGTTAGATGAATAGAAGCCCCTGAGTCAATGATCCAGGTAGGAGATGTTGCCATGGAAAAGTTGGATATCGTACCTAAAGAGTGGCCAAGTGTGCAGTAGGAGTAGCCTCATTAGTGGTCACCTCAAATTTCTGCAGCATCTGCATCAGGCGTGAGTATTCTGAAGCAGAGAGTTGGAATGCATTGTCCATTTGATCTGATTATTTCCCTCTGTGACATGTGTATCATAGTCAGATGCAAGATTAGTCAGCAGTGGCATCCCAAACTTCGTCCAACATTTCTCGGACAGGTTATTGGTTTTTTGGTAATGATTACATGGCATGCGAACATAGCCCCGACCACGACTAGAGTGACAGACGCGACCTCTTTGATAGCTAGAACAACCACCTTGTCCGAAGGAAAGAAAAGGTTGAATTCTCCATAGACAGAGTACGAGCAGAGAATTATCAATCTCTTACAGGCGTCCAAAATAACCTTGATGGACATAAGGGTGTCCAATGTCAGGAATAGTTCCTTGGCATTCTGATAACGCGAATGCAAGCCAGCTAAGAACCGATAGACATGCCATTTTTGACCTCTCTGTCACATGTTTTGTGCAATAGGATGCCTGAAAAATGGCCAGCTCCTCGTACAGTCAATAAGGTGGCAATAGTACTCCACTAGAGTCGATTCACCTTGATTTGCAAACCAAATCATCATATAGACGTCTTCCAAATGGGACTTTGTAATCTTTGGGAGTATATATGTTCCAAATTCTCCCCATCTCCTTGGACGTCTCCTTGAATATGAGATTTGCTACAGTGTGTAGCTCTACACTTTTGGTCATCCAATTCATAACCTGATAATTATCAGCAATCCAAGACTTAATAGTCCTTATCACCCTCTTTTAGAGGCTTCGTTGTGAGAATTGATATTTTTCTCCGACCCCCGATGAACACCTTAAAAGATCGAGACCAGAGCACGAAATTCGATGTGCCCTTAGTTTTGATAGATGTACCCAGCATCATGACAGACGTCACTGAATGATTTTGTCGCGATTGGAGTTGCGGCCATCGTGTTTCGAGATACAGACAAGCAAGAGAGTCGGAAGAAACTTCTAATTACGTATCAAATGCAGCGACGATACCCAGACGGTCGACAAAGCCCTAGAAGTTGACATGATGGATTCCTAGAGTCTGAGGGCAAAGTTCATGTGGGCTGGAGGTGCTCCGGCAGAGCCCTAGAGTCGGAGGGAAGCCCAGTTGGGCTGGAGGTGCCTTGGCGGAGCCCGGGTGGGTTGAAGGTGCCTTGGTGGAGCCCAAGAGGGTTTGAGGTGGCCCTGGCCCCGCCTTTAAAGTCGGACGGTGGAGCCCAAGTGGGCTGAAGGTGCTGGTGGTGTCACCTAGGGAGCCTTCGATGAAGAGTAGCCCCGTGCAAGGCTTATACTAGGTGGAGGTGAGGCACGCGCGAAGCTAGGAAGCAATAAATGCGATCTTATGTGGCCTTGTGCATGACCCAACATGCTAAAACATCATGCTAAATAAATAACATGTTGAAATTGTGGAAAAAAGAATGAAAGAATAGAAAGGCTTGTTTTATTCTAGAGGTTTAGGGGTCCTTATATAGGACAAAACCCTAGAGAGCTCAAAGGAGAAAATAAGTAAATACCACATAGAATATTCTTGCTACATAGAATATTCTCTTAACATATACTCCTACCACATAGAATATTCTCTTAACATATACTCCTGATACATAGAATATTCTCTTAACATATATAGAATATTCTCTTAACATATATACTCCTAACACTCCCCCTCAAGTTGGAGCATATTTATCAGTCATGCTCAACTTGGAAACAATCCAGGAGAGTCGCTTCTTGGGTAGTGCTTTTGTGAAGACATCTATAAGCTGAAGGTCAGTGTTGATCTGAGGAGTAGTAATCCTTCCAATCCTGACAGCATCACGAACAAAATGACAGTCAACCTTTATACGCTTGGTTCGCTTACGGAACACCGGATTCACGGCAATATATGTAGCAGATTAGTTGTCACAATATAGTGGAATAGGAGTAGTAACAACAATACCAAGTTCTTGCAGAAAAGTTAATAGCCACGTTGATGCATCACGAAATAAACAAATATGGCCTCATTTTCTATATTTCTATCCGTAAATTAGAGTCTAATTATTTTTACATAATCGAGTCGTCGCAATTTTTAAATAAAAGAGATCGCATGTGATCTCAAATTATTTAGTCGATTTTAGGCTAAGGTAGATTTGAATTTTGATTCAAATCAATTAGAGTCAATTTGAATTTTGTATTTTATTTCTATCTTTTGTAATCTCACCCCTCCTATATAAAGGGGATGGTAGGCAATTGTTTTAGACAGCTGAAGTTGAATTATTTTGAGAATTATCCCATCTCTCTCGCGTCTCTCTCCCTCTCCCTCACGCGATCTTCGCGATACTCTTCCTCAAACGCCTCGCATCCTGCGAGTTATTCTCTTCTTCCTCCCTCCAACTTCTTCCACAAAAATTTTCTTCCGCAAAAAAATATTTTCTACCGTTGCAGATTCTGATCTGCATCACACATAATCTCGCAAGTAGCTTGAGCCATCGCCATGTACTCTGCTTATGCACTGGATCTAGATATAACAGTCTGATTCTTGCTTCTCCAAGTAACAAGATTTCCTCCAACCATCATAGCATAACCTGTGGCGGAGCGCCGATTCCGTGGTGAGCTTGCATAATCAGCATCAGCATATGCAATAATATCGGTGTACCCATTTGCCCCATAGAAGAGGCCATTTCCTGGTGATTCCTTCACGTATCGTAGAATCTGAAGAACCTCCTGCTAGTGAATGTAATAAGGTTGCTCAATGTGTTGACTAGCTCTGCTCACTGCATAAGAAATATCTGGTCTAGTGACAGTAAGGTAAAGAAGTTTGCCAACCAAGCTCCTATATCGAGTAACATCTTTGAAGATAGGATCAGAGGATGTGAAGTGTTTCTTAAGATCTGCGGGAATACCAGCGGGCTGCATCCAAGTAATCTAGCTTCCGTAAGAATGTCCAGACAGTATTTTTTTCTGTGAAATATGTGAAGACCCTCTGTAGTGCGTAGTACTTCTATGCCCAAGAAATATCGTAGTGAACCAAGATCCTTGGTAACAAATACCTTCTGGAGGAAGGCCGTGGTCTCTAGTATCCCTTTATCATCATCACATGTGATGACCCTATCATCCACATAAATCGCAAGAACTACAGTACCAGCTATTCGTCTTTGACAAACACAGAATAATCAAAGGTGGTTCTCTGGAAGCCAAGAGTGTTGATCTCTGTAGTAAGTCTGTCTAACCATGCCCTTGGGCTCTGCTTTAGGCCATATATTGCTTTGTGAAGTCAACATACACACGACTTCATAACCCGGAGGCTGCATCATATATACTTCCTCATCAAGATCGCCATATAGAAACGCATTTTTCACATCTAACTAAAAGATAGGTCATGCATTATTAGCTGCCACAGAAAGGATAGTCCTTATTGACCCCATACGCGCAACCGGTGAGAATGTCTCAAAGTAATCCACTCCATATGTCTGTGTGAAGCCCTTTGCCACAAGACGAGCTTTCAACCTGTCAATCGACCCATCTGGTGATTGTTTGGTCGTGGAGACCCATTTACATGCCACAGGTTCAGTCCCTTTGGGGCATTGCACTAGATTCCATGTTCCCCAAGAAATAAGAGCATCCATCTCATCATCCATGGCCTTTCGCCATCCTGAATCCTACAAAGCATTATGGTGATCTCTTGGAATAGAAATGGTCATGAGAGCATCTGCATATCTTCTGTCAGTGGTTGATAAACTAGCAGTAGAAGTAAAATGAGATATGGGATGAAGTGTGCACTGCCTCTTAGTTCTGCGTAGAGCAATGGAAAGCTCCTCAGGAACATCCGGGACAGCAGTGGAGGGACACTTGAATTAGGTATATCAACCTGCAATAAAGAAATAGGTAATGGAACATCTGGTGATTGGGATTTTTGTTTTTGCTTAAAGACAATTGGTGGAGGTGGGAGATCAAGAGGGATATCGGTAACAGATTGTGTGAAGAAGCTGGTCTGCTCAAAAAAGGTTACATCTATAGATATATAATAGCGACGTCCAATTGGATCATAGCACCTGTAACCTTTTGAGTACGAGAATAACCAAGAAAAATACATTTAATAGCACAAGGAGAGAGTTTGTCAGTTGTGTAAAAGTTATGAACAAATGCAACACATCCAAAATTTTTGTAAGGGTAGAGGAAAAGGTAGCTCAGTTGGGTAGAGCAGAGAGAAGGGGGTGGATCCATTTATGGATAGAGATGGAACCCTGTTGACAAGATGGACAGCAGTGCATCCCCCCAATAGGATTTGGGAACTTTCATCTGGGTGAGGAGGGATCGGGCTATATTTAGAATGTGTCTGAGTTTCCTTTCGGCTACCCTGTTTTGCTGCGAAGTGTAAGGGCATGATGTTTGGTGAATGGTGCCCTGGGATGCAAAGAAGTTGGTTAGATCATGTTGAGTGAATTCCAAAGCGTTATCTGTGCGAAAAATTTGAACACCGGAGGAAAAGATATTTTTGACATAATGGAAGAAATTCTTAATAATGTTGCTAATCTCTTATCGTTCTTTTAACAAACAGACCCAAAATGATCGACTGTAGTCATCGTCAAAAATAATAAAGTATTTATGTCCACTCAGGGTACGAAACGAACAGGGTCCCCAAATCTAACAATGGACTAAAGAAAAGGGAATTTTGCGGCGAGGTTCAGAACGAGCAGGGAAGGACGCTCGATGATGTTTCCCGAACTAACATACCTCGCATTCAAAGGCTTGAGCGTAGAAAGCTCGGGGAACATTAAACAAAGAGCTTTGGCGGATGGATGACCGAGGCGACGATGCCGAAGAAAGGGATTAGTGAATATAGATGTAGCACCAGCAAAACCGGAATCAGATGGGATATCAAGATAATATAGGCCGTTCTTCTCATGCCCCCCATAATCTGTCTCGTCCGAATGTTATGAAATAACAACAAAACTCATCAAAAATCACATGACAGTTAAGTTCCTGGAATAACTTACGAATAGATAAGAGACTAAGCGGAGAATCAAGAGCAGAATGCACATCAGTAAGTCGAAGATTGAATGAAAACTCCATAGTCACCACACTAGTGATAGGGGAATGTGTTCCATTGGCAACCCGAACAATCCTCACAACAGAAGACAGATGTGCAGAGGTGAGGACTATCTTCTCCCGTCAGATGAGTAAAGGCACCAGAATCAATGATCCATGCAGGGTTGGATGCAGAGGCAGCATTGACAAGTGTACCTGAAGTAGTGGCTAGACTCGTAGTAGGAGCAGAGGTACTAGTGTTACAGGCAAAATTTTGTAGCAGTTGACGTAGACGAGCATACTCAGATGCAGTGAAGGATGTCTGACTATCATCAGACGGTTGTTATGGCGAGGTATATGTATTATCGTATGAGCCTTCGTATGAGGTAGCCTCATAGGCGTTGTTGGCATTAGTAGGCATGCCAAACTTTGCCCAACAACGTTCAGATGGATAATTCCAACGTCTGCAGTGTGTGCATGCTGGATAGCGGGCGGTGGCAGGATCTCGTCCACGTCCATGTCCGAAGTCACGTCCTTGTCCAGCCTCACGGCCATGACTATGTCCAAAGTCACGACCGCGTCCTCCTTGATAGTTAGGTCGTCCGCTAGCAAAATGTGCAGTAGTCTCCGTAGATAGCTGAGGAGAGGGAGAATCAAGTTCCTGTAGTCGACCATATATGGTCTCTAGAGTGGGTAGCGCAACAACAGTTAGAAATTGGTCCTTCACAGTCTTGTATCGCGGATGTAATCCTGACAGGAAATGATACACTTGCCATTCTGCACGCTCACCTATCTGCTTATCACAACAAGCATGCTGGAGGATAAGAAGCTCCTCAAACAGGCATGTGAGGAGCCTCTAGTACTAGACTAAGGATGTATCTCCCTGATTTGCACACCAAATCCGTGTGGAGATATCTGAGAGCATGGACTTTTGAGAGTAGGTGTTCTCAAGGCTCTCCCACATAGCCTTTGTCGTCTCCTTGTAAAGAAGATTTGATGCAATATTTGGATCGATGTTGTTCGTCATCCAAGTAATCACTTGCCAGTTGTCCACGTACTAAGTATCATAGTCTTTGTCTGTCTCCTTGGGCGGATCTTTTGTGAGAACATAGTTCTTTCGCTGACCACCAATAAACACCTTGAACTTGAAGGATCTGGACCATAGTACATAATTCTCGGAGCCTTTTAGCTTTATAGAAGTGCCATGTACCATCACAGAAGAAGTCGGGTACATGGGTTTGGGCTCTGCAGATGCCATGGTGGTCGAGTAGGTCAAGAAAAAGTGACCTAGTTAGTTCTTGCAGTCTTATTCAAGCATCACGGAGACCTAGCAGTGCATCAATTAGGTAATCGACATCAAGTGATGATACCCTAAGTGATCAGCAAAGGAGAGAGAGGCAGCTGATGTGTGGGGAGCAACGCGAAGCGTCTGGGATGGTGCTGGTGAGCACCTAGGGCAGTGTAGGAAGCCTAGGTTGGCGTCTGGAGAAGCTCGAGGTGGCGCTGGAGGCGTCTGGAGCGGCGCGAGTTGCCTGGGGTGGCGTGAGGCAGCGCTGGAGGCACTAGGGAGTCGCCTAGGCCATGAGCGAGAGGCGCAGGGTGCCTGGAATGGCACGGGCGAGCGCCTAGAGCGACGTTGGGCCGTCTGGAGCAGCGAGCGGTGGCGCGGGCTGCGCCGCAGGCGCTTGGAGTCATCGCAGGTAGGCGGCGGCTGCTTAGGCAGGACTTGGGGCTGGCGGTGGAGGGATTTAGGTCAGAACACCGGTCTAGGACTGCTGCTCTGATACCATGTGGAAAAAAATAAAATGATAGAAAGGTTTGTTTTATTCTAGAGGTCTAGGGGTCCTTATATAGGACAAAACCCTAGAGAGCTCAAAGGAGAAAATACATAAATACCACATAGAATATTCCTGCCACATAGAATATTCTCTTAACATATACTCCTACCACATAGAATATTCTCTTAACATATACATAGAATATTCTCTTAACATATACTCCTGTCATATAGAATATTCTCTTAACATTAGGGGCGTAAACGAGCCGAACCTGAGCGAACCAACCCAGGCTCGGTTCGGCTGGTTGAGCATACTTTCAGGCTCGGGCTCGGTTCGGCTCGATAAAATGAAAACTGTAACAAGGTTCGGCTCGGCTCGGGTAAGGTTCGTAAAGGTTCGGTTCGGCTCGTTAAAGGTTCGTTTAAGAATAAATGTTGTGCAGATTTTTTTGTTCAAAGGGAAAAACCACAGCTGCAGGGGAGGGTTTGTAGGATTTCGGGAATAGGGTATAGGAAGTTAGGGAGTGGATGACTAGATGGGTTTGAGAAAATAAGTGAATGCCCTTATATTAATATAGAATGTATTTTTTCCTCGTATATATACAATATGTATGTATATATACTTTTATGTATGTATGTGTGTATATAATCGAACTTTTAATGAACCGAACATGAGCGAACCTATGTTTTTGAGGTTCGGTTCGTTTATTTAATCGAGCACAAACTCGTGTCCAGGTTCGGTTCGTTTATTTTCGAATCGAATCTGAATCGAACTTTTAGCGAGCCGAATCTGAACGAATGTCGAACCTGAGAATTTTCTGACAGCCCTACTTAACATATATAATTCTAACAGAAATATCATAACTCCAATAGGTACGATTGGTTAAAAATGAGAATGGAGAGGAGATTCCAATCAGGGCAACCTCATCATGGCACCTACGTCTTGACTATTGCCCATAAACTCAGCAATAAATAAAGATCCCTTTTTTACCCCTATTGAACAAATTATGGGAAAGGCTGCAAGAAAAGAAATTCTTTTTCCTTTTTCAATGATTATTCTGGCTATAATCAAGTTGTAATTATTTTAAAGAATAGGGTAAAACCACCTTCACATGTCTATTAGGAACGTATGCTAATAAATGGATGAATTTGGATATTATAATGCTCCGGCTAAATAATAGAGGTGCATGCTTACAGTATTTGCAGACATGGTTAGTGGTTTTCAAGAGGTCTTCAAGAACGATTTCCCAATCTTTGGAGATTCATTCAACTCCTATCTACCACACAAAAAACAAGTTCTCCAGAAGTATTGAGAGGTAAATCTTGTCCGTTAATAGGAGAACAGTCACTTTATGGTCACCGAGAGGATTTGTAGAGATACGCCATCTCTAAATGAAGAATGAAGGTTGATCCTGCTAAGGTGGACGTGATCAAGAAACTTGAACCATCTACCAACTTGAAGTACTTGTAATCTTTTTGGGACATGTCAATTTCTACCAATATTTTTATCAAGGACTTCTCAAAAGACACATGACCACAAATTGGACTCCTATGCAAAAACCTCGAGTTCCTACTCAATCACAAGGATCTTAAGGCCTTCTGCATATTGAAGAAGATCGTTATTGGTGCTCCTATCCTACAAGTCGTTGATTAGTCTCTCTCAATTGATATCATGATGGATGCTTCATGTTTCAAAGGGTTGTACTAAGACAAATGAGGGATAAGGTCCCATTTGTAATTCACTACGCCAGCAAAACACTAAATGATGCGTAAAATAAATACATTGTAACAGGAAAAAGAACTTATGGCCTTGGTTTTGCCTTGGATAAATTCAGATCTTATTTAGCTGGCTCCAAAGTGACTATCTACACTAATAATTCTGTCATCTGGTTCTTAATGAAAAAGAAGGATGTAAAAGCATTCCTTCTTTGTTAAATTTTGCTACTCCAAGAATTTGATTTATTTATTAAGGACAAACAAGATGTAAGGAATGTGGTAGTATATCATGTTGGAGTATTTGTTTATATGTGTCACTCATGTGGGGAGATGGGTAAATGGATCCCTCCAGGATCCATTTACCACATCCAAGTCTTTAGTCCCACATCTACTAGTTGGGAGATGTGGAGACTCAGTGGGGGCTATATATAAACCCCCACACCCATTGTATCCAGTGAGAAAAAGCAATGAAGCATATGGCCCTTTGAGGCCTTCTCCTGTGGTTTCATCCCGCTCCTTAGGGAGTAGGGTTCCATGTAAAATCTTGTTCTTCATGTTTCATATTTCTTGATTTAGTGCTATGTCTATCAAATCGCTTCCGCGTTCCTATTTTTTAACATTATATCAAAGTGGGTGGGTCAATTCTCGAGGAATTTAAATTCTTTATTTTCTTTATTCGAGAATCGTTTTTGGAGTTCTTGAATATTTACTTGTTGGAGATTATTGTTCATGTTAGGAGGAGTATTGTTTCTGCTTTGAATTTCCTTGAGATTGTGCAATATGAAGAAACTAGGGTTCCCGAATAGGAACCCTAATCTCTACGACGCCGCGGCACAGATTGCAACTGCCTGCTGGAGATGCCGTGCACAAGATCTAGTCAGATTTGATTCATGTTGGAGCTTAAAAGAACATCATCGATTTCCACGTATCCAGGGCTCTCTGAAACCCTAGATGATCCAGAGGTAGGCAGTGGTTACAGATTAAAACTTTTTTTCCTTTGTGAAGCCTGCAACATCTCGAGCAGATCTGAAGACCTTCCAGACATCAAGCATCTACGTGTAAGGGTTCCAAGCGGATCCAGAGCATGCTCCTGGCCTGCTCCTCCGCCACCTCGCGCACTCCAGGTGGCGCCTTGCGCGTTCCAGCGGCACTACAGCCTCGCCACAGGCTGAGAATAGCCCTCGCACAGCCCCTCTTCGTGCAGCCCTATGCGCTAGGGCACCATCTCCAAGTCTGCTCCAAACCCCAGGCAGCCGCCCTTCCTGATCTCCTTCTCTAGGCGGGGGAAACAGGGCCTCGCACCATCTCTTGGCCAAAGCAATGCCACCCCATCTCTTCAGCCCAAAGTCAGCAAGCCCCCATCGCGCCTGCCAATGCCTCCTTCCTCAGTGCTCTCTCCCAGGCTCACCTCGAAGCCCATTCGCCGCTCCTCTCCAGCGGTATCTCCGCAAGCGAATCCCAGGCCACACCTACATCGTGATCCCCAAGACATTCCAGATGTTGCCTCCTCTGTATCTTCCAAGCAGCAGCACGAGTAGAGGCTTCTCCAGGTTGGAGTTGCAAATTAAAGCCCCAAGGGAAACCCTAATATAAAAGGAGCGGAGATCTGCTGTTTTAAAAAAAACTCTCTGTTGCTTATTTCTGGCCCAACGGGCCTGTTTCGTTGAGAAAAAAATATAGGCCAAAATGTTAAAGAAAGGGGGAAGGAGTAAACAAGTGAGGTAAGTTTTTTTTTAAATGAGAGGTTAGTTTAAAAAAAGAAGGAAAACTTTTGAAGAAAAAAATGACGACTATTTAAAAAATTGAAATAAAATAGCTGAGAAAAAAATGAAATGAGAAAATTTTTTATTAAAAAAAACATAAGAAAAATGCGACGGCTTATTTGGTTTTGTTTTCCCTCCATTTCACTTGTCTTCTCCCAACATTGTCGATGTCTCTGTTTTCCGACAAGTATGTGCGAAAGGGGGAGTACTGTGTAGAGTCACGGGTCGGATCTAGATTCCTCAAATTCCATGTCATATTCAGACATTCCAAGACCAATCAGATTTCCAGACTCTACAGGTTATCAGACTCAAAGTTCAGTTGGTTCCGAGTCTTCAGTTTCAGACACGCACATGTATGCGGTCTTCTTTCAAATGAGCATATGTATGCCATCTTTTGTGTGGTCCCATCTTTTATATTTCGACCAGAGTTTTCATGTGAGTCATAGGGACTCCAGAGTAGATGACCATTCCCTATGTCATGTGGGCAAGGATTTTCATGCGGTTTCATAGGGACTCCAGAGTAGAGTACCATTCTCTGTGCAAATGGGAGAGACCCAGTTCTCCGACGAGGAGACTTCTTCAGACTCCATTATCCAGCGATCGTGAACTCCAGTATGAGATCCTTCCGAGGTTCCTATGAGAGAGAACACACTTCGAGGTCCCTATGAGAGAGACCCAGCTTCAGATCTGCATATGGATAATTAGCGATGCTTTTTCGGCCCTTTCAGAGATGAAGCAGTTGTCCACATGTTGTGGTGGGCCAGAGTTCCCCGTGTAGAGACTCATTCTTCAGTTGCAGTGACTCTAACAGGCACAGTACAGAGCACATGCTCTCCGACGAGGAGAATCAGTTGACTCACACTCCAGCCCATTCGTCCTCACCTGCACGGCATGAGAAGCAACGTCCTTGACAGCATCCGACAGTTGTGCGCGTTGAGTTGATATTGTTTGTAGTGTTATCTATTGTGAGTTGAGATTTCTTTCTGTTTGTCCAAGTTGAGCATTGCATGCTCCAGCTTGAGGGGGAGTGTTGGAGTATTTGTTTATATGCGTCATTTATGTGGGGAGATGGGTAAATGGATCCCCTATGTTCCATTTACCACATCCAAGTCTTTAGTCCCACATCTACCAGTTGGGAGATGTGGAGACTCAGTGGGGGCTATAAACCCCCACACCCATTGTATCCAGTGAGAAAAAGCAATGAAGCATATGGCCTTTTGAGGCCTTCTCCCGCAGTTTCATCCCGCTCCTTAGGGAGTAGAGTTCCACGTAAAATCTTGTTCTTCATGTTCCATATTTCTTGATTTAGTGCTCCATTTATCAAATTGCTTCCGCATTCCTATTTTCTAACGGATCATAAAGCTTTTCTCCTATATAAGAGAGCTCTAGGGCTACGAGGAATACAATTTTTCGTTTCACTTTTCTACATGGTATCAAAGCGACAGTCCTAGACCGAAGCATGTGCCCTAAATCCCTTTCCCCACCAAAAGCCATGTGACACGCCGCCTCCTGTGCCGCCCCTGCGAGCCGCCTCCTACATCTGCTCTCGCGCCGCCAGCACTCGCACGTGGCCACCCCTGCACAGCCTGCGTCGCGCTCCGTCACGGCTCTTACGTTGCGCCTCCCACATAGCACGGGGAGCACGCTCAAGCGTCGTTGCTCACACGTGGCCCCCTGCGGGCGTGTGACCACCTACGCGTGTGACTGCATGTGCGTGCTTGACAGCCTATGCACCAGTACGCCCATGTGACTGTGCACAGACCCTGTGCGCCCATGCACCTGGCTGACTTCGCGGTCTGACTGTGTGATGTGGTTGCGGCCCGCCCCCTCGCCGTAGAAATATCGGGTAGCTTCCTGTTGCCTGGGGTTTCTTGCTCTTGGGTTTCTAGGTTATAGCGTGACTATCTCAAAATACCCTAGTCATCTAGAGGAGCCACCAAAGAATGGAAGTGATTCTGGTATGAGTCTACACCCACATTCATCTTCCCATATGTCCGTGTAGACATTATTCTTACAGTCTGCAACCAGTCTTTGAGATTGTTGCCATCATGTCAGAACAAAGCAAATATTCCATCCCTGGGTGCATTCAAAAGTCAGCGCCCATTTGAAGATAGATGGAACGAATTATGAACTGTGGGCCATGCAGTTCATGAGTCTAATGCAATGTAATGGCAAGAAGCATATCCTCACACAGGAGGAGCCTGTTGACAAGACTGGGGTTGATGCCTCATGGGAGGCAGACAATGCTTATGCACGAGTATGGCTTTCCGGAACAGTATCCATGGAGATAACCAATGACATACTGTGTCAGCCCACGGTTAAGGCTATGTGGGACATTCTCGTTGCCACATACTCTCCGGCGAAGAATGAGTTAATGATTTTACAACTTCAGCACAACATCTTCACGTCGAAGCAGAATGGTCATCCTCTTCATACCCTTTACACTTCTCTGAGGGTTATGTTTAAGAAGCTACATGGTTACATTCTCTTGACTGCCACACCAGAGCAGCTTAAGGCATATAGGGATTCAGTAGCAACAAGAGTTTTTCTAGCGGCTCTCGACCATGAATATGATACAGCCAGAGCACAAATTCTTACCGACGCCACAATACCTCCAATGGAGGAGGCATATCGCAGGCTGAGTAGGCTCTCCATATCTTCTGATGGTACTCAGCCGTCACAGACATCCTCGACCATGGCAGCATCTCGTGGTAGAGGAGGCCATGCACAGTTCCGTTGTCGAGGTGGTCATGGCAGAGGGGAGGGGGTAGTCGCCCCACTCCCCCCGTCAGCCATGTACTTATTATTACAGACCATGCCACTCTGAGGAAACATGCTTTTCCAAGCATGGGTTCCCAGCTTCAGCACGTGTCACAGAACAAATTCAGCAGGCTAGCAGTTCCTTGCATGTGCCTAATCAGAGATTTGACAAACTAGTGGCAAGACTCAGGGAGATTATGCATGCTCCTAGGTCAACTAGCTCTCCTTCAGGATCCTCAAAGGTAGATGCTTCTGCATCAGCATCTACATCAAGTACAGCATATGCCTTTACTAGTTGTTACAAGGCAGACTTGTCAGAATGGATCATGGATTCCGGTGCATCACATCATCTATGTGGTGATAGAGGTCAGTTTAGTGCTTTCAATCCAACCCAGCCAGGACGATTTGTTGTGATAGCAGATGGGACACACTCTCCCATCACTGATCAGGGGGAGGTGCAGTTAACCCTTGCAATGAGGCTTCAGAATGTTCTTTATGCTCCTATTACTGTCTATTAGTCAAATCACCAAGGATTTACAATGTCGTGCCATTTTTTATCCATCTGCTCTTGTGTTTCAGGATATTCTAACGGGCAGGGTTATTGGTTATGGCCGTGAGCAAGGAGGTCTTTACAGACTGGTGCAGACTCCTTATGTTGCTGCCTCTTCTCTTCGCACCGAATCTGTATCTCCCTATAAGTGGCGTCTTTGTTTTGGTCATCTTCCTCTGCAAAAGTTGTTCCACGTTCTTTCACAGATTTCTCCTTGCTCTACCTTTCAGTGCAAGGCTTGCCAGCTTGGGAAGCATCATCGATCCACTTTCCAGAATCGTCAAGGTCGAAGTAGTCGTAGTTTATTTGAGTTGATTCATTTAGATATTTGGGGTCCCAGTCGTGTCCCTGATGTTGATGAGAGTTTTCAAGGTTGTCATGGGTCTTTCTACTTAAAAATAAGTTTGATGTTGGTTCTGTCATTCAGTCCTTCATACATGAAATAAAGAACATTTTCTCAGCCAAAATTAAGTTTATACGGTCTAAGCCTGATAATGCCTTGGAATTTTGTAGCAATTCACTTGCACAATTTCTTGCATCTCATGGTATTGTGCATCAAATTTCTTGTGTCTATACTTCCGAACAGAATGAGGTGGCTGAACGAAAACACCGTCATCTTCTGGATGTTACCAGGACCATTTTGATTCAGAGCCGTGCTCCTCATACGTACTGGGGGGATGCGATTCTAACTGCTTGTTACTGATAAATCGCATGCCCTCTTCGGTTCTGAGGGAAAGGATCTCGTTCTTGATTGTATTTCCCAAGAAGGATCTTTTCTCACTCACACCTTATGTCTTTGGCTCAGTGTTTTTTGTTCATCAGTTGTCTCCTTGTCTTGACAAGCTCTCTCCCAGAGCTGTCAAGTATGTGTTTGGTGGGTACTCCAAGACCCAAAAAGGATATCGGTGTTTCGACCCTGTTCGACGAAGGTACTATGTTAGTGCAGATGTCACCTTTTTGAGTCTATTATGTACTTCTCTCCTACAGGTGACAAGCTCATTTCTTCAGAGGATGGGGAAGAGGTCTATACGCCTCTATCTGCGGTCTCCAATATATCTTCATCATCTCCACAACCACCACCACCACCGCCTCCACCACCACCCTCCACGAGCTGCAGATCGAGCCATGCATCTCTAGAAACCAGGAGATCCTCTCTAACGATCATTTCGGCTTCATGACAATGAGCTTCAAGAAGGCAAGGAAGTGGAGTGTTGGATCAGTGGTCATCATACAATCGATGATAGATCAAAAGTCGACGCTTGTGGTAGTGCAGGCAACACTACTATGGAAGGGTCGGTTATGGAGGTCAGAGAGGGAGATACTACTGAGAGAGTTGATACCAAGGAGATGGAATTTAAATCAAAGTGATTGTGATAGGCGACTAGGTATCAACTTTGTCGAAGGAGGATCTTGAGCCGACCTTGTTCAAAAGACCGAGAAAGGAGTTGCATAGAGCTCTCCATTAGCTTGTCGACGTTGACCCCCTCATGATTATAACCATCACCTGCACAGAAAACCCCCGTACAAATCCCTACTCCCTTCGTTTCATTTATTATTGTTTTTTTAAAAGAAAAAAAAGGCATCCACCTTATAGGTGTAATTCATTTACTATTGTTGGCATTCTTTGTTGACCACACCCACAACATTACACAGACAGTTCAATAATATTATTAAATAAAGGGGAAATAAATATAAAATATAAAGAGCACTCTTTAGATAGCCGGTCGGCTCGAAATGTCTTACTAGTAAATATTTTGTTCACACAGTGGAGAGCCTCTTTAATTCACGGGAGCCCTATGGAGAGGAGGGTTGGCAACTCCTAGGGAGAAGATCATGTGGGAGGGGCCCTCATCAAGGAGTGAGGGGCTCTTGTCAGACCTTTGCACCATGTTACAGTGTCGATAATACAATTATAAGAAGTGTCGGTAAGGATGAAGTGATGAAGAGCTCGGAGGTATCAACCAGGTTTGATCTCGATGTCTACCATGATCTGAATCGTGGGTTGCACCACCATGTACTCGAGCTGGCAGGTGGAGTACGGAGGTAACGTAATTCATGATGAGAGGGGCAATGGTGGTAAAAGTTTGGAGAAGGTGGACTGGATGGGTGGCATACCACTTGTAAATTTGATATACTTTAAGGATAAAATAGGATACTTCTCACGGATACTGTTATAGTTAACATTGACATGGAAGGAAGTTAACCCACAAGGGCCATGGTGTAATAGTTAGTGGGAGTGGGGACAATGGTGTAATTACAAAGATTGCAGGGCTTACCATGTAATTGGCGAAGTTCAAAGATTGCAGGGCTTACCATGTAATTGGCGAAGTTCCAGGCTTCCAGCTAGTTGTGATATAAAAATCCCTAGTTACAAAATTGTATAGAAAAAGGTGCTCCCATTGCTGACACTTTTTTTGTGTGCTTGAGAACTAAAGATGTCGAACATGATCTCCGGTTGCCCTTTCGCAGAGTTAGGCACATTTAGACATCGTGTAGCCCCACTCCACTACCCCAACGAGATTTTGGTGGTCCTTTAGGAAGGGCCAAAAAAAGAGAGTAATGTTTCTTATATTAGGAAACGTGATCGAATTAGACGGCTAGTTGTGTTTTAGGTAATATATAAATTTTTTAATAGTAAGTCCGGTAATTTCGGGAGTCCGGAGCATCCCCTTTGGGATTCGAACCCGGGTCCTTTAAGGTGTAGGCACACAGCACCACCACCAGACCACTCCTTGGGTTATGTGTTTTAGGTAATATATTTGCAAAGGAATGGAGTTGTTTTAGGGCACAGAGATCCTACATGAAGAAATTGATGCTTTATGTATCTTATTGTTGATGTACATGCCAAGGGAAACGTATTAACCTCTAATGGTCATTCTTTAGAATAGGTCCTACATGAGTGATGCTGTAATAATTAATAGTCAAAAGGACTAGCATTTGAGGTGAGCCGTGTTTTCGGAGAAACCATTTTATATCAACTAACATAAGACTATTGACATTGAAGCACAACAATACGTAAATCAAAGGTATAACTGCATAACTGCTCAATTGAATGTAATCAAAATGAACAGTATAATTACCTTCGTGTGCCGCAACTTCAGGCAAGTATGTAGCACTACGCCTTGTATTGTAGTCAGGGTCGGTGAATTCAATGATTAGACCATGTTTTCCAATCTGCATGTCAAAGAAACACCAATACCATCTCTTGCAATAAAAGAATGTGAGAATAATAACATAAAACATGCCATTCAGGAAGTACAGAACAGAAAGGAAAAAATGAACAGAACCTCAGCATCCTATAGGGCACTTTTTAGATTAAAAAGGTTATCACGAATCCAACCGTCATGATTCACATAAATAAACTTCAAATAAGATGTGTAAACATGAGCAATAACGGTCATTACAAAATCCTAAATAACAGGTACTTGTTTATGGCAAAGTCTCAGTACTGTTTGATTTTTTTCACGACTCACCTCCCAGTCAAGATAGTGATTAGCAGACTCATTATCAGTTAAAATGGAAACTGTACATTCCAAATGAGGCAGTTCTTTTGCTTGTATTGGTGGAAAGCGCCGGTCCCTAAGAGCACTGAGCAACAAGAAATGAAATGCAGTTAAGAAGTGTGCCTACATGAAGAAAAGATGGAAGAAATGATGGCAATGCTGGGTTTCATCAACGGAACATCTCATGTGCATCATGAGATGAAAAAGGAGCACATTGCCGAAAAAAGAACATGACATAATCAGGAGGGTCAGGGCCGTCAGGCCAAACCAAAAACATAAAAGAGGGCTGACGAGTTTGCATCACTGGATTTAAAAAAATGCACACGAATTGGCATACACCATCCTTAAGGTACTTACAGAAATAGCAAAATTATAATATTTAACCATGAGAAAACAGGAATCCATGTTTGCTCCATCGGCACTTTTTTAATCGTAGCAAGGCTCTATTATGCAGCCCTAACTCCATTAAAGATAAAAAGGCACACTCAACATAACTCAATTCTATAAACTCATGGGCTCGCGTACTTGATGGATCAAGGAATACACTTCAGAGCGTGCTCAATTGTGGTACTCCTAGTTCCAGTAATATAGAGATTTGTATCAACTATGCTGACATTTTTATCTCATCTAGCCATATATCCAGTAGAAGAATCCATGTATAAGGCAAACACATAGAGTAGACAACATTTAGCACATTGAAATATAAGGGCGTCTATTTTTTTTGTAAAGCCAAAGGATGAGTACTAAATATTGTAGCCATCCAACCATGTAAATAATAAAGAAGAAACCATATTCACACCAGTCACTCCACATTCGGCTCCCACTACACAAAGTTAGATATAGAGGCCACCAAATTCTCAACATATGCACGAGGACTTCTAAAGACAATTTTATTACGCTACAGCTACAATGCCCAATGCACTGCCAGGGGTTCGCAACATTTTCTTTGACCATAGGAGTTTTTCTCTAAGCTCTAACTGTATTAGTTTACTCCCCCTGTACTGAGGCCTCACCCTAAGGCCCCATTATGTCGGAATAGAGGGGAGAATGGAATCACCATTCTTCTGTCGGTTCCATTCATGTGTTCGTTAGATCATATTAAGGCAGAAATAACAATTAGGCGATTACAATGGGAACCGGATTCCCTCGTACATGGGAGTAGCCATTCCTAGGTACCTCCCTAGGAATTGGGATTCCACTCCTTGCAAATGCTAAGAGATGTATTCTTCTTCAGTATTTTTAAATAGCATATCATTGTTACAAATATATGGATACCGATATGGATATGTGTTTTTTTTTATTTTTTTGGATACCGATATGGATATGATATTTTTTTGACATGGATATATGGACCGATATGGCTACAAATATATTTATGCGGAAGGTCGGATAAATTACAAATATATGCATCTATGGATACCAACATGGATATGGGACTTTTTTGTGGATACGGATATCATTTTCATTTTTTTAGGATACGGATACAACTACGGTTACAAAATATTCTAGCAGATTCGGATACATGTATATTAAATCAATATATTATATGGGAAAAATAGCAAATATAATATTTTTGTGGATACAGATACAAACATGGACAGAGGTTTTTATTCTTTTAGCGGATATGGATATGGACAGGGATATGGGAATTATTTTATTTTGATATGGATATGGATAAAGATGCAATTATCAATTGTTTGTAAGATATGGATACTGAATATATTCTATAACATATATATATATATAGTTTTTTTAAGTTAGTGGATATATATATATATATATACGGGCATAGGTATGGGTTTTTATTTTTTTTGCGGATACGGATATGGACATGGATAAATGTTTTTTTTGCGGATACAGATATAGACATGGAAATGGGTTTTTATTTTATGTATATACAGATATGGATACAGATACCATTTTTTATTTTTTTAGGATATGGATACTGATTATATTTTAGCTGATAATATTGACATAGATATGTGTTTTTATTTTTTGCGGATAGGGATATCGATACAATTTTCAATTTTTTAGGATATGGATATGGAAACAAAATATTCTAGCGGATTGTAGAAAAATATATCAGATTAGTCGACATTTCAATTTGACTATTGATTCCTTATATGAAATGCATCGATTATATAAAAATAAGTTGGAGGATTTAGATATCTTACAACTACAATCCCTCTTTTTTCCGACCCGGTTCCTCCACCACCGCGAACCCGGTTAGATTCAGGCATGATACACTTTTGATTTCTTTTATTTATTGGGAGAACCCAAGTACTCTCTTACAGATCCATGAAACAACTCTCAGAAATCTTTTTCCCCTTTGGAAGATGCAGGAGCGAAACAATCAACCTATTGATATTGGAAGACCAAAAAGATTCTTCCAATGTCTCATTTCTGGGTCCAATGGAATTCATAGGTATAGGAAGAAGCCCCATCAAATAGAGATTTTTTCTTTCGACCATCTTTCGATTGTTAATACGAGATATAAGGACCGCTACTACAAGCAGTACTACGCCTTGGATCGTGAAATATGGATTGCTTGTTGAACCCTGTGAATCACGGGAAAGTAGGATACTTAAAATTCGGAGGTTAAAGAGTTTCATAAAACGTTCTTGGTGGGGAAAAATGGGAGTGAAAGATCCCACTGAATCGAATTTGATCCATGAATCTAAGAAATAGTGAGAATTCTTGATTTCTCTCAATATCTCTCTCAATTCGAAGATCCAGGGTTTGAATTGATGTCGTTACACTGATTCCTCCTAAAGATTTCATTTCAACTGGAATTTGGTTATTCACGATGTACGATGATCCATGTTAAGCATCCATGGCTGAATGGTTAAAGCGCACAACTCATAATTGGCAAATTCGTAGGTTCAATTCCTGCTGGATGCACGCCAATGGGAACGTTCAATAAGCCTATTGGAATTGGCTCTTTATCAATAGAATCTCATCATCCATGCATAACGAATTGGTATGGTATATTCATACCATAACATATGAAGAATAAGAACTAGAATTCTTATCGATACTGGAACTTATAGGGAAGAAAATGGATTTATGGATGGAATCAAATATGCAGTATTTACAGAAAAAAGTATTCGGTTATTGGGGAACAATCAATAAACTTCTAATGTCGAATCAGAATCAACTAGGACAGAAATAAAGCATCGGGTCGAACTCTTCTTTGGTGTCAAGGTAATAGCTATGAATAGTCATCGACTCCCCGGAAAGGGTAGAAGAATGGGACCTATTATGGGACATACAATGCATTCCAATTACAGACGTATGATCATTACGCTTCAACCGGGTTATTCTATTCCACCTCTTATATAGAAAAGAACTTAAAGTAAAATACTTAATAACATGGCGATACATTTATACAAAACTTCTACCCCGAGCACACGCAACGGAGTCGTAGACAGGAAATCCAATCCACGAAATAAATTGATTTATGGACAGCATCGTTTTGGTAAAGGTCGTAATGCCAGAGGAATCATTACCGCAAGGCATAGAGGGGGAGGTCATAAGCTTCTATACCGTAAAATCGATTTTCGACGAAATGAAAAAGACATATCTGGTAGAATCGTAACCATAGAATACGACCCTAATCGAAATGCATACATTTGTCGCATACACTATGGGGATGGTGAGAAGAGATATATTTTACATCCCAGAGGGGCTATAATTGGAGATACCATTGTTTCTGGTACAGAAGTTCCTATATCAATGGGAAATGCCCTACCTTTGAGTGTGGTTTGAACTATTGATTTACGTATTGGAAGTAATCAATTAGGTTTACGACGAAACCTAGAAATCAATCACTGATCCAATTGGAGTACATCCACGGGTTGTATATCTCTTATAAAAAAAGCGAAGGAAGATGCGACGGTTTTTTCCAGGGAATCCCCAACGAAAAATACATACTACTCCCTCTTTTCTATCGAATCGATCATAACCACTACCTATATTCCACGAAATTGTGCACCACAAATAGGAGCTAATGAATAGAGCCGTGATTCCATAGAAAGACATTACAATTCCTTGTGGAAAAAAATTATTTACTGATCGAGGAATACAGATATCGGATTCCTACCAAGATAACTAGAAGTTCCAACCACTAAAAATCCTAGCGAACACAAAAAAATGTTCTTAGAACAATAAAAATAAAGAAAGAGAGAATCAAACTAAAGAAAAAAATGGGGGACCGATTGCTTCTCACTAGAATATCCATAATTCAAAAATATCCATAATTCAAATTCTAGCAAGAACGAATTTCTAAAATCAAAATATTCTTTTTTGGAAGAACTCAGTTGGAATTGAAAAAAAAATCCTATCATAGGTATCCCATTGACTTGAGTTTCGAAATACAACTATTAGAATAATTCATAATTTGATTTTAAAATGCTTTGCAAAACGACCAATTAAACAATTAATACAATTCGATTACTCAATTAGTGGTAGCTTTAAAGTCCACTCCTTCCCCATACTACGAGTGAAAGGGAAAATGTAAAGACTACCATTAAAGCAACCCAAGCGAGACTTACTATATCCATGTAAATTATGTCCCTTATCTTCTTTATGAAATGAAGGAATTATTCTATTATTGATCACCAATCATAGTGGAATCAATGGTGCAGAGTCAAAATAGGATTTTGACTTAAAGTTGTTATGGATGAAACAATCCTATGAACTCGCTTGTAACAAATTCCTATATTTATAGTATTCATATCTATAGTATAGTAACTCTGGTAGAATTGGAAAGCATTAAATACAAATACAATACACATTCTTAGTAAATATCACTGGAATACCCCTACCTACTACCTAATAAAAGTATCTTCAGTTCCTTTCAATATTATGAAGCGGTGAAAATTAGGAATCCTTTAAGAATAGAGATTTCTGATCTAAATATAACTTAATGAATTCTTGGCCAATAAGAGCAGAGATCGGGGGTTAGTAAATCTTGTCGATACTTGTACTTGAAGAACTCGTGGGTTCCATAAACCTTAAAAAATAAAAAATAAGGATTTCAGGTGTAGTCAAAACCGATACCGGTAGGTATAAAATAACCCTTATTTTTTAAGTTCTCAGAAATCCCAAGTCTTTTATTGATTATTGAGTTGATCAGGCGACGCCCAGATTTGAACTGGGGAATAAAGGATTTGCAGTCCCCCGCCTTACCACTTGGCCATATCGCCAAAACAATACAAAAAGGATATAAATATCCTACACACTTTACCTATTTCTAATTTTGTAGGGGAGACTGCCGAACCTTTTTTTTATTTGATTTATATCTTGAATCTTGTTGTACTTATTCTAAATTTCAAAAGAGAATTATGCTTTCTTTTTTTATGGGATCCGGTTGATATCATTTTCTTCAATTGAATGTATCTCAATATATATATACCAATTAAAAACTTTTCTTTTATTTAGAAAAGAAAATTATGACAAATTCTTAACCATTTACTTAATTATTTATTTGGAATTAATCAAATGAGCGGTTTTTAAATTTATATCTCCCATTTTCTTTATGATATAAGAAAATAAAAACGATTTACAACCGATCGGTATCAATTATTTTCAATAATCAATCTTTTTGCAATTATAACAAAAATTATATATATATATATGTAAACCCTAGAACAGAAATTGTTACACGGATACAAGTCAGGTATTTTATATACATATTTTTCTATAGGGAATTGTTGTGCTTCCATTTTTCATTGAAAATATATCAAAAATAAGGTTAATTTCTTTCTATTCTTTTATCATTCCAAACATAAGAAAGGATTGTGTCACATGATAAATGTTTCAATTCCTGATATTAACCGAACAATAGGAAAAACTTATTACTTTACATTCCATTGTTAATTCCATTCTTATCTTGATCCCGTTCCATTGTAATTTCTTTCCAACCAAAAAACGGGGCCTTAGGAAGAATCCAAGATGAGCCAAACCCTGTTGAGCAAAAGGATAACCAAAAAAGATGTGGTATGCATCCTCTTGCCCGTGCATGCAAGGGGCCAACTATTGTCGAACTCGATTGCCCATCAACTTCTGAATAGGGCAGTGTCCAATAATTTCCTCCTCAAAAATCATATCATAATGTAGACCTTCACAAGGGCTTTTATCCTCTCAATCCATCTGCAGTCACAGACCAGACACCTGTCCACTGGGTCATAAGTTTTACAGAGCTGACTACAAACAAAAACCACTGAATAGGACCCGTCAACACACCCCCATCTATCAAGCTCATCACTCTACCATGCTAGTTGTCATAGGGTCAAAATCCTATCGATTTCGACCTGTGCGGCATTAACTAACCCGTAGCTAACCAGCCTTTCTGAGTATAACGATCACGGACAGGCTCCAACTATTCTCGTACTCTTGCTTGCTCGCATATCGACGTTCCAACACAAGCACAGGCACGACTCTACGGATCGCTAAAGAACACTCTCAAGAACACCCTCAAAAACATTCAAGAACTCAACCATACGATCATACAAGCACAGACACAAAGCTTCTACTCTTATTAAAAGGGGAGACTTGCTATGGAGTGGGGTGTGTACAAATGAGTCACCACCCCTCCTTATATACAAGACTCAAGGCAACTCAAGAGACATTGAAAAAAATTAAAATTAAAGGAAAATACATTGAAAAAATATATGATAATATTAAATTTTCCCAAAAACACATTCAAGAATTGTTTAACACTAATAAGAGATGCAATACATAAGCAATGAAGGCATTGTAGTTCAAAAAAAGCCACTAATATATGTAATATCAAGTTCCAACTTCAATAATTCTATATGAGTATTGAATTAAAGTCTATACTTAATACTAAAGTATAATAGGAACCATAATTTTTAGTGTTTGAAGTAAAAAAATACTAACACACCTTGAATCCCAACCATTTGTCTTGTTGGATATTGTTGGAGAACCGTCATATGCATCCCCTCCTGCCATATCATACCCCAACAAGACGGGCGATTTTTTTTTACTAAAGATGTTATTTTTATTTTGCTATTCACAATCAAATATAATAATTATTTTAATTCACGTGTTTATTTGCATCCTTGCTTCTTCATATATACGATAACTATTCTAAGATTCACAACTTATACAACCAAATAACAACATCAAGTTGCAAACTTGCAACTAATATATAGAAATATGCAAGGGTTAACATGTAAACAAAAATACAAACATAAAAAATAATATGCTAACAAAAAAATAAGGTCAAGTGCAAAGCACATAACCAAAAATGTAAAAAAAACCTCATAACTCGAGGCTTACGCCTCCGCCTCGCCTCGAGCGCCTCGCGCCTCGAGCGCCTCACGCCAAGTCAAGGCGCACGCCCCACCCAGAGAACCTGAGGCGTGCGCCTCAGGGCGAATTTGCTGCGCCTCGCCTCGAGGCGTACGCCTTTGCGCCTCGAGGCGGCGCTTTTTAAAACAATGGTCTATACTCATGCTCGCACTGCTATGAGTTCCACGACACTCTGCTATCGATCCAGTGTTCTTCTCCATGGTCGTGTATGGTTGAGCCTCTAAGACTCAGTAGATAACCTCTGTGCTACCCACACACTCTAGACTTCTCCTGAAGCCATCTCTATCAATCATTCTCGCGCATCCGCTACCGAGTCTGCATGATCATTCTCGATCACGAACAAGTCTTCCCCACTTGAAGAATCAGTTGTCCTCAACCGAGCATGCCTTCCTCAGTTGGTGTTGTTCATGATCACCCATCCGTTGTGTACCTCCTGATGCTACTCAATTAGAAGGATGGCGCAAGCTTGCATCACGTCATTTCCTGCATATGTTCTCACAGACAACCGCGTCCTGCCATGACTTAGCATTTGCCGTGAGAAATGGAGCTTCCTCGTCAGCTCATGTTCTCGGTGTATCCCTCATGGATACAACATCTCCATCACTGGTATGTAGCAACTCCAGCTCCATATGTGGAGTACTCACCTATACGTTCGCTCATTCTCAATCTCGATCGCTCCCCATGGGCGTCCCCGCATCCTGAGAAATGAGCGCCTCCTGTGCTCCGAGCGTCTTCGGTATCTCGCCTCCTGCAAGATCATTGGTGGTACGGTTCGTCACCACTCCACCCTATGGACGTCTATCTCGTTGTACATGTCGGATCGCCTTGCAAAGCTCTATATCGCCTTCTTGTGCACAGATGTTCTCCTATCCGCGGCTTCTGTTGTGTGGCTTCAGTGCACAAGTTGGTGCTCAACGCACACCATCGCACTCATGTGCATCCTCAATTAAGCTTTACCACCTCCAAAGCTCTTTGTGGTAGAGTTCCCTCCCTCCACCAAATTTGAAGCTCTGATTCGAAGTGTCGTGAGGTGTATCTTCCACATAGAACCGATCGCTCCCAAGCATACCTCACCCTATTTTTCTCCTCCATCCTCGTCCGTACGAAGAGAGTTGAGCTTCTCCTTCCTTCAGCACTCCCGCGCCCGATGCGGTCCGTCGCATATGAAGCATCCCTTAGTCTTGGGTTGCTCCCTCTTTTTGGAGTACTCTCGCTCCTCCGTCGGTGGCTCCTGGGCAACGCCTTTGCCCTTATCCTTCGACCGCGCCTTCAGCTTGCTGGTGAACTCCTCTTCAGCATTGTGGCCTGACTGGGCACCATAGTCGATCAATGCATATACCACCACGATTGTTGAATTCATGTCCTTCACACCTTGCCTCCGCAATTCAACTTGCGCCCAACTTTGCAACCTGGTCGTGAAGTTGAACAGCTTGTCTTCCTCTGACATATCCTTGATGTACAGCAGTAAAGGCGTAAACTGCTTCACATACTCATGAATAGTACAGGTTTGCATCACGTGTTTAGCTTCCCGTGCAACCCAAGCAGTGCTCTTCGGTAGGAACTGCGCCTTCAGTTCTATGACTAGATCAACCTAGTTGGATATCCTCGGTCTCGCCTCATCTGTTGCATAGCTCCTCCACCATAACTTGGTGTCGCTCTACATGTAAATTGATGCCAAGCCCACCATATCGGCTTTCCTCATTTTGGTCGTCTCGAAGTACACTTCCATGTCCCACAGGAAGTTCTCCAAATCCTTCACACTCCACGTACCTGTGAAGGGTTTGGGTCCGAGTACCTTCAGTCGCTGCACCTCTGTGGAGCTCCTGTCATTCACCATCGCCTTCTTGATGAGGGAGATCTCGCTTCCTATATCCTCCATAATCATGTTGAATGCTTCTAATTTGTCCTCAAAGGTCTTGATCAGCTCCGCTAAGCGTTGGGTCTCGTCCACAACATCTGATCCCTCCGAAGAACGATCCTCCAAGCATGCGATGCGGTGGCCATGAGTCCAGTGATGGACTCCATCTTAGCCACCACTTGCTCCAGTGTTGCAACACGCTCGGTAACACCCACCATCTTCGCTCTGTCGATTGAAGATGAACTTGCACCAACAAGTTCCTTTTCCCCCGCGATCGACTACATCAAAAACCGCAACTTTGTCCGCTCTCTTGGCACCGACCAAGCTTTGTGATATGCTCCTATGCTCTGATACCAAATGTCACAGGGTCAAAATCCCGCTATCGATTTTGACTCGTAATTAACTAGCCTTCCTGAGTAAAATGATCACAGACATGCTCCAACTCTTCTCGTACCCCTACTTGCTTACGTACCGATGCTCTAACACAAGCACAAGAACGACTCTACGGATCGCTAAAGAACACTCTCAAGAACATGCTCAAGAACTCAACCACAAGATCACAAAATTCTTCTCTTATAAAAAGGGGAGACTCGCTCTGGAGTAGGGTGTGTACAAACAAGCCACTACCCCTCCTTATATACAAAATTCAAGGCAACCCAAGGGACACCGATTATTACATTTACAATAATGACAATAAAGACTCGAGACTCTTCAAGTTTTATGACAATCCTTCACATTCCATAGCAACCCTTCATCTTCCCGTCTCTTCGACTCTCTTGTTGTCCTTTCATCTTCTCGCACGGTTGACATCACATTAACCGTCCAATCATCAGCACACTTGCGCTCCAACGCCTTTTTGATGCAACTTTCCCTTAATTCACCGAATGCCACCGAATACTGGGTCTTGTGCCAAAGGGAACCCGCGGCTACCAGATCCTCATGCGGTAAACCCTTCCTTAGCGCCACATGCTAAGGGGAAGTCCGTCGGAACTTCTCAATCATGGCCTCCAGACCACTCTCTTACGTGTATTATAGCACAGAGCATGCTCGACAACGCTCGTATTCAGCACCTGCAATGCTTCATGCCTCCTCGGATCGCCACGCATCAATACTGATATCGTGAGCCTTTGTGCGTACGCATGTGTGACCGTACCGCATTGCTTATCAATGCATACTACTTCACCGCATACCACCCGGCTGCACTCGCATGCGTACCACTGTGTGCATCCACTGTCAAGTCTTGCAATACTGTCTGTACTCACTGTGCTCGCACTGCTACGAGCTCCATGACACTCTGCTACAGAGTCAATCCTCTATGTGACGCTTCTCCATGGTCACGTACAGTTGAGACTCCAAGACTCCGTGGATAATCTCTATGCTACCCACACACTCTAGACTTCTCCTGAAGTCAGTTCCATCAATTATTCTCGTACATCCGCTACCGTGTCAGCACGATCATTCTCGATCACGGAATTTGGAGGTGTAACACTAGCCACCAAAATGTTGAGGTTGAGATACTTAATCTAGTGATCAAAATACAAGTAAGCAAAAAGCACATAGCCTTGTGATTTGTATGCCACCCTTACCAATAGGTTGATAGACCTTTGATGCAGCAAAGAAAATGCATGAGAGAATATATGATGGCAGGAAGAAGGGGAGAACGCACCTATAAAGCGGGATTTTTAAGTGGTGAACTGAGAAAGTCCAAACTTTATAATCTCAAATTTGATGTTTAAATCAATACATAAGCCTTTTTGCATAAAGAATGGATGGGATTACAATAAATAAATAAAATGAAATGATACTCTAACGACCATAACTTAACTCCTAAAAGAATTCAAAATATAGTCATTACTATATTATCTGTTAGAGATTTCGATTGATCTCAATTCATTTAAAACAAAATAGAAATTAGCATGGATCTAAATTGGGAAAGAAATCAATTGATCCTAATTTCGCCCTAATCCACATTTTTTGGTCTGCCTTAGCTCGCTCTCGTCCAAGGCACTCGTCTACTTCAAGAAACTCATCATTTGATGAGTTGGAGAGTTATTTTCCCTTTCAATTTTCTTGTTAAAAACTTCCACATGAGTGCCCCTCCAAGTGTTGTTAATAATACGTGTAGTCCTGCATTTGTGCTCCTATATTCTTGCACCATTAACAATCATGTTGTGCATCGTTTGGCCATTTACAAAATAAACCAGACGAATTTTAAGATTTTTTGGGAGGGGAAAACAAGAAGAGCAAAGGCGGGGGAACGGGCGAGAGTAGATTGGAGGAGGGAGGACGTGGTGAGGAGAGGGTCATCGATATTGGAGGGAGCGATGAGGGTGTCAGGGGAAGTGATATCGAAGGTCCGATGATGTCTCGATAGAGGAGTTAGCGGGGGAGGGGCCCTGGAACATTCTGCGAAGGAAGACTCGGAGTTCCAAGGATTGGGACGAGGAGAAGTCATGGTGCTTCCATTGTGGTGCTTCCGATCATCTCTCTAAGAGGTGCACTGCTACGGAGCAGTTGTCTTTTCGTTGTGATCGTCCGGGTCATCGGAGGTGGGATTGTTTGGAGAAAGTATCATGGACAAAGAAGAAGACCTCGAGTGAGCTTCCGTCTGACATGGGGTCGGTTGCTTTGCTGCAGCAGCTTCCAAAGGAGGCAATGGTGGAGCAGTTGCTAGATGGAGTTGTCGTGAGGAAAGGGAGCATGTAGGAGTTGAGAAGGTTTCATGAGAGGTTGGGGGTGGCGAAGGAGTCCGATACCAGTGTCGATGTTATATGGAAACGAGGGGGATGATCTGTGTCAAGGGTTTGTCAGACAAAGAGGTGTTGAATGGAGCGTGGAGTTGAGAAGGTTTCACGAGAGGTTGGGGGTGATGGAGTCCGGTACCAGCGTCGATGTTATATGGCAATTGGGGGGGTTGATCTATGTGAGGGGTTTGTCAGACAAAGAGGTGCTGAAGATCCTTAGTGGTATGCCGGATGATTGTCTCCCGTCGAAATCGAGGGGAAGCGCCTGCTGGCTAAGGCCGCATTTCTTAGATGGTGGATCAGGTAGTGTTGGGTTATCTGGAGGTTGAGGGTGGCGGGTGTACCATTGCATTGCCAGAAGCTGGTCCTTCGTGCTGCCTTCGTGCATGTTGGTGAGGTGGTAGAGCTATGTTGCGCTGATATGTGAACTAGAGAGGGTTTTGAGGTGGAGATGTTACGCAAGATTAGCCCCCCAATCATCGTTATGCGTCGATATGAAGATCGGGCGGAGGTCGGTGCCTCTATGGCCAGTGGTGTTGGGTGAGAAATTGAGCAGGGGAGGATTTCAAGACCACAATGGTGTAGCGGTGAAGGTTCCAACTACCAGTGGTAGATCTCGAGAAGTGAATTTGCCGTTGAGATTGCGGTAGTTAAGGATTCGTCGAAGGGGGAGGAATAACGCTCGTAGCCCAAGCACTGCCAAGTCATTATTGGATGTAATTCTATTTTATTCTTGTTAGAGTATGTGTCAGCTTGTATCAGATGAGAAACTTCAATAGAAGAAGCAGCCCTTAGTGGCGCTATCCCGTGGTTTCATCCTGCTCTTCGCGAAGTAGGGTTCCACGTTAAATCCAGGTGTTCTTCATGTTTATTATATTTCTCTGACATTACGCTTCTGCATTCTCATTTCCTACATGGTATCAGAGTGGGTTTAATCTCGAGGATTTGTTTTATATTCTTGATTTATTCGAGATTCAATTGTAAGAGTAGCTCGATTCTTGGTCATTCTTGAAGATTAATTTTTATAAAGTACATGTTTGTGATTTGTTCAAGATCAAGTTTTAGGGTTTCTTCTGAAGATTGGCATCAACAATCTAGGGCTTCTGCTAAAACCCTAATTCCATGCAGCATTACTGAATCACAACCTTCTAGCCATTCCAACAAGTTCCAAGCTCCAGCAATCCTGCAAGTCGATCGGTAATTCTCTAGGGTTCTTATTGAGAAATCCAATCCTCGTGCTTCTTCACGATCGAACCCCAGGCGATCGGATCCACGTAGTTCCCAGTTCTTAAAAAATTAGGGTTCTATCTGTAGAGATAGTTTCGAGATTTAGTAATTGTTTATGTATCTTGTTACTATTTCTCTCTTTTATTTAGACGTCTCTGTAATTTACCCTTAAGGCCTCTCCCTATATAAGAGAGCCTAGGGTTTCTCTATGAGCATTATCGAAGACTCTTTTCTTCTAACATGGTATCAGAGCCGCCTTAGGGCTCTCCACCCGTCGCCCCTCTCTTCCCCACCCGCCGCCCCTCCCTTCTTCTCTCGCTTCTAGCCACTGTCAGCGGCTTTCATCGCCGCCGAAGGCCTCACAGCGCCCCCAGCCGCCCCCCCCCCAGCGGCCGCCTGCCGCCTCCAGCCGCCCCCCCAGCGGCACCCAGCCACCAGCGGGCCCCGCCGCCCCACCCCAGCGGGCGCCTGCCGCCTCCAGCCGCCCCCCGGCGGTCCCCAGCCGCTTCACAGGGCCCCAACCGCCCCCCATCTGCCGTCGTAGGCCCCCCTGTGGCCTCCAACAGTCCATAGGCGGCGTTCTCGAGGTGATTCAAGGGCTGTAAGCTTCCTTGGAGGCGTGCCCTAGACTCCTCTTCCTCCGATTTATGGATTTGAGTGCGTAAAAGTCTACACACGTACTCAAATCCGATGCAGTTGGTGTAGACGTTCATCACCATGTCTATTTTCCCTTCGTCTTCTTCGAGCAGCATCATGTCAGAATCGAAAGTCGATTTGCCCTCCACCGGCGCATTCAAAGGTCCTGCGCCAATAGTGAAGATGGGCGGGTCTAACTATGAGCTATGGGCTATGCAGTTCATGAGCCTCATGAAATCAAATGGTAAGAAACATATTCTTACCGAGGATGAGCCTGCGGAGAAGACAGGGATCTATGCCTCATGGGAGGCTGATGACGCTTACGCGAAAGTCTGGTTGTCTGGTACGTTGACGATGGAGATAGCTAATGGTGTCCTCCATCAACCCACTGCTAAGGCGATGTGGGACATCCTTGCTGCTACGTATTCGCAGGTGCGAAATGAGACAAAGATGTTGCAGCTTCAACATGACATTTTTACGATGAAGCAGGCCGGCAGACCTCTCCATTCTCTATACACATCCCTAAGAGGGATGTTCGAGAAGCTATACAGTACCATTCCTCTCACTGCTACTCCGGAGCAGCAGAAGACGTTTCGGAACGCCACCATGGTGGGTGTTCTACTTGCTGCTTTCGATCCTGAGTATGATGCTGCACGGTCACAGATTCTAGCAGATGCAGTAATTCCTCCAGTGGAGGATGTCTACAGAAGGCTCATCGCATTACAGTTTCATCCAGCTATCTACTCCACCCCCATCTGCGATGGCAGCTTCGCGTGGGAGAGGTGGACCGCTTTCTGGACGTGGTAGTGGACGTGGTCGTGGACCTCAAGGAAGAGGGGGTCGATTCAGTCAGATGTGCTCGTATTGTCACAGAACTGGACACTCGGAGACATGCTACTCAAAGCATGGGTTCCCAGCATCGGCACAGGTTGCAGAGCATTCACAGTCTCCATTACCGTCTACTGCAGATCATAGATTTGACGAACTTGTGGCCCGTCTCCGCGATATTATGCCACATTCTTCTGGTGATTCATCTGGTGGCTCTTCAGATATCGCTGCCACAGCCTCTGCCAGTTCTTCCGCCGCAGCCAGTAGCTCAGGTAGATCATCAGCACTCATACCTTCTCATGATATATCTGACTGGGTTATAGATTCCGGAGCCACACATCATCTTTGTCGAGATAGAGGAAGATTACAGGCCTACAGGGATATTCCTCCCGGCCGCTCAGTACATATAGCAGATGGTACCCACTCACCCCTTGTTGGCCAGGGGGAGGTTTTCTTGTCCTCCACTATGCAGCTACAGAATGTTTTACATGCCCCTGAGTTCTCACTGAATTTGTTGTCTATTAGTCAGATTACAAAGGATTTGAATTGTCGTGCTATATTTGACCCGTCTTCTCTCATTTTTCAGGACATACTCACGGGCAAGGTGATTGGTTGTGGCTCTGAGCAGAATGGTTTATATCGACTGGTTCGGGAATCCTATGCTGGTGTCTCCTCTCACTCCGCTGGACCAGTCTCTCCTTACATTTGGCATCTTCGATTTGGTCACCTTCCGCTCCAGAAAATGCGCCATCTTCTGCCCCAGATCTCTCCAAGTTCATCGTTTCGTTGTGAAACATGTCAGTTGGGAAAGCATCATAGGTCGAGCTTTCCAAGTCGTCAGAGTCGGAGCAGTAGCTCCCTTTTTGAGCTGTTACATATAGATATATGGGGTCCGAGTCGTATTCCCGATCATCAGGGACACAGGTTTTATCTTGTGGTAGTAGATGATTTTTCTCGTGTCTCTTGGGTATTTCTTTTGAAGAATAAATCTGAAGCAGGAGATGTTATCAAAAATTTGATTAATGAAGTGCAGAATGTTTTCTCTTCGTCAGTCAAATATGTTCGGACTGATAATGCCCTGAAATTTTGTACACGTTCTCTTTCACAATTTCTTTCATCGAAGGGTATTATTCACCAAACCACCTGCACATATACATCCCAACAAAATGGTGTGGCGGAAAGAAAGCATCGCCATTTCTTGGATATTACTCGTACCCTGTTGATTCAAAGTTGTGCTCCTATTTCTTTCTGGGGGGATGTTGTCCTTACTGCATGCTATCTAGTCAACAGAATACCGTCCTCTGTCCTTGGAGAGAAGATACCCATCTCTTTTATTTTTCCAGACAAGGAGCTATTCTCACTTCCGCCACGTGTCTTTGGTGCTGTGGCGTTTGTCCATCGTGTATCTCCTGGCCTTGACAAGCTATCTCCAAGAGCAGTCAAGTGCGTCTTTGTTGGTTATTCCAGAACCCAGAAGGGATACCGGTGTTATGATCCTACAACCAACAGGTACTTTGTGAGTGCGGATGTCACTTTCTTCGAGTCGGTTATGTATTTCTCGCCAGCTGGGGACAGAATGGTACCATCCACCACCACTGATGATATTTATGTTCCGCCACCACCTACTTGGAGTTCACCTGAGTCGTCTCCTGTGTCAGTTCCTATGCCAGCACCACCGCCACCACCACCTCCACCTCCACCCATTCCACAGCGAATCATATCACCGTTTCCTAACCATTATACGCGTCGGTCAGGTCCTGCTCAGACGACAGATCAGCCAATCACTACGCCTCAGGTATGTTCAGACGATGTTTCTATTGACGGGTCAGGTTCGGTACATATGCAGGATGCCTCATTACAGGTGGACCCAGATGATGATCTTGATGTTCCGATTGCTATTCGGAGACAGAGACGGCAATGTGCATCCTATCCATTTGCTTCACAGATTTCCTTCCACCGACTCACAGGTGATTTTCAGAAGTTTGCCACAGCATTGTCTTCCGTGGACATACCAAGGACATACCAGGAAGCCTTGAAGAGTGAGTGTTGGAGATTAGCTATGGAAGAAGAAATGAGGGCCTTGCAGTCCCGTGGCACATGGTCTTTGGTCCCTGCACCTTCTGATGCATCAGTTGTGAGCTGTAAATGGGTCTTCACAGTCAAATATCATGCAGATGGCACGTTGGATAGGTACGCACGCTTGGTCGCCCGTGGATTTACACAAACATATGACGTCGATTACATGGATACATTCTCTCCAGTGGCGAGACACTCGATTCTCCGCATTCTCCTATCTGTTGCAGTGGTTCGTGATTGGAGCATTTCTCAGCTAGATGTCAAGAATGCCTTTCTGTACGGGGACTTACAGGAGGAAGTCTACATGCAGCAGCCATCCGGGTTTACTGCTGAGGGGGAGAAGCATATGGTCTGTAGACTTCACAAGGCGATATATGGCCTCAAACAGAGTCCACGAGCGTGGTTCCAGAAGCTGTCCAATCTAATTGAGCACCAGGGATTCAAGAGGTCCAATGCTGATCACTCGTTGTTTGTCCAGAAGTCCTCGGCAGGTACGGTTGTCATAATGGTCTATGTGGATGATATTCTTGTTACAGGAGATGATGTTCAGGGCATAGCGAGGGCGAAGGCATTCCTAGGTCGTCAGTTTGTTACAAAGGATCTTGGAACCCTAAGATATTTTCTGGGGTTGGAATTTGCAAGGAATGCACATGGTTTGGTGATGACACAACGGAAGTATATTACAGACTTCCTGGTTGAGACTGGTATGGATGGATGCAAACCATCAAGCATCCCCATGGACCCCAGCATGAAGTTGTATGATGGTGATACTGATGAAGTAGATAAGAGGAGATATAGAGAGATGGTGGGAAAACTCCTCTACATTACCATAACCCGTCCAGACATTGCATTTGCAGTTAGCCGGGTGAGTCAGTTTATGGAGCAGCCAAGACAGGTTCACATGGATGCTATACACATGATACTGAGGTATCTGAAGTCTTCGCCAGGGTTAGGGCTGCTATTCAGAAAGGGCACAGACTTATCCATCTCAGCGTGTGCAGACGCAGATTATGCAGGATGCCCTAAGGATAGAAAATCAACCTCAGGGTTTGCAGTTTTTGTTGGAGGCTCTCTGGTTTCTTGGAAAAGCAAGAAACACACTGTGGTGGCAAGGTCCAGTGCGAAATCCGAATACAGGGCAATGGCTCAAGCCAGCACGGAAATGATGTGGGTTCGCTCCGTATTAGAAGATCTACATGTAGCTGTACATCTACCTATGAAGCTTCAATGTGACAATCAGGCAGCATTGTTCGTTGCCAACAATCCAGCTTTTCATGAGAGGACCAAGCATATTGAGGTTGACTGCCATTACACCAGGGACCTGATCCAGAAAGGATTGATATCCACTGCACATGTTAGCTCAGGAGATCAAACTGCCGATGTATTCACCAAGCCATTGCTCAGAGGACCTTTTCAGAGATGTTCATCCAAGCTGAGCATGATCGACATCTATGCTCCACCTTGAGGGGGAGTGTAGAGATAGTTTCGAGAATTAGTAATTGTTTATGTATCTTGTTACTATTTCTCTCTTTTATTTAGACGTCTCTGTAATTTACCCTTAAGGCCTCTCCCTATATAAGAGAGCCTAGGGTTTCTCTATGAGCATTATCGAAGACTCTTTTCTTCTAACACTATCTATGGAACCCTAGATGGTTATTGATTCGGATTGTTCTGTGGCGAGCATTTGGTATGCACATTCATTTTTCCCTCATTTCAGGTCTAAGCTCTCAAATAAACAAATGGGCAAGCTTTTGGTTGCTAGAGGAGTTAGATAGCATGGATGGGCCCACGATGGGGCGTGATTGCTGGAGCTGGTGTGATGGAACTTTCTCTGTAGGGAAAGACGTCCAAAGCTTTTAAAGGTCCAATGACTTCTGATCCTGGGAAATGTGTAGCTGACTGTAGAAGGATCTGGAAGTGGAAAATTCCCACACGTGTAAAGATCTTTATGTGGTTGTTTAGGAGGGAGAGGTTGTTAACTGGCAACAAGTTTGCACGTTTCGTTCAGGCAATTGATCCCCGCCTATTGTCGGTATCAAGAGGATGTCGAGGATGTGGATCACCTCTTCTTCAAATGTAGGAGTTCCATGGAGACTTGCGATCTATTTAGGAATCCCCAAGTGGCTATTGATGGTGCTTCCGGATTCTGGAACTCCATATGTGTTGATCGGCATGGTACAGAGAAGGAGAGATCGAGATGTGTAGCCATGATTAAGGCTCCCTGGTTAGCCAGAAATGGGGTGATATTTCCGCAAGATCGTTTTTAGGGTGAAAATGTTGTACCGCATGCTAAGGCGCTAGCTGATGGTTGGAGCTTGTAATTTTTTATTGTTTACATTTAATAGGCATGTACAATATTTGATGATTAAATGGTGAAGTTTTTGGGCACACGTCTATACATTGGAGGCTATTTTCTCTTTCAAAAAAAAATGAAATAAACCAGACCATATGATGTAATCTAGCACATGGAATAAACTAACAATTATGCAAACACAGGATTATAGCGCACCGCCGCAACAATCCAAGCACAAATTATGAAAAAAATGTAATACAACTGTGATTATTAAATCACCATCTCCAGATAGGCCAAACAGGAGTAATAATGAGTAAATGTTGTAGCCTCACAGGAGAACACAAAACCACGCTATACCAAACAATTGATAATAAGGAAACAGGAATTACTTAATCACAGCAATCAACTGGGAACAGTACCTGTGAAATGAGTGTACGGAAGACGGTTTCCAATGTTCTGGAGATGAAAAAATAAAATAGTGGAGAAATTGAAAGAAAGAAAAGGAAATTCGACTTCTTTAATTAGAAAGAGTAGCAGACAAACTAGACTCAAAACTGAAACAATGGAATAGCAAATAACTATTTGCAATAGGGAAAACTGGGGACCCCAGGACTGCAGATCCAGCAGGAATTGGCAAAAGGCGGAGGGAATCAGAAGATAGGCGGCGTAAACAGTGGCAAGGACTGAGACTGGTCTGTTGTGGTTGCGGTCAATCGACATGGAGCAGAAGTTGGCCGCAACGAAGTTGGTGGTGATGAAGTTGGCAGTGGGGAAGTTGGGCGGCGAGGTTGGTGGAGGCGATGCCAGTGCGGGTTGCTGGGGTGGTAAATCGTGGAGGTGTAGAGGGCGGGGTTGGCATCGTAGGGAAAGAGAAGAGAGAAGGGAGGATTAGGGTTGGAGGGGGAAGAACGGTGGGAAGAGGGGAATGCGTTTCGGGGAGAGAGGGATGGAAGAAGAGAGAAAGAAGGGTAGGGCTCGTAGGGTTTTGTTTGTATATGCCAAAAGTTGTCGTCTCTTTCTACAAAACCTCCTTTTATACCAAAAACCCTAGACTATAGACTCGAAAAAAAGGAAAATTACATAATAAATAAATATAAATTGCAAAAAGATCCATATAATTCTTTCTTTAATGGCAAAATTATGTTTAGCCCCTCAAACTAGGCATGAACCGCATCAAGTCCCACTGTTTGGAGAGAATCTTGCTCCGGCAAGATTACGTTGTAGTAGTTCTGAAAAAGATCAGGACGAAGCTTCTCTAATTCATTTTCTTCAATCCACAAGCTATCCTCCAAGCGACGCCCAGCCCATCGTACTAGAAAACGTCGAGTAATTTCGTGGCGTGTTGCCAAGTCACGGACATCCAGGATACCATCAATGGCATATGGAGACAGGGTGGTCGCAGTAGTTGTTGATGTAGGGCTCATTGGCTGAATCTCTGGACTAGTTGCATCTTTCTCAAAATATGGATACAAATCAAATATGTTAAATATAGGTGAAGTACTAAATTCTAGAAGTAGGTCCAATACATAGGCATTCGGACCAATCTTCTTGGTGATTTTGAAAGGAGAAAAAGTGGAGATGATTTATAGATATATCAGAGTCTAAGTTATTCTTTTCGTCGCAAGGAGGGTTTGATGGAAGTTCTAGCCCACGATCGAAGGGTTTTGGAAGAGTCAGCCGCTGAACTACTCAACCCTAGGTCGAAGAGAAAGAGATCGGGTCGTAACCTGGACGATAGCAGGGAAGTCCAATTTCTCCTCTATCGATGAACCTTGATCTTGACTCTCTGGATTGTGCACCCTAAGCAAGCGAAGGAAGAGAGGAAGGGCTTGTTTCATCTCTTTTTTTGCGCTTGTCAAATGCTCAGTCAAAGAAGACTCCTCGCGAAAGAAAGCTCTTAGTTCAGATCTAGAGAAAAGAGCCCTAATTAGTAGGCCAAAGGTCGTTGAACTAGTAGTTCTTGGAAAGTCTAATTAGACATGCTACCTAATGTGTGTCAACTTCACGGGGAAGGAAAGGTTTTTCTTTTGGAGACCCCTCTGACATCAGTTTAATTCGAGCGAAGATCTCCTTTCCCCTCTAATGACGCCTATATATTCCGAATGAAGGACTCGGAATCAGATGTTAGATGGTGGCTCTATATAGGTACGAGTGGGGTTCCAACGTGGGTGCGCTGTAAATAAGGCCCCTGAGAATAGTTAGCCTCGGGAGGGGAAAAGGTCGAATGCAGGCGGCAGCTACGAGTAGTGGTTCGAAAAAAATATATAAAACAGGTAAGTAGGGGACGGAACGAATTATATATAGGGCTACTACCGAAGTTATAGGTTGTCGAGGTAAATCAAAAAGTCATTGGAATTTGTTGAATAAATAGTTGTAATCATATAATCAGATATAATTAATAATATATTGTTTTAATGTAGAATAAAATTATTTATTCTTTTTTTATTATTATTAATTTTCTTTTATTATTAGTTTTAATAATTTATAATATTATTAATTTTGATATTCACTAATTTTAATTAGATTAACATGTACGACTAGTATTACCGTATATTGCTTTGTTGAAACAAAAATTAAAGTTTATTGGTCCTTTTTCGCGAGTATATCCAGAAATAGATTGATTTTAAAAAATTCTGGTAAACCACTGATTTGTCTGGTATCTATAATATATAATTCATTTAAGTACTACTGATTTTTATACCAGATCAAAATATTTTATTTTCAAAACTGAAATTTATAGATCCAATGTCACATTCAGTAAAAATTTATGATATATGTATAGGATGTACTCAATGTGTACGAGCTTGCCCTATGGATGTATTAGAAATGATACCTTGGAACGGATGTATAACTAAGCAAATTGCTTCCGCACCAAGAACTGAGGTGAACACAGTTTCCCCATGTGGGTATTGTCTTGGGTTTGATATTTGGTGGAGGTATCTTGGAGTTTGGTATGGATTTCTTGGTGGAGTCGGTAGATATGATCAGCCAACTCGTCTGCAGAAGCACTTACCCACTCGGGTCGAACCAGAGGAACTCTATCAAGGACGTGAGGAATGGGGTAACCATATACACATTCAAAAGGAGATTTACTGGTAGACCGACAAGACGAACTATTGTACGCAAACTCAACATGAGGAAGGACAAAGTCCCACTGAGTGGGGCGTTCTCCTGCAAGACAACGCAATAAGTATCCTAAAGATCTGTTTACTACTTTTGTTTGGCCATCGATTTAGGGATGATATGCAGTGCTATATTGTAGACGGATGCCCAACTTAGACCATAAAGTCCTCCAAAAATGATCTAAGAACCTAGTGTCCCTATCAGACGTAAATGAATGTGGTATGCCATGCAGACGGACAACTTCTTTAAAGCAGAGATCATTTATATGAGATGCATTAGATGATTTCCTACATAGAATAAAATGTGTCATCTTGGAGAACCGATCAACTATGACAAACACATAATCCACTTTCTTAGCGTTGAGGGAGCCCGATAACAAAATCCAAGGTTGCAAAAGTCGGTGGTCGATACTCGGTCGGTCAGGTCACCGACTAAGGATAAATCGGTAGTCAGGCGATTAATCGGATTTAGTCAGACTTTAATCGACTTTGATTTTTTAAATATATAAGTCATTTTTATACATATATTATTACATATTTATATAGATTTATATATTTTTTTACTATCATTAAGAATCAGAAGAACTAATTGAATTATAATAAAATATTAAGCGTATTAGAATAAGTTTGCTTTTAAAAAAGTAAAAAAAATATGGTATCTCCAAGTAAAATTTGGTTGACTAGTGGAACTAGTCGGAATTAGTCGGTACTCGGTCGGTCACCCCACTGACTAGACTAGTCGGACCTACTAGTCAGGCTAGTCAGGTGACTTTTACAACATTGACAAAATCCATAGTGATGTCTTCCCAAGGACGTGCAGGAATACGTAGAGGGGTTACAAACCGGAATTATATTTTTGACCCTTAAAACGTTGGCAAGTCTGGCAATGTTCAATTGTTTGGCAATGTTGAATTGTTTGCATCAAATCCTTCTTCATCCATAGCCAATAAAATCTCTCTTGAAGGAGGCTTAAGGTTTTGTCAATCCCAAAATGTGCACAAGGACATCCTCCATGTAATTCCAAAATTAGGCTTCCCCGCAAGGGCGTGGCTGGGATGCACAGTTGTGACCCGCGGAAGGGATATCCACCTTGGAAGAGATACAGATCTGTCAAATGATTCAGGCAATCATGGTATGGGTTGCTAAAGTCATAGTCAGTTTGATATAACTCCTTGATATGTTCAAACCCTATGGTCTACTGAGACTGCTGCCAGCAGGTAGGTTCGACGACTCAGATCATCAGCCACTCGATTATTAATGTCGGCCTTGTGTTTCAAGTGGAATGTATACTCTTGTAAGAAACTTGCCAACTTTGCATGCCTTTTGTTGAGAGCTTTCTAGGATTGCAGATAGCGCATGGCCTCATGATCAGAATTGAGGATGAATTCGCATTGGATAAGGTAGTGACGCCAATGCTTGAGAGCTTGAACTATGACATAAAATTCCATATCGTACGTGGAATAGCGTGAGCGCACATCATTCAGTTTCTCGTTGAAATAAGCAACTCATTGTCCCTCCTGGCTAAGGACGACGCCAATACCAATATAGGTGGCATCACAATCAACTTCGAACAATTTGTTGAAATCTGGTAGAACCAGCGTAGGGCATGAGTCAAATGATCTTTGAGTTTTTGGAAATCCTTTTCAACTTCCGATGTCCATGAGAATTTGCGCTCGCGTAAGCAGTCTGCAATTGCACCCGCTTGACTACTAAAGTTCTTCACAAAGCATCGATAGAAGGAAGCTAAGCCTACAAAATTGCAAATTTCTGTAAGGGTCTTCAGGGTTGGCCAACTTCTAATGGCTTCAATCTTAATTGGGTCGACCTTGATACCATCAGCGGAGATAATGTAACCCAAGAAATTAACCAAGTCAGTAAGGAATGCAAATTTTTTGAGGTCAACAAAGAGCTTATATGCCCTCAGGATGGTATGCACCTGACATAGATGGCTCAAGTGTTCGCTCTAGATGCCACTGTCGATTAGGATGTCATCAAAATAAACAACCACAAACCTCCCAATAAGAGGTCTCAAAACACGGTTCATTATGCACATAAAGGTGTTAGGAGCATTGGTCAGGCCAAAGGGCATAACTAACCATTCATACAGGCATTAACGAGTTTTAAAGGTTGTTTTCCACCCATCTCCAGGTCTGATTCTGATCTGGTGGTAACCACTTCGCAAGTCCATCTTAGAGAATATGTGTGCCCCAGTTAACATATCCAGCATGTCATCCAGACGAGGAATCGAAGAGCGGTACTTTATCGTGATCTTGTTGATGGCTCGACTATCCACGGACATTCTCCAAGTTTTATCTGTTTTTGGTGTTAAGAGGGCAGGAACAGCAATAGGACTCATACTTTCGTGTACATATTATTTGCTCAAAAGTCCACTAACTATCGTTGCATCTCTTCATGTTCCTTCGAGCTCATTCGGCCGGTGTTCAAGAAAGCAGCCGAGTAAACCGCATACTCGGTCGCATACTCGTACTCCATGTATGCGGGTTGACCCGCATACTACTTGCCACTCCGAGTATATGATGAAACGTCCATGTATACGGGTTGACATGCATACTCAGCCGAGTATACACCTTATGCAGTTGCCTACTAGGCCGCTTTTCTAATAAAAAATTATTTAACCTAAACCCAAATAACCATACCCGCATAATAACATAAAACTACATACTCCCCGCATAAAACCAGATACTATCTCGCATAAAATCGCATAAAACTGCATATTCCCTACATACTCTCCCAACTGATGATATTAACCAATTATTACATATTTATTTATATTTTTAATAATAAAAAATACCAAACCGCATAAAATCACATACTCCTTGCATACTCTCCCGCATACCGCATACTCTCTATGCAGTGACCCATCCGAATGAATACCGCATAACGCCTTCCTAAACATTGAATTCGGTATTGGGGCGGGTTGGGCAAGCCAACTCCAGGGATAAGGTCAATATGGTGGTGTATGTCCCTTAATGGTGGAAGTCCTTCGGAGAAGTGGTCTGTCATAATATTTGCATACTCTTCTAGGATCAGAGCGACTTATGGGTCTACTTTATCCAAATTCACAATGTCACTCCCAACCTCCTTTCCAATAAGGGCAAAGACAACCTACGATTCTTAAAGTTGGCGCTGCCTGGAAGGGAGATGCTTGGAGAATCACAAGCGACTCACATGAGTGTGGTGGTGTCTGGGCAATCACAGAATTTTAATGATCAATCGATGTACCTTTGTGAGAAGAGGTTGTTGTATGCCTGGGACTAGGGGCATCACGTTATGGACAGAGGGTAGTTCATAATTTCCCAATCAAAATTGTATAGGTGTTCTTGCTGCCCTTATGGTTTGTGTCTCGATCATACCGCCAAGATCGTCCCAACAAGATGTGACACACCCATAGGTGCAACATGACACCAGACCTCGTCTCTATAAGTCGTCCCAATGGAAATTTTGACAAGGCACTGACGTTGGATTGCATTTAAATCCCTTTCTTAAACCAAGCCACATTATACGGTCAATCCAATGGTGTGTTTGCAATCCTAACCTATCCATCATCGCTTGGGCTACAAAATTTTCCACACTTCCATCGTCAATGATTAGGGAACAACGGTGACCGTTGGATCTGCATGTGGCGCGAAAGATCTTCCTCCCTAACCAAGCATCGTTGCTCTCAACTTTAGGTGCCAGCATAAGATGTTCCAATACCTTGATAGGTGCATCACCTTCTCGTCTAAAGTCATTATGTTTAATCAAAAGGAAAGGTCCATGAGTTTCAGCATCAACTTCAACATCTTCGTAATCCGCATTGGTGTTGGTGTATCTAGCCTCCATTTTCGATTCATTCTCCTCAGTAGGAGTGGTCTCATTGCCAGGTTCTTCATGCACTAAGTGTGCACTTGCCACACGTTGGTTGGGACATTCTGTTGCCCGATGCCCCTTCTAAAGGAACCTGAAGCATGTGTCAGGTCCCACAGTAGGTCGAGCCCCGAGAATTCCTGACCCAGCATGAGTGAGACAGGGTTGAGCATCGGTACTTACAGGAGTAGTGCGAGATACAAGGCCAACTGATTGCTCACCCTAGTCTGTCTGGTAGAGATGTTCGGCGTGGAGATGGTAGCAGAGACAGTTGTGATCGTCGTGCGTCGTGTGATATTCCTTCATAACTTGGCTTCAGCCCTCTCATCTTTATCGTAGGTGGCATACATTGTTCGACAGTCACACATGTACAATTCATCTTGGATGTTGGTTCGTAATCCATGTGTGTATCGAGCCACCAGTTGAGAGTTGATTTCTTTCAAGTTATTTCGAGCTATCAAAACTTGGAACTATTCAGTGTATTCTTTAACAGTGTGTGTCCCTTGACGAAGGTTTGAAGGCCGTTGTACAAGTTCTGTCGATACTCCTTCAGAAGAAACTTGTCCCGAAGTTTCTGTTGCATTTTTATACAAAAGCAAATACACTCTTTCCCTCCGCAGTGACGTTTTTCCTGAAGACGTTTCTACCAAAGGCATATCTTTTCAGTTTCAACGTGGTAAACTAAACTCTCCGCTCACTCGACAGATCCTTTCAAACAAAGAAATGTTCCAATCGATCCATCCAATCAAGGAAGATGTCTGGATCACGTCATCCATCAAAGTCAGCAACATCAATCCTTATCCCATGGTCCCAATTGGAATATTGAAATTGGCTTTGTTTTCGACCGCGCAGCTCAAGCTCTCTCCTTCTATCTTGTTTTTCAGGTCGACGTCTATGGGATAGTCGGTTCTCACCCTCCTCGTCGCCCGAGGGTAGCGGTGACTCCAGATGTAGAGATGGCTCATCACTAGCCTCACTTTCAGAACTAGGATCAAAGACGATCGGGACATGTCTGTGATGTCGGTGATTACGGGGGTTGTGATCCCGCATACTTGAAGTTGACGATCGACTAGTGCCTCTTCTATTGTGGTCTCGTCGGTATTCCATATCCATTCTATCAAAATTCAGGACCTCCAACAGTTGGGTGTTGTTAGCCACTGTCCTCTCTATGTTTTCAAGGCGGGTGTTAGTGCCATGGTTCGAAAAGGCTAGCCTCGAGGCGGTCGAGGCGTACGTCTCGAGGCGAGGCGGTCGAGGCGTACGTCTCGAGGCGAGGCGGTCCCTTTTAGCCTCGAGGCTTACGCCTCAGACCAGTCCTGTGAGGCATACGCCTCGAGTGGTCGAGGATAGTAGTTTGAGAAGCTTATCAATATCTGTTTATTTAGGATAATGATTATATAAGATGAATGCCTAAATATGATGTTTATTTCATGCCGATAATTTCATATTTACAATTAATGTATCCAATTATTTTGGCAAACTCTTACTATGTCACTCTTAATGAATGAATTCATAAATATTAAATTAGACAATACTTGTAAGTTAACAAGACTTGCAATATATCAACCAAAACAAAATGGATAAGGTTCATGGTTTCTCATGTTGCCTTATATTATATATTAGACACAACATAAATTTCTCTTTGATTGGATGAAAATGTGTAGAAATGTATATAATGTTGTTCTGTCTTCTATTTTGGGGTTCTTATCTTTATTATTTCATCATATCTTGTAGTGTAAATTATTATATAGTGGGCAGAGAACATATAATTACATAAAGATATATATAATTGTAGTTTTATACATATTTTTCTATATAAACTGAGGCCTATGCCTCGACCGCCTTGAGGCTACGCCTCGCCTCAATTCCAAGGAGACCGCCTCGTTCCGCCTTTCGTTTTTTCAAACCTTGGTTAGTGCGTCAGATTTCCTCGCCTAAGTTTCTTATCAAGGCTTCCAAGCACGCTACGGAATGTGGATCAAGGTAGCGAGCCATAGAAATTCAGTTCTCAAGGGCCTAGCGACGCAAAAATGCAATATGTTTTTTTTACGAAGTGCAAGACAATGAAAACGAGTTGTATCTTTTCGCTTTGATACCACTTGATGCAATCTAGCACACGGATTCAACTAACAAGATATGCAAACAAAGGATTATAGCGTACTGCCGCAACAATCCAAGCGCAAATTATGGAAAAAATGTAACACATGACACTGTGGTTATTAAATCACCATCTCCAGATAGGACAAACAGGAGTAATAAGCTGATTTTATGAGTAAATGTTGCAGCCTCGCAGGAGAACACAAAACCATGCTATAGCAGCTATACCAAACAAGTGATAATAAGGAAACAGGAATACTTAGCCGCAGCAATCAACTGGGAACAGTGCCGGTGAAATGAATGTACAGTAGACAGTTTCGAACGTTCTGGAGATGAAAAAATAAACAGTGGAGAAATTGAAAGAAAAAAAAAAAAAGAAAATTTGACTTCTTTAATTAGAAAGAGTAGCAGACAAATTGGACTTAAAACTGAAGCAACGGAATAGCAAATAACAGTTTGCAATAGGGCAAACCGGGGACCCCAGAAGGGCTGCAGATTCAGCAGGAATTGGCAAAAGGCAGAGGGAATCAGAAGATAGGCGGCGTAAACAGTGGCGAGGACTGAGACTGGTCTGTTGTGGTTGCGGTCAATTGGCCTGGAGCAAAAGTTGGTGCCGACGGAGTTGGTGGTGATGAAGTTGGCAGTGGGGAAATTGGGCAGCGAGGTAGGTGGAGGCAATATCGGTTTGTGCTGCGGGGGTGGTATATCGTGGAGGGTATAGAAGGCGGGGTTGGCGTCGGTAGGGAAAGAGAAGAGAGAAGGGAGGGTTAGGGTTGGAGGGGGAAGAATGATGGGAGGAAGGGAACGGGTTTCAAGGAGAGAGAGGGAAGAATAAAGAAGGGTAGACCTGTAGGGTTTTGTTTGTATATGGCAAAAGCTGTCGTCTAAGCCTCCTTTTATAACAATAAGGAGCAATACCAAAAACCCTAGACTATGGACTCGAAAAAGAAAAATTACATAATAAATAAAGATAAATTGCAAAAGGATCCATGTAATTCTTCTTTCATGGCAAAATTCAGTTTAGCCCTTCAAACTAGGCGTGAACTGCATCACTGTAGTTTATTTAAAACCAATGTCTCACTAATAAAGAATCTATTACACATACGCCCCTACATTATTGACCACATACCTCTCCCCCTCTTCTGTCACTTCCCCTCTTTCCACCTCATTGACCACTCCGGTGGGAGGGGGTTCAAAGCCTTTTGATTGCTTACAAACGATACTAAGGATGAAATAATTGGAAGTGGCAATTTTATAATTCTTCATTGTTAAGTTAACACGTAAGCGACATACAAGGCTCATCTCATTACCCCATAAGCGACATACAAGGCTCATCTCATTACCCCACAGTCAAGCTGCGCTGCTTGTCTGTTCATTTCGCAGTGTTCCCGCCATTCATCGACACCCTTCTGGAAGGGCATGTGTGTGGTGGTTCCAGAGTTGCATTCTTTCATTCGTTCGGTGGGGGGAGTGGAGCATCTTCACATTTTGGGTTGACAACTGTACGGGGAAGGACCTTTGCGCACCAAATTTTCTCAGTTGTTCATTCTAGTGGCAAATCGTGGAGTTATTGTTCGAGAGACTTGGGTTGATGACCAGTGGTTGCTGACTTTCGATTCAGGTTTCTCTGAGCAGCATGTTGAGGACTTTATTCAGGTGACTAACTTCATCTCTGGATTCGTAGAGCCATGCAAAGTAGGAGTGTCCGTGGGGCGGGTACCCGGCCCATTTGATTATGACCCACATAGAAGGCAATATCGTGATATACGACGATATATCATCGATATATCGGTATCAGTGGTCATAGGATATCGATGTCAGCCATTTATCGATTTACCGGGTTTCTTCAAAATATCGCTGATATATCGGCGATATATCGCATATCGATGATATATCGCCGAAGACGAATCTTCCAACGTGGATATGGACCGATATCGGGCCCATATCGCCCATATCGCTCCAGATTGCACATTTCGCCTCATTCTTCATCCAAGCTCTTCTCCAAAGCCCGCAGTTACCTTCCTCGAGGTAGGTAACATCCAGATCTACTCTGATTCTTTGTTGAAATTGTGAAATTTGTTATGGTTTTTGTTCGTAGTTGTTTGCTAATGCGTGTTCTTGTTTTTTCGATAAGATTTGAAATATTTAGTGAGATAATTGGGGAACTACTTTGGGATTTTTGAATTATGTTGTGAAATCAAAGTAATTTATGGAAAATTAAAGTTACATCTCATGTTTTAGACATAGAAAATAAGGTTTTATAGTGGTTTATGTTAATTAAAAATTAGTAATCAATTAAATCCGTGAATTAAAAAATTAGATCTATAATATAATGAGATATTTGGGGAACTAATTTGTGGTTTTTGAGTTATGTTGTGAAAAGAAGTTAAGTTATGAAAGAATAAAGTTGGATTTCATGTTCTAGACATAGAAAACAAGATTTTATGGTGATTTATGTTAACTAAAAATTAGTAATTAATTAAATCCCTGAATTAAAAATGAGATCTATGATTTAATGAGATATTTGGGGAACTAATATGGGATTTTTGAGTTACGTTGTGATTCTTGTGAAATTAAGTTAAGTTATGAAAGAATAAAGTCGAATCTCGTGTTCTAGACAAAGAAAACAAGGTTTTATGGTGATTTATGTTAACTAAAAATTAGTAATTAATTAAATCGGAAAATTAAAACAAAAACAATAATTAGCAAATAATTGATTATTCTCCACATATATCTCATGAATGTTTGTTGTGTAATTTTTTTTGCAGATTTTATGCTTCAGTATTCAACATCAGGGGTTCACACTCTGACTCGGCTTCGAAATCTGATGGTTCTGATCATCAATTGGACAGTGGAGAGATTGGTTGGAGGTATGCCATCGCTCCAGATGGCAACAAATCAAAACCACGGTTTCTGTGGGAAGCAGTAGGGAGGAGGGTGGATTACAAGACTGAAGCATCATCTTGTTGGCAACAACAAGAATGTTGTCAAGTGCACCCGTTGTCCAAGAGATGTGAGGGAGTTGGGGAAGGCCAACTTGGAGGGGAAGAAGGATAAGGATGTGTAGAGGTTCCGAAGGGATGAACAGTTCAAAGAATTCATGTGCGAGAAGGAGTTCGATGTTCTCTCTGATTCAAACGATGACGAATTTGTCTACCCCGCTGACATTTAGACCGTAGCGAAGATGAGGGCATACAGAAGAGCCATAAAAGACTCTATTAGGAGCGAGTTCGAGAGGAGGGAACTCGGTGGTGCACGTGGCAGCTTCCATGGTGTTGGTAGCAGTGGAAGTGGTTCTGGAGGCGCACCAGTACCACCACCCACCAAAAAACACAAGGCGAAGGGACTGGAACCCTTCTTGACGAGGAGTGGGTTCATGCAGTACATGCCAGGCAAGGACCCGAGGCAGAAGAAGGCGAAAGGGATGTTCACCAATACACGGGAAAGAGTGGGCAAGGCCATCAGCAAGCTCTTCTTTGAGAAGAGCATTCCAACCCACGTCTCTAGTGGATCTTTTTTGCAGCACACCATTGATGAGATCGTCGCAGCGGGAACGGGAGTGAAGGCTCCCACATCTAAGGAGATAATGAACAAGTATCTTGGGCAGGAGAAAGAGGTGACGAATGAGTACCTCTCCGAGCTGAGGAGGAGATGGCCAGAGTACGGGGTGACGCTGAAGTGTGATGGCCGGACGAGCTACACGAGGAAGCAGATCATCAACTTCCTCGTTTACTACGATGGAAAAATCATTTTTTTGAAATCCGTCGATGCATCTGAACACGTGAAGGGCCATAAATACTTGTTGAAGTCGATGAAAGGCATCATCAAGGATGTTGGGAAAGAGGACATTATCCAGATTGTCACGGACAATGGTAGCAACTTCAAGAGAGCGGGCGAAACAATAATGAAGTCTAGCAGCTGTGGCATTTTTTGGACACTGTGTGTTGCACATTGTGTAGATTTAATTCTAAAGGACTTCAACAAGAGGAAGTCCGTCTCAAAAGTAGTGGAGCAAGCATGGACTATCACCAAGAACTATCTTGGTACGAATGCGGACCTTCTAGCAGTTGTACAAGTTGTGGTGGAAAAGCTCGTCAAGGATGAAAAGACACAGACCACGTGCATGAATGAGGTAATTTTGATTCGTGCATGAATGAGTAACAAAATATTCATTAAAAACATTGTGTAATATTTTTTGACTTTAAACAATGTGCAGGTCAAGTACTTTAGGATGCCTTGGGTTCTTTCGGCAGAATTACCATGGTTAATGGATGGGGTAGTACCCTTTCTGGTAAGGACTAAGATAAAAAAGTTCATTGACTGTGATGTATAACTAATTTATTATTAATGATTTATCTCTTTTTGGATTTTCCGCATCCGAATGGTAGTTATTGTACGGGATGGAAGCTCCCAACCTACGGAAAGTGGCAGTGAAAGTATTGTCTCAAACCACATATGATGGTGGCTATGAGAGGAACTGAAGCACGTTTAACTTGATCCATTCAAAGAGATGGAACAAGTTGGGAGAACAAAGGCTCCATGATCTTGCATTTGTGCACTACAACTTGAGATTGAAGATGGAACATGCAAGGGAGGGTAGGATAAAGAATACTACACATACCCCATCGATCTTGCATACATTTTCAAGATGCACGATGGTGATGCAGATGAAGATGTTCTGCAGAGGTGGTTGGATTTTAATGCTATTCCACTGCTTGATTAACCGGGAGGCATGTCGAATCAGACTATAAGCCAACAAATGCGAGCAGATGTTGGTGACTACATGGTCGAATCCGAGCGAATCACAGATCCTCTTGGAGGGTTGGAGCTTGATGCAATTGTAGACGACATTCTCCCCACTGGGTCGAAATCCAAATCCAAATCAAAGAATGACAGTGGAAGTGATGATGATGATGATGATGATGATGTTGTCGGCGGCCGTGATGGATCATGTGATGGGGAGACATATTCAGCGGGGTCAGGGTTAGCAGAGGTGGTCTCGTGGACCACGTAATGATACAAGATTCGAGGCAGGGCGAGAATACATGGAGCGGCATGGAAACACACATGGGCAGTCTGTCCCAAGTCCGAGCCCAGGACCTATGGATTACGATGCATATGGACGACGTGGCCATCGTCCTACGGATAGCTACATGGACGATTTGATATCATCTGTGTTTGTTGAGCTGTATGAACATTGACAGCTCATACCATGGAAGAACACCAAGTTCCCTAGGCGGATATTTATCTTCACCAGATGAGAGATCATTGTGTGTCTTCCCTGAATATTTTCGTACTCCTCCTCCTGGACCTCCCCCTCAGGCGTATGCTCCTCCTCCTGGACCTCCTTCTCAGGTGTATACTCCTCCATCATATGGATATGGTTACAATGGGTAGGAGGATATAGCAGCTACAGCGGTGAGAACTGCCAAAGTAGCCAACCTGAACTGAGCCAGGGCAGCTTCTTTGGTGATGACAATTTTGGTTTCTTCCCCGAGTATGTGGACGTGCCTCCTCCTCCAGATCCTCCTCCTCCGTAGAGATTTTCCCCTACTCCGTCATCGTCATCTCGAGGATCTCAAGCCAATACTTCGCAGCCTCGTCGTGCACCTCATGATACCGGATCTAGTGTTGCTTATTCTCGTCTTGGAATACTCATAGGGATGGATGACCATCAATACAGGCAGCGTGTTACAAGGCCATGTACTCGTATATGACATGGAAAAACTACTGCGAGTACATTGAGTCTGCGATCCTCTATGCGAGACAATTGGGCTGGGGGGCGATACAGATCCTCTATGAAACTCTTGGTTATAGGCAATCTCTTTTACTATATTGCATTAATTTACATTTTTTTATTTATTTTTGTGAATAGATAAATCTTCATATCGAAGAAAGATTGTCTCATTAATCATTATGTATATTTTTTGAATAAAATGACTCATCCCAATGTCATTCACTATGTGACCGATATGACTGAAATGGGGCAATATAAGGATCATAGATGACCCATATGGACATCTAAGTTTATATTTCTAAGCTATTTAATGTTCTAAAAACTTGAATGAAATCTATTTCCAATATATATAACTTAGGAATCAGCATTAACAATGATGCCTTCGATATGATTGATGATATAAGTGTGTATTTGTAGGTTATTTATTATTTTAATATCTTGAATAATCTTAATTTTTGAAAAAAATGGCAAAAGATGACTTTTTTGAGTCATTTCCGACGTTTCCACCGATATCGTCGACATATCAACGATATATCTCAATATATCCTTTTTCGGACAGACCGATACGATATCGATATCAATATGGCCTTCCTTGGTGATCCGCCCTGACATGTTCCTATTGGATCATGGTCGACCCGCCTTGTTTCAACGGGTACCCGATCGTAACAGGTACCCGATTAATATTAACGATTAAAGGGTACCAGTGAAAGTAATGCGTAGAGAGGTTTGTTACTTTTATGTTTGAAATATTTCAATTCGGATCCATGTTTCAGCGAGTAATCTGCATGTTATATACAATGCATTTAGCTTTTCTAAGTCTTAATCCTCTAATGCGCTTTCATCTTTTCTATCCAAAACAAAAATGGAAATTGGACCTTATAAATTTGAAAAGTATATTTTGTTCATGACCTAAAATGACAATTTTGCTAATATAGTGGTTGGTGAAATGACATATTGGAGATATGCCAACAAAATATCGCCAAAATTTCATCGAACGCAGCTCCAAGTTGATACAGTGAGCACAAAAAAGGCATAGATATGGGCAAAAATCGTCACATCGACGAAATTGATATGGACAAAATTTCCTGTCATGATTTTGTTTGGGCCATTGATATACATCATTCAGAATGGATATATATGGAAATGTAGCATGCACGCCATCAAAGGCATGTAAATTTAATCATTTAGATAGTGCAAACTATTATGACTCGATTTAGGCAAACAAGCTCAGACCAAGGCATCTACAATTCAAAGATGATGTAATACCCATCCATGTTAATATTTGATCAAGAAGATACGAGGTTTTCCTGCTATCTAATCTGTAAAGTTTGATTTTATAAGTTCTTTCCGTAATAAGTCACATCCAAAAAAAATAATTCTACTAGCATACTATTCCTCGAAATACGATAATGCTTTCAATTAGAGAAGCAAATGGTACCCATTTGCATATATGCAAATGTCAAATTTAAATCAAGCAAATGTAAAGTACATTGATCATAATTCACCACAAATTTCAGACATCAACAAAACTTTCAAATTGTATTCAACTGAACTTTACCAAGCGAAGGGCATCGCTACAGGAGGAAGGCGTCCAGAGGTGTCAGAAAAGATGAGGGTGCGCCAGAGTGTTATCGAAGACGAGTGCATCGCTAGAGGAGGAAAGCACATAAGATGCCTATGACGAAGAGGGCATGCGAGGTGCCGGAGATGATTTTGTTTGGGCATGTGAGGTATCGGGGACGCTCAAATTGGATACGTGTACGAATACGTCGCATGCGAGCCATGATTTTGTTTGGTTCATTTGCATCTTTTTTAACCAATTGGATAGTGGAAGCTTCTGTCTGGGTACCCGCGGGTACCCGTTAATATGAATGGATTTTCTGAATGGGTGTGGGTTATGATTAGCGGGTACCCGTCCCATCATTTTCAAATGGGTACCTGCGAATTTAGGGTCCAAATGACGGGTCAAGCTGGGTACCCATTGATCCGGATATATTTGAACACCCCTAATACAAAAGGAAGGATCATTGGGTCTAGCGGTATGGTTTTGTTTCCGTTAAGAAGGCCTACCATACCCTCACATAGTCATGTAACAGCCAAACTGGGGGAGCCAAGGAGTGGGATTGCAAATTTATGTGGGCCCTTCGAATACCCTATAAAGGTAAAACAAATTTCTGGATTCAACACTGGGCCCTTCGAATACCCAAAATCAATACCTTCTAAAGTTAATGACCAGATTGATCACAAGAATGCACACCTAAATGGCATATCATCGTAGATAAAGAAGAAACCGAGAAGGGACAAGCAAATATAGTGCAAACAAGAAAAGCAGCCATAAGGAACATAACCAGGCAGCAGAATTTACTACGGAGCTATAAAGAAAATTTAGTAAAGAACATCTGAGACATTTTTTAAGCTAAAGAACAATAGGAATAAAACTACCTACTTGTGGAGATTTTCTCAGATTCGTACTTAATTATGATCACCCATCATATGTTATATGAGAATAGTAAGAACAAAAAAATAATTGATTATGCTTATAAAATGACTTCATTTGAAGAACCATGAATAGGCATGAGCTCATAATGCACAATCTAAACCTAAGATCCAAGTTATCAGGACCAGTAAGATGTAATTTTTTTAGAAACAATGTGGAGTACAAGAAATTGACCTGGTTAAAGCATAATCCCGGAAGCCATTAATTATCGCACGAGCTTCTAAAGTACCAATACATCCACGTAGCCGAGGTTCGCTTCCATTTGTAACCTTTTTCCATGTGACAAACAACGGGCTGAAGTTAAGAAAAAATTGCATGAGAAAAACATGAATTTCTTGATACCTTATATCAATAAAACATTATGTAGTGCTCAAAAACATCATTAGCTATGCAAATTTTTAAAAAGGGTGGTGTGCTTAAAATGGCATACAATGTTTTTAATAAGCACAAACAATCCAAACAACTGCCAAGGCATTAGCCGATTTCATCAAGACAATTCCAAGAAAAATGCATATTTTTCCTCTCATGCCTAAGACATTTGTATTAAGGCAAAAGGAGAACGAAGTGTTTGAATGGCACTATTCCAAATCCAAATATACAAGAAAATTCTTCAAACGGTTATTCATAGGATTTGACACTTAGGGCCTAAAGGCAACTTCAAATTGAGGAAAATTGATTAAAACATTTTAGTGAGTATCAATCCAAATAGACCCATGATAAAAATCTAAAATGCGTAAGCTTAAGGAATTAATCAGTATTCATTAATTCTTGACAGATTTGTGTGATTATTCCACGTGATCCTACTTTATTGGTGGTTTACTGACAATACCAACAATAAGAAAGGAAAAATATATCAATAGGAGGGCCACAAATTGCAACGGCGTATTTAACTGTGATGAAAACTGCTTTACTTGAAAGTAAAATCTGATCAAAGTTCTTTTTCAAACATCCAGCATGATTACATAGAAATGTCAGAAACAAGCTTTGTAACAGTGGAAAGATCACAATCCTCGTACCTCTGCGCAAACCCCACATTCCGCAAAACATACTACACAAGAAAAAATGCAGCAGCCGCAGACCGTCGAAGCTTAAAACGAAAAAAATCAATAATTGCCCACCAACCAAACTCATGTTTTCCAAGACTATTAAATTACTTCGAATAGAAATCGAACTTTTCTTCCAGAGATTTAATAGAACAAGCCGACGCATGGAATATCCCCGTCAACGAGTAATCTGGTCCTCCTAGAGAGGAAAGGGGCGAGCTTACTGATGGCCCTCGTCGAAGGCAGGGGGAGGGACGTGCTCGGTGTTGTTGTAGTGGGCGACGAGGGTATCGAAGCAGTAGACCGCCATTTCTCGATTGGCCGACACCATCCTGATATTGCTGTGGAGTCCCCGCGAGCGACCGCCCAAGAATGATCGGATTTGGGATGCGCAGATGAGGGCTTGGGCGATCGCTTTGAGCTCCGCACCTCTCCTTTGTGAACGGTGGGAAGGTGGGAGCTCTTATGTTGTGTTTGGGACGGAGCTTTTTCGTGGATTCTTTTTGATAGAAAACGGGGAAAGATCTGCGGCGCAGTTTGCCAAAAGAAGAGGAGCATCCGGGACGGTATTGTCCTCGGATTGAGGAGCAGCCTTCGAATTTGGGCTGATTGGCGAATAAAATATCTTCGGGAGTACTCTCGAATTTCCGTCGGAATAGCGAAATTTACAAATCAGTCCATGCGATGTAGAGATAAAATCAGTCGGTGATACGAATATACGTATAATTATATATTTATCTAATCTATTTTAAAATATGAATGTCGATACGAATATTGACATATATATATATGTGAAAAATAATATGTTACTGTATCTTTAAAAAATGTGAATTTAAAATGAATGTGAATCGGATACGAATAGTAACAAAAATATTTAATAGATTAATTAAACTATACATGTTTATGTTGATTTACACATAAAGTAGATATACTAGATATAGTGATTTCATGACATCTATATCAATAATGGTGAATGTAGTCATAAAATGTTATTGCGTACCATCATAAATAAATATATTATTACTTATGTACGAACATGAATATACGAATACAAATGTATCTATTAGCGAATGTCAAAGTGATATCCATATCCACATCCATTTTAAAATGAATATGAATATGAATATCAAAATATGTATAAAACAAATACGATAGCAGATCGTATACGAATATATTCACATTTACTTTCATTCCTAATGTAACGTCATCAAATTTTCTTTTAATCTTCATCATTCTTCTGCTCATATATCTGTAAATTATTGTAATTGAGATCATCCCCTCGTAATCATGTCATTTGCTTCTCCATCTTTCCTCCGTTTTTTTCTATTTATTTATCTATAAAATTAAGGATGAAGTAGTTGCAAGAAAAGTGTAGGTAAGGTAGAGCCATTAGTAAGCCTAAAATGTCAAGCAGATATAATGGACATTGATGGCGAAGGAGATCATGAATGTGTGTGTGTGTGTGTGTGTGTGCGTGCGCGTGCGCCTTATCCAATGGGTCATGTGCTCATTTGAGTTTTGTTAAGCACGCATGATCATCTGTGCGATGATGATCTTGTGGTTCAAAGTGAAATTGGTTAATTTACATTTTTAAAGCTATGAATGAGTTGCATAACCGCGTCCTGCGTGTTACTCGTAATTTAATTACCTTTTTTAGTCACGAATACGTATTCAGTAATTAAGGCATTGTTCTATCCAAAAAGTCCTTAAGAATCTCCTTCTTCCTCCAGTGGCGATCAAACAAACACGAACACTAGGACTTTGATTTGTAAGTTTTCTTCTTCCTTTTAGCAGTAATAGTATTTGAGAATATGCTTGAAGTTTTGAGTTGTGATTGTTCGTATATACGCACTATAGATTCTTTGTTACAATCGATTTTTAAATTCAACAAATATTGACAAATCTAACATCGATTGCTATGTGATTGTATAACATGTCTTAGTTGATCAATGAAGTATTTTTTATGATACAAAATTACTATAAATACATTCTTAATATCACTTGCTTGTGTATCTTGATAACTTACTTATGCTTTGCAATGTATTACTAATATAAATGTGAAAGTTACTTGTCATATTTTTACTGTTATTTGTACAACGATATCAGTAACATTTGTATAAGCTACTTGCTATTTGTTGGATGTTATTTGTTACTTGTCTTTCAACCATTCTTACTAATACAAACCTATTCGCTTAATTACTTGAGTAGCTCAACAAGTTATTTATGCTTCACGTTGAGTTACCATATACAAAAGCTACTTTTCATGTATATTTTTATACAAAGTTATTGATTCCATTTGCAAACATTACCAACAATACATTAGATGTTACTAGTCTTTCAATCATTCTTACTGATACAATTATATTCTATAAGTTACTTAAATAACATGAGAACTTGCTTAGGCTTCTCATTGAGTTACTAATATAAATACAAAGACTACTTTTCATGTATGTATTTTTATTTATAGATAGTTATTCATTGCATTTGCATACAATATGTTAAATGGTACTTGTCTTTTATTCATTCTTACTAATACAATTATATTATATATGTTACTTAAGTAACATGAGATATTATGTATGTTACACATCGAGTTAATGTAACCTTATTTGATTAAACTAAGTTACTAATGTCGATTGCTTATGTTACTGATAATTTGTTGGTTGTTACTTGCCTTTATATCATGCTTACTGAATAAACTATATTCATTTTGTTGCCTACGTAACTTAACAATTTACTTATGCATTAGTAATTTGTTACTGACATGAATATGAAAGTTGCTTATCATTTTTTTTATATTAAATCAATTTACTTATGTCGTATTCTATGTTACCAAAAACCTATTGAAAGTTATTGATCTTTCCATCTAGATTTAATACTATTTATAATTTTGGTATTAATTTGATATTTGTTTTGTACTCATTTTCATAGGTAAGCAACTTGAAAAATGACCACTGCAAACATCACAGAATATTCCAAAGCAGTCCGATGATTCAATAGATTGCAGAGTATATGTGATGAAGCACATGTACTTCGTTTGCCCTGGGTGGAGCCAAGATTAGATATTGGCAGGAATACCTAAGTTCCACGCAAAGATTGCTGCTACTTTACTGAAATGTGGAGGCGAAAAGAACTATGGAGAATGAAATACTTGTTACCTTATGTTTAGATAAGATTTTTTGTAAATATAAATGTGAAGACAATCAAATTTTCACTTACTTATAATTAATATCATATTTTTTTAAGTTCTTTTGTAATGAAAGAACTCACGTATAGATCTTTTACTTTTTAATGTGAAAGGAAGTATTCCTATCTTCTCCATTTTTGCAATTGATGTATAAGCAACAAAAGATTAGTGTCATGACTCTTAGCACTATTGTAAAATTACCATGACATAACTAATTAACTTACTTATGTAGCCTAATGATCTATATTACTTATGTAACTTCACAAACTACCTGTGCTTAACATTGTATTACAGATATGGATTTGAAAGTTACTTTCATTTATCCTTTTTAACACCTTGCTAATGTTATTGTGTTACTAATGCCATTTTCCTATGTTACAAAAGGTTGTTAGTTGTTACTAATATTTCTCTCATTCGTACTGATAAAAATGAATCAAAATACTTATGTTTCGTCAAATGTTATTGATAAAACAAGAAAGTTACTTTTCATATATCATTTATTTATTAAACTAAATTGATGATGTTCATTGCCTATGTCACAAAAAAATGATACTAGTCTTTCTCTCGATCATACTAATACAATTAAATATCATTGGTTGCTTGAGTAAGTAAGCAAATTACTTGAGATTCAAGAACAGTTATTGATACAAATAAAAAATTTGTGTTTCATCATTTATTTTTATTTATACACTTTATTAATGTCAATTGCCTGTGTTGCCAATATTATAGGTGTTATTGTTATTTCTCTTGTTATTACTGGTACAATTATTTTCCTTTACTTACTTATGTAAGTTAAAATACTTTTGCTTTTTAAATTGTTATTAATATCAATACGAAAGTTACATGTCATGTATTTCATTTAATTTACCAAGTTACTGATGATTATTACTAAAGAATTTTTATTGATCGAATAATTACACAAATATAGCTTGTAACATCTGTACACCCATGTAATACAATTTACCAAGTTACTAATATTCCATACTTCATTATTACTATTAACTCTATGCTTATTACTAAAGAATTATTATTGATCAAATAATTACACAAATGTGGCTTGTAACATTCGTACACCCAAGTAATACAATTGACCAAGCACCAACGGAGATAAGTTTAATCAACGAAATCATGGAAGAAATAAGAGATGGTGCAGATACAACATTCGATACTTCTAATATAATCTTGTACATGTAAGGATGAACTCAATGTTGATAAAAAGTCCACGATGGACATCCAAATTTCTGTATTCTCTTCCCTTTTGATAATTTCATTTAGATATCCACTCTTCACAATAACAACAACTACTCTAATCCAATTAGCAATAGCATCATTCTGAAAGGGTAAGTAATTTGTTAAGAAACGTAAGTAATGAAGTGACAAGTAATTGTTATATTAAGTTCAGTAACACTTTACATAAGCTTAAGTAATTTGTTAAGACACGTAAGTAATGAAATGAATATAAATTATCAGTAAATAGCAATGAATTACGAAGCATAAGTATTTTATTAATATACATAAGTAGTTTGATAAGATACGTAAGTACTGAAGAAAATATAAAAGATTCAGTAAGAATGATAAAAAAAACAAGTAACACATAATATTTTCTTAAGATATATAAGTAACTATGAATGAAATTAAATTAGTAAGAATAATACATAGCAAAGTAATACGTGACATATTGTCAATAACATGTGCAGATGCCATTAGTAACTTGGTATATTTTTTCAATATTTTGACTTATTAACATATTGCAATATAAGTAATGTTAAGGTTTCAAAAGCAATATAATCCTAGCCTCATCCTTCTGAAATAATGTTCTCGTCATCCAAAACCAATTGCAAAACATCCATCAATGCTCCTTCTTATGCGATCTTCTCACGATCCAAATCAAATCAGGAATCATTGTTCATCATTGCTTCTAAGAAAATCATGATCAATTTCCATTTGCAAATGATCCATCGCGTTTGAATTGAAACGAAAACTAAAAAAACAAACGATCAGATTCTACCAAGAATAATAAATAAACGTCTGACTTCAAATACAATTCCTTGCATTGGACAAAAATGATAGCCTCAGATCGATTAGAAGATCAATTACCTCATGTTGTAAATTGCTAGATCTATAACCTCTCGTTACAATGCAATATGTTACAATCACACACATACTATTCTTAGAATTTATTTAAAATTCTAATTATTCCAATTTAGCTTTCTTTCCATCGATATTACCGTTCCTAGAATTTGAGGATTGAAATATTAATACCGAACAACTAAGATTAGGGGCTCATCTGATCTCAAATGGGCACATGGCCTATTTGATAAAAAATCATATATATATATATATATATGTGGGATTGGGGAGATTACATCCATGTATGGATAACTTTCCTACACCCATTCCTTTTCCCCTCTTTTTTTTTGATTTTTTATGAAGTAGATCCTTATAGGATGTACTTAGAATATTAAATGAAATATGTGTTGATTGACGATATTAGAGATGGAGTAAATGAGAAGCTTGAGGTCTGGAGACATGCATTGGAGACTAAAGGATTTCGTATAAGTAGGGCTAAGACAGAATATATGGATGTACCTTTGATGGAAGCAATGGTGACAGAATCGAGGTGAAGATTGACGACGATAACATTCAGAAGAGAGTTTTTTTAGATATCTGAGATCTATTTTGCAACATGATGGGGAAATTGATGGAGATGATACTAATAGAATAAATGGAGACTGGCTAAAGTGGAGAGGAGCCTTTGTTGTTCTCTTTGATAAGAAAATTCCTTTAAAAATTAAAGGAAAGTTTTACAAAGCAGTCGTGAGACCTGCTATGCTCTATGGATTTGAATGTTGGCATGTGAACCATAGACATGTGCAGAGAATGGCTGTAGCAGAAATGAAAATGCTAAGGTGGAAGTGTGGACACACACGTAAAGATCGGATTCGGAATGATGCATCAGAAAGAAAGTTGGTGTAGGTCTGATCGAGGATAAGATGCGAGAAAACCGCTTAAGATGGTTTGGTCATTTGCAAAGATCAGCCGACGCACCAGTTAGGAGATGCGAGTGTTGGGATAGTGAGCCGATTAAGAGAGGGCGAGGCCGGCCCAAGAAGTATTGGAAAGAGACTATACGAAGGGATCTTAGTTTTTTGGATATAAGCCCGAGATTGACCCAAGATAGATCTGAATGGAGGTGAAGAATCCGTGTAGACGACCCTACTTAATTGTGGGAAAAGGCTTTGTTTCTGTATGTGTTTCAAATTTCGTGTAAAACAACCATTCCTAGCATCTCCATTGGAAGGGGTTGATTTCAGAAAATTTGAGACCGTTAAAGTTTGATTATCATGATGAATAAGAAGTCTAAAAAAAAAGTAAAAATTTGAATGACGCGACGGTGATATATTGTGATCTAACTCCCCCAAGGATTCAATTCAAAAAAATTAAAAAAATGAGGTTAAAAGGGATGGGTATAGGAAAGTTACCTACACATGGGTGTAGTCCCCCTTTTATATATATATATGGGATTTTATCACTTGTGCCCCTCCGAGATCTCGCAATTTCAGTTATGCCCCTATCTTTTTGGTAATATCAGTTGTGCCCCTAAAAACTTTCTCCGTCATCAGTTGTGCCCTTCCGTCAGATTGACCGTCAAAAAATTGAAATAACCATAGTTTACTCAAATCATGGTGTGGTTAAGAGGGGTATTATGGTCATCCCCTCTTCTTGCCAAACCTCCTCTTAGATCTGGGGCGATGGAGGTCGGCGGCGCCGCGGAGGTCGAGTGTGGTGGTTCTGGACTGAGGGCGGTGCACGGTCCCACGTGCTAAGGCGCAGAGGAGGGGGCGTGAGCAGCTGGGGTTGCCGGCGGAGAGCTGGAGGCGCGGTCGAGCTGGGCTGCTGCAAGGGCGGTCGACAGAGCGGATGCACGGAGAGGGATGGAAGTCGAGCGGTCGGTGCGGCTGATGGGAGGCGAGGGGGCGGCGCGTTCTTAGATTATGCAACTCGTTAGCTTGGTGCTGGAAGCTGCAGTTCTTGGACTGTGAAAGACAGATAATCTGCAATCAGTAGTTCCTTTTTCAAAAGGATTTGTTTACAAATCTAACTCCAATCTCTCTTAAATAAGAGTTATAGATCCAATAATTCACTCCCAATCAGAAGGGTTAAAAGAAAGAAACAAGACATGAAATTCTTATGGAAAACACTAACGGATGACTGGAAAATTAATTCAGAATAATGAGAACAACTAAGGTTGAGAGAAAAGGGGAAAAAAGTAGAATCTGAAAAGAGGAAAGGGAATGAATCGGGGCTCCTTCGTTGTGCTCGACTTGGAGCGATGCTATGATACTCTGTAGGTGTTCCTATTTGGCCGGTTAGTTTTTGGAGGAGGCGATTCCGGTTGACCCACTTGCGATCCCACCAAACGTTAGGAGGAGGCGGTACGAGGGGAGTAGCTGGGGATAGAGGGCGATGTGCAAGGCGGGAGGAGCTGGGGGGTGGAGGCGGAGGTACAGGGGTAAGGGAGTAGCTCGGGGCAGAGATGGAGGTGCGGGGGTGGGGGACGAGCTGGGGGGAGGTGCATGGGCGGGGGGAGGAGGTCGGGCCGAAGGGGCGGAGGGAGTAGCTCCGCCTCCACCCCCCAGGGGGCGGTGCCGGCAAGGGGAGGAGGTGCGGGGGGAGGATGGGGGAGCAGGGGGCGGCGCGGGGGAGGAGGATGGGAGCTCAAGGCGGAGCTGGGCGGCGCGGGGCAGGGGCGGAGAGGGAGGAGGAGGAGGTTGGAGGAGGAGGTTGGAGGAGGAGGTTGGAGGAGGAGGAAGAGGATGGGAAGAGGAGGAAGAAGAGGAGGATGAAGAAGAGGGTATAAAATGACCAAATAACCTTTTTTAAAAAAATTAATTCCGCATATGTCCTCAAAGTTAACGTCCGTTTGCACTGTGGATGGACGGTCACTAACCCGAGGGGCACAAGTGATAAAATAGCAAGAATTGAGGGGCACAACTGATATTACCAAAAAGATAGGGGCATAACTGAAATTGCGAGATCTCGGAGGGGCACAAGTGATAAAATCCCTATATATATATATATATATCCAGTTAAGCAAGAAACACTATTGCATGTCTTGTTTTCTTCTTATGTAAATACAACAAATAGCATGGGTATTTTACATGTGCAAACCCATGTTGGGCTTGGAGAGGGCATGTGCCCTCTCTATCTCTTTTGAAATTTCTTGCAATCTTCCTCGCACCCAAAGATCATGCATGAGACAAATTAAAGGCCACATATTTGATGTTCCTCCCTCTTCATATTAAATGAAAATCGGAGCACATCCCCACCTCTTTCATTTCACTCTTTCTAATTTCATCTGTTATGTCGATTCCTTCATGCAACAAGCAACATTGCTAGACGCTGCGTGGAAATCCTAACTTCCATGATGGTGTTCATTTATAATAGTGCACCATCATCGAACCATGCACTACAAGTTTATTGTGCTTGTTTAATGCTCACTCGTGACTTCTTTGATGGCTTTGGTTTATTTATAACACTACCTGACATCATCCTCTCTAACGCAAGCTCGTGTTTATCTTCTAGTTGTGGTTAATTGACTGTTCATTTTGCATGAAGTTAATTATCTGTATGTTATAGGTCGGGAGAAGGTAATCAACCAAATATTCCACACAATATAAGTATATTACGTGAAAAGTGTACGGAATGTCTTTTTTTCACTTGGTTTTGTGAAAGAAGGTTAGACTTCACATGCCAAGAAACACAAAATATACAAATCAATTTTGAAAAACAAGAGGCTCGTCATATGATCTATATAGCAATCACAAAAAAATTTGTCACAATGCGAACCCACATGGATCGGACATGATTTCTGCATTGTTCAACAAATCACATAAGAAAGGAAATACTTAAAATCAGAAAACATAAAAATATAAAAATTAAAATTCCACAAAATATACAAAAAGCGTAAAAAAACCCTTAAAAACCAAAAAGAGAAAAAGAAGAAAAAGCGCCTTTCTTTGATTTCTTTTTAGATATTAAAAACCCTCGCTTAATAATTGTTGCCTCCTTGTGTCCGACCTTGGGAGCTATATCAGGTTAATAAAAAGCAAAATCTATCTTTTTTTCATTAGTTAGATTAAAATAATTTGTTTGATTCAGGAAGTTATGGGTTGCAACGACATTCACTTCACGTTGATTACATTATTTGCATTAGATAAAAGGCAACAATTTTCACGTTAATCACAATGATATTTTTCTTATTTTGAATTCTTGTAGTGATTTTTAAATTTGTAAATTATTATATTTTTAATTCTTTCAAAAAATCAAATATAAGGAAATGGAATAAAGACACAAAATCGTCCTTTTATATTTTTCAAACATGGCAAAAATAACCAGAAAAATCAAGTACAAATGTTTTTTTATGTTTTTTTACTATTTTTTGTAATTTTTGCAGTTTTTTATATTTTTTAAAATTTCCAATTCAATTTTAAAAATAGGAAAAATATAAAACAGGAAATCAAGTAGATGTTTTTGGATTTTTAAAATATAAAAACACATAAAAAATGATGGAAACTAATTTAAACAAAAGAAGATTATTCAAGATTTCAAAAAGACCAAAAATGTATTTTTATGATTTTGTTCTGATTTTATATTAATTTTTATGTGTTTTCTATAATTTGTAATTTTTTATTTTTATAAAGGATTTACAAACAAAATCTGCACAGAAATTAAAACAATCAAATATGCCTACATAATTTTTCTGGAATGTGTAAACCATTTTCCAATTTTTTATGATTTTTATAAAACAAACAGGGCAGAATTTAATGGTTTTTGAATTATTAAACATAAGAAAACAAAATATTTTCAAATTAAAAATTATTTGAGTTAAAACAACTTAATGTGATTTTTGTGGATTTTTTACAACTATTATGCTATTTAGTTCAAGAAAAATAGACAAGAATTGTATTTCCCGGGATTTAATTGCTATTATTCCAAAGTTTAGAGCAAACTATAATAAGGAAATGAAATGCAAGTAGATCTGTGCAAAAATCCCAACAATTCACGTGATGAATCACAAATCTACATAACAGAAGGACTAAAAAGCAAATCTATTAAACTACGAGGATTGAATAGCAAATGTTTAGAAATGTTATTTACATTTTATGAAATGAAATGAAATTATCTAAACTGCAAGGTGGGAATCACAATATACCCAAGGTATTCGTGGCTACTACGTGCAAGCGATTGAAGAGCTGAATGGTCCAGATGCCTCCCTCCAGATCCGATTTTATGGATGGAATATAGGTATGTATGTGTGGCCATGATCTAATGTGGAAGCTCCTCTCTAGATCGGACGGATATGGCATATGTTGGAAGAACAACTATGAAGGCCTTCGTTGACGAGGTTTAATCGAGTAGATCTCTCTCGTGTGTGCTCGGATCAAGGCTCTGGCGACTACTATTGGTTCTTGGGATGATTTCGCTTTGAGTCTTGATGATCAACTACTCTGGATCACGCTGAGGATAAATCTTGAGCTCCTCGGTCTCCTCGATGCGCTTGAAAGTAGGATCGAGCTCCGGGTGGGGAATTCAGCGACCTGCATGTGTTATGGAGAAGACTCGAAGTCTCAGCAGCCTTGGTCGAAGGTTATTAGCGAAGAAATTAAGGAAAAATGCCGTGGATAGGTGGTGATCCCCGTGCAATGGTGGTGGAGGAGGATCATTCTCAGATCTGAACAGATATGAGAGAAATGAAGATATGTGAGGCACTATGGAGAAGCATATTCGATAGAAGGTGAAGATATGATCAGATCAGAGGCAGATTCACTAATCATGAACTCCGATCGAGAAGATCGGAGATGGAGTCGAAAGCTCTGCTACTTACAAAAAATCGAACGAACACAAAGGAACCGAAAGATCAGACATTACGTGATGACTGTGGAATGATCAGAATTAAGTCAGTGATGGTCTAGCGGGGTGATTGCCTTAAGGCAGCGGTGGTAGACCACCGAGGCTACTCGCGACAGAGCTGCTCCGACCAATGATGAGGGGCTCAATCAGATCAACAAGTGTTGCACATGAATCTTCAGATGCTATGTCGATCTATCGATTCTCGATTGAGGTGCGTGCGAGATGAAGTTCGTTTAGTTCCGGTCGGATGCTTCGAGGAATGCTCAACCGATGAAGATGTAGTAGGTTCCCGTACTCCCGATCGAAGCTGGCATAGATCAATTCAGATGTCGTAGAGGACACTTCAGATTAGTACATGTACCTACAGGTAACAAGGATTGACTCGAAACGATCATCTCGGTCTAGGTAGAAAAATAAATGTAAGTGAATGGAGTGGATGATGGTGCATGGGGGAGATCCTGCATGCGGTAGATGGATCTCCAAGCCTCCGGTCACCGTGTGTGGCCAAGGATGGGGGATTCTGACAGATAGAATAGAAAATGGGGAGGCTACAAAGGTGACGATTTATCGATGGTAGACTGAAAATTTCCAAATCAATGAGAAGGAGGATGAGGACAACTGATCTGGAAGATCAGAGGTCGGATCTACACTATAATGAATCAATCCAAATCGAAAGAAAATGGAAATCTACAATTACCAAGGGTGAAGGAGATGCATGTGCTGGAGGTGGAAGACACCTTCGAGTCATTGCCTCGGTAGCTCGGCTCTCACGTCGAATTAGACAACTCGCTCAAGTCCTCGCTACAATGAGGATCGCACTGTCACTTGCAAACCACAGAGCTCACTGGAAAGGAGGAGAGATCCAAAGATGAAAAATGGAATGGGGCTCCAACCTTTTATAAGATGAGAAAAATGTGAATTTCAAATGGAATTTCGGCATGCAAACCGAGGCGGGAATCGTCCAAAATTATTTGGGTGAAAACTAGGGTAATACGGACTCTAATTGGGTGAACAAAATGAATCAAAAGGAGGTCGAAGTAGATCAAGAAAACAGTGAAGCAGGGTAATTTTGTAGTTATTTGGATTTGGAGATGGAGAAAATAAGCTAATTGTGGTCAGCCGATTTATTTGGACCAATCAGAATGGACTTGGGGAAAAGATAGAAAGTGTTAGAAGACAAAATAACACATTAAATATAAAATAAAAATAAAATAAAAAATGATTTTAACTTTAAAAATAATTAAAATAAATAATGTTTATAAAATTATAAAGTAATTTATTATGATTTTTAATAAATTAAATAAATTAATTAAACAAGGTAAAATAAATAAAAACCTTTATTAAAAAATATAAAATACATATATATACAACAATCCAATTTTTAATAAAATATTTTTAAAAATAATTACATAAATTAATATTTTATTTAATTACAGAATAAATTAAGGATTACAAATATATTTTTATTTAATTTTAAAAGTTATTTTAATGGTACAAATAAATATATAGAAATCATTCTAAAACACAATATGTGCACAAATATACAAGAAAATAAGTAAATAAATATACACAATATATACAAAGTGTACAAGTATACTAATAGGGTCCTAAAACCTATTTTTTTGCATATTAACTCAGATTTCAGTGAAACCACTTTTATTTGATAGATAATTTTATAAGACGAACTTAAAAAGTGAGTACGCCCAATTCACCTGTTCATAAGGTCGAGTAATGAGGTCCGGAATTTAGGCTTAACGGCTTTTAGATTTGAGATTTATTGGTATTTATTCATAATTATTTTTAAGTTATATTTTTTTATTTTTGTATTTATTTTTATAAATAATTTTGAAAAATAATCAGGTTAATTGAAGTTGGGAATAATTAAATAAAAAATATGGAAGTTTTATATACATATTGTACATATACAAAGAGGTCCAAACGCCAATACTCACATGATTTATTCCATGTTTTTTTTGATATTTTTAATAAATATTACTGGTTACAAAACAAAGTTTAAAAGTGAGTTTGGTTAATTTAGAGTTTTCAACAAATAGTTATAAACCTGGAAAGTTGACTTTGCAACCTTTTATGATCATTGCAATTATTTATTTATGCAATAAATAATTTTTCTGATTATTTTATAAATTGATATATAATATTAAAAACAACTTTCATAAGTAAATATTTTAATTTGAGGTTGTTTTATTGATGAGTAAAATAAGTGAAAATCTGTACAAGGTGAAAAATGAAGAATATATACAAGTGAGATTTTTTCTTGATTTTTATAAGTTATGGACCATATCCCCCTGACGGTTCCGTGATTGCACTGGTTAAAAATAGGCGTCGTGATGAATTATCGTGCGTTAAAAAAGATATGTATCGTTTCGTTGTAGGCGGGCAATCAGAATTCGTCAAGAAATAGCCACAATAAATTTTAATCATTTTTTAATCAATGCGATTTTATGTTTATTTTACTTGGGCAAGTTCTAAGGTCGAACATAAGGAGGAAAAGGAACAACCTAGAATTTTGTCTATCAAAGTTCGTGCATGGTTTTTGAGGCGGTCTTTTTTTGTAATTTTTTATGCAATTGAGGATGCAAAATACAATTTTAGCCTATTTTAGGACTAAAATGTAAATATTGATCAAACGATATCCGAAAAATACGAAACTTGGCCAAGATGAAAATTATGATGAAATAAATGTACTATATTTTTTTTTGGAATTTTTGGATGCAAGATGTTTTTTTATGAATTTTTAAATGCAAACAAACTAAATTTCAATATTTAATTAGAATAAATATTAAACCTAATTATTTTTGAGGGAAAAAATTATCTAAGTTCTATCACTAGGTGATGGATCTCAAAAAATCCTAAACCTCGAAAATACAAGATTCAATACCTATTAAAAATCAAACATTGAAATATGCAAAATAATTTTTACAAGGCAAACTATGCATGCAAATGCAATTCTTTTTGGGCACAATGTTAATCACAATTAATTCTACAATCCGTGATTTTTCAGCAATTTTTAGAGCAACAGTTAATCAGCTATAAATTTTAGAGCTCAAAATGGGCAAAGTATGCGATTTTCTACAAAATAATTAATTATTAATTAACCATTGATCACAAAAATGTCCGACATATGCCATAATGTAGAGAATTAAGTATGCAACAAAATGCCAATTTTTGATAAATAAAATGATGCAAAGTAGCTATTCATAATCGAGGGGGAATACAGGGGATTTCTACAACGACGATAATTTAAATAAATATAAAAATACAATAGGGGGACCTAGATGTAATTACCGATAAAGAGGGGGTCGTTTTCTGCAAAAGTGCCAGAGGGTCACGTACGAGGCACGTGACCTCTGGCTGGGGACTGAGCAGCAATATGATCCAACCTCTGGGGGTGCTTTTGAAAATGTCCTAGCGGTCACGTGTTGGCGTAGCTTGTAATGCAGGTACCCTTTAGGGTTTTTCTCGCAAATTGCCCAAGGAGGGTCGTCCCTCACGTGATCCCTCCGCACGTGTACTTCACGTGGGAGGGCCTCGGGCCTCGCGCCCGTCGGCTCTCTGGCGATGGCTGGTGGATGGTGGGGTGCTGTGCGAGTTCGGCGGTGGCGTGCGGTGGAAAGAATGCCGGAGTTGGACGACTTACGGCGAAGCTGATGGCGCGTGAGGTCGGTGATGGAGCTGGGGCGGGGATGGCTGATGAAGTTGACGCCGGTGTTGGTGAAGAAGGCGTCGATGCATTGTCGGAGAAGATGGAATTAGTTGTTGTAGTCGACGTCGTTGAATGAAGTTGTTGATGGTGGTGATCGAAGCGGTGGAGTTGATCGTCGTCGGCTCGACAGCCACGAAGGCCGGAGCACTATAGCAGCAGATGGACACCACAGGGCTACGACGAGGCTACCTCGGACCTCGTCGGAGGGAAGGGGGATGAGCTCGGGCTGTCACCACCGAGCTTCTCCTCGTTTAGGTGATAACGACGGATGTTTGTCTCGATCAGGGCAGAGCAGATTTTATAGGATGGGGGTTGGCCAGAAGAGGAAACGATTGACGATGATTTGAGGTGTGATTCTAGGAGATCGGGGGTGATTGGGATCAGAGATTGATTGAAGAGTTTGATTGGGAGGAAATCGGAGATACACGGGCTGAGTTTTGAGAAGGCGGCGGCCGGAGATTTCACAGCGAGATCGCGGGGCGGTGGAGAAATCACGGGAGGCGGGAGGCGCGAAAGGGGAAAGTGAAGGGAGGAGGAAGGTGATTCCTGGGCCATCCGATCGGTCGAAGATCGGATGGCCCAGATGGGGCTACGTGGTGGCAGGAGGTGAAGGGGGCAGGCACGTGCGTGGGAGGCACGTGCTACGCACGTGCGGCTTTTTACTATTTTTTTATTTCTATTATTTTTTTATAAAAACTGAATTAATAAAAATTCAAAAATCGGAGAATAAAAACTTTTTAAATCCAAAATAAATAGCAAAGACCTCAGATCGAAAAAGTTTCTTCACGAAAATTGCTCGTCTCAATGAGATCTGCTATTTTTATGAAGATATCAAAATCAAAATCGATCATTTGCACAAAGTGATATTTTTGGGGTATCCCATGTAAATAGAATACCCTGATTTTGGATTTATAATTTTTTGTCATTTTTAAACTAGATGAAAATCCAGAAAAAAATATGATAAAATCAAAGATAAATATAGACATATTAATCTATTTTTTGGATTTTTATTAAATAAGAAAAAGAAGAAATAAAATAAAAGACAAAAAAGACAACTTTTATACAAACAGTTAGTGAAGACTCGGCAGTCAGTTTCTTTGATTTCAAGCTCAGTTTGGATTTAGATTTTTACACATTTTAATAAAACTTTTATCAAAGAAGACCAATGAAAAAGAAATAAAATAAAATAGGTTAATTATGTACATAAAATAATAGGTCAAAAACTGCTAAAATACAAAATGTACAAAAGAGGCCCAATGAGCTCCGATTCACTTGAACTTGGTCTTGTTTTGAAGGTAATTGAATGCACATTAGTTCAAAAGTGAGTAGATCAAAACAGATACTGGATGGGGAAGTTATGAGGGTTTTATTTCGGGAATCCTAGAACTTGGGTTTGGATTTTTGGTCCACTTATTTGGGTTAGTGATTTTTTTATATTATTTTTTTAGTGATATGTACATAGTGGAGGTGGTTTTGGGTCATTCGGAGTTAGCATGAATTAGTTAAAATCAAGGAAATTAGGCTATTTATAAGTCAATTCTAGCTGGGATTTTTGGCTTCTTATTTTGTGCAGAAATGAGTGATAAAATGCAATTCTTATTGAAACATGCATGAATGCTAATTATGCAGAATAAATGAAGAAATGCCAATGATTTTGAGGGTTTTGAGCTTTATTAATGAGATTTAGAGTGATGAATCTGAGATTCATCACCCCCCACTTTATTCCTTGTCGACCATCCCAATGCTTGGCATGGTCTCGGGGTTCGAGTCAGTCTGTATTTATTTCATATATACAACCTTTTCTTTCTTTTCTTTTTCTTTTCTTCTTTATTCTTTTATTTTGGTGGAGATAATTGATGAATATACAATATTAAGAAATCAATGAAGAATGATAAATAATGTGAATTATTGATATTTACAGGTGTTTTGCCAAGTATTTTAAGCTAAAATAAAAGAATAAAGATGTTGAATCATAGATTTATCAATACCTTTGATGCATGTGGTTGATAATGGAAGAAACCTCCAGGTTTGAGTTTGATTTGATAATTGTTGCACTCACGGGCATGATGATGAATCATGAGCCTCACATGAACATGAGAGATGATTCTCTCCACATTTATCCCTGCCAAATATGATTTGGATGATCACCACGCTCCTAGATTTCATCTCACAAAAACCTCTTATTCTTCTTCTCGAGCAAGAAGCACACAAAGGAGGTCAGTTCCTATGCCAATTGGACATGTCAATACAGAGAAGGATGGAGAGGGGTGAACAACCAAAAGGAAGAGTCTAAGAGAGATGGGGGATGAGCAAGAGAAGTAGGTGGGTAAGGCTCTTTCTTTCTCTTCTCCTCCAGACATCAGGGCTTGTTGGAACTTGAATTAAATGGAAGATTGCAATCCTATTTGGACTTGGTCTATTGATAATTATGTCGGAATATCTCTTTATATTTATCACCAATTATCTTAGGATAATTAGCAAACAATCCTTATAATTAATGAATCCAATTCTTTAGTCCATGATTATATGTAACTCAAATTTGCATTTAATTAATAAAGAATGTGAATAAATTTACATCAACATTAATACAATATATTAATCATATTTACATAAAATAATATATGTGAATCTTATTCGCATTAGTTCTAATTATTACGACCTATATACACATTAACTAAGTGTTGATCATGTAAATCGTATTCGCATGCTCCCAAAGATCAATCAATGGTATTAAGAATTTTACAATCCTTATTCGCATAGAGCTTTCCCTTTGTTAAGTGATGGGTGGATAGGAGTTATTACAATACATACATAAAAGGACATTGTTCAGAGTGAACCTGAATCCGAAGGCCCTCTCTCTTCTGATAATCAATTTCTCGAATATACAATTCCCAATTCAATTAGGACTCATGTGACACATTTACAAATACTTGGAAAGAATATTAAAGAGATTTTATAGATCATGGATAGTGACTTGAGATTTGATTAGATATAATATGAGAATATTTAGTCACTTGAGTTATCTGGTCGAGTCAGATACCAAGCCAATTCTACAATTAACTTTGAATAATTTAATATCAATTTTCGACTCTTTAGATCTAGGAATTGGTTCTATGAATAAAAATGTAATCTGATTAAATATCATTCATTTGATCTCTAATTAAATTCGCTAAAATCCACAAGTTCCATCATTATCTCAAAATAGAAATGACATGGTATACAAAATATCATGATCATATCGACCTTGAGCACTCTCAATACTCGTGCATCCTACATCCTGGATACTTTGAAATAAGCCAAAGTTTATATCTCATATTTGGTTGTCTCCTTCAGGGGTTTATCAAAATATTTCTTAATCAATCATATTAGGTGAATCAATCATATCTTTCCAGAATCATATATTAATATTCTTGAATGTCTATCATGTTCCCTAAACATGATGACTACTAGTGAAATTCGTGGTGATCACAATCTCTCATGAGTAAGGTCTTGTCTTCCTTCAATAAATATGAACTTGTATGATTCCTTTGAGAGATCATACGACTCATATTCCTTACATACATACCAACATGCTGGTACATAGACCTTGTTAGGCCATCACCTTTTGGTCTATCAAATATACATACTCAAATATATGTGTGTATGTCTATCTCTGATCAAATGGTGTGTGCTCGTTTCATGACAATATAGGCCATGGGTCTTGGTATCTTGATATAATCAAGTTAACTCTTTAACCGAGGCATCATCTATATTCCTAAGAAAAGGATATGCATCAAGAGTGTAGGTCAAACATCGATCCTTAGGAAAGATTGCCATATCTTCTCAGACTAGAGATCTTATCTGAATATCACTTGAAGATGTAAGTTTTATCCTTAATCTAACTTTTTAAATCTACAACTCTGTATTTTCATGTATAATCTAACTATTTATATTAACAACTATATGATACTCAAATTGGTCATGGCATCTATCTCCATTCATACTATGGGATCTTAATAATAATGCTAACATAATAGTGTTTTATTTCGGATATTGGAATGAGGTAATTCTCAATAATTTTTATTGCTTAATGTTTCTCCATGGGCTTACATATCTAACTAAAGGAGGTGGATTGACAATTAGCCAAAGTGACTCAAGTTTCAGTTCAATGTACTTGATCCGGAGTGTGGTGAGTGCAATCTTCTTGTTTTTTTATTTTTTTATTTTACAAAACCTTAAATGGATTTAGTAATAAAATAAATAAAAAATAAAATAAAAATGATTTACTTATATGTAATCTGAATATGTGAGGGGTATTGCTTATTAATAAAGGTGATAAAAATATAATAAAATTACGAATAAATTTTTGGAGATTTTTATTTTTTTTTTCAAATTTATTAAGTATTTAAAAAATAGAAATATAACTAAAATAAAAAATGAAAATAAAGTTTTGAAAACAGTTTAAAAAGCAAAATGGACCCACTTTGAAAAATATGATTTTTATATCAAATAGAACCTAGAAATTCTAATTTTCTTATTACTAGAACATTTATTTTTTCAAGCTTTCCGCAACACTATTTTTACAACTTTTTGAGTTTTTTTGTTATTTTGCAGTGATATTTGGAGGTTCTTTGTTTTTTTGGATTTTAGAATAAAAAATTTAATGATTTTGAAAACTAAAAATATGGATGGTGTTGTAATACAGATGTGACCTAACCTAATCTTTTTTTTAAAAAAATAATTGATACGATTTAATGAAAAAATAATTTACACTAAATCACACATTTGGATTTTTTTAAAATAACAATCCATTTCAATAAATCATAAAAAATAAGACTTACGAAGCATTATATAGGTGGACACCGATTCTTTTTTGATAAATATTGCAATATAAATCCAATAAAAAAGTTATACGTTATAACTTATTAATTTCTACAAGATACAAATTCCAATATTTTTCCCTAAGTCCATGCCAAAAGTTTGCTCTCAATGAGGCACAAAGCATATACAAATTTAAGCAAAAAATAATATGCTTATAATTTAATATTGAATTCGCAAGTCCCAAAAGAACATTTTATTCAAAAATCAGTAACTAAATCATGCATTCTCGAAAAAATATCCATAATATTTTAATTTAAAACATCGAATAAGCTTTCTAATAAAAAACCATTAAAAATGATTCATGGTTTGTAGATATTAAAGGTCCTTTACATGGGTCTTTTTACAAACTTCAAACACAAAATTGTTGGAGTATGTAATAAAGGGGTAATTAGATCTTGGATAGATGAGACTCCAGTCTATCTGTGAGGCTATATAAGAAGCCACACACCCCCTATACTTATTGAGAGATTGCAATAGATGATCTTGATCTTTGAAGCCTTCTCATGTGATTTCATCCCGCTCCTCGTGGACTAGGGTTCCACGTAAAATATTGAGCGTTCCATGCTTTATATTTATTTTTGTTCTTTTTGTTTTGATTTCAATTCCACATTCTTATTTCAACATGGTATCATAACAAGTTGATTTAGGGTTTATTTGTGAAGATTTATTTTTTGATCAAGGATTCGTTCTTGAAGTTCTATGTTATTACATTTATATTCATTGATCTTAGAGATCAATTCAATATTCAAGAAGAGAGGTTATTCTGGATTTCTACATGGCAGTAAACTATTCCACATCTCAGAGCTATTGCTGCAAAGCGACAACTAGGGTTTCGCTCATGGAACCCTAAATTCAGTCCTTCTCATGCACAACACTCCAACGGTGATGCTCCTCCCCGATTCATACAATAGGTTTGGTTGCACCTCCTCCAGGTACACCTCTGGGAAATACATAGAATTCTCACATCATCGAGGCATCATCGAGGCACCATTCTTCTAGATTGTGTCAAAGCAAAAAAAATCCCCAACGATCTCATCAAGCTCGTGGAAACATCCTCCATCTTTGTTCAAGCTCCCATGTGATCTTCCTCAGCATCAGATTCTGCATCTCCAACACTGGATTTGGCCATCTCCTCCAACATGAGATATCCTTCAGATTGAAGCTTTCGAGTGGCTCCAAATTGAAGATCCTCCACATGTTCAATGCCTCCTTGCATGATACTCCTCTATGCAACACCCTTGTTTCAGTCACACTACTCCAACAACTTCTAAGCGATACCGATCTGAGAAGGAGGAACCCCCTCCCACAGGCGGCGGTAGGGTTCCTAAAAGGAGTGCATTTTTGAAGAGATGCCAAAAGGGGGTCAATGCGCCTTCTAGGGGCTCAAGCTGTAAAAAAAATAAAAAAACGAGAGGGGAGGGGGTTGAGTTTTGGCCCCAATTGGGTTGAAAAAAAGGGATGATCTTGTTCTTGGGCCCAATTGGGTTGTTAGTTTTTTGTAAAGAAAAAAGGAGGAGGATGTTATCTCAAGCCCAATTGGGCCATAGCTACAACAGGTTAGCCCACTCCAAAAAAGGAAAAAAGAGGGGCATATTAAAAAAAGAGGCAGTTGTGCAGTATCCAAAAAAAGAGATGAAGGGGTCTGAGGAAAAAATAAGGAAGAGGTCTCAAGCAGAAAAATATTTATAAAAAAGGGAAAAAAATAGATGATAATTTGTGTAAAAAAAGAAGCATAAAAATGCATGTTTTATATTGATTCTGCCAACGTGATCATCCGCGATCCCATTCTATCAAGTATGGGATAAAGGGGAGTGAGAGAGGGCATGTATTTTTTGATATATATGTAAGACATCTATTTTTCATCCATGACTGACTGATCATCGCTCCAGACTACTACTAATACGACTACTATCCGTCTTCCCTGAGCATTGACTACTTCATCAAGGTGCTTCTATCCCTGATTACTACTCATCGTTGGAATTTCTTCTTGTACATCGACTTTTCTCCAGGTATGACCTGGCATCGCAGCGACTACTATAGACATGACAAAGGTACATCCCGATGACTTGCACATCGCATACCTATCATCTAGCGAGGTCTTGTATCGACAGTAAGCATATATTCTTCTTGAGATGTATCGTGTGAAGATGTGTTGTAAATTTTTTCTTTTGTTGCAAGCTATAGCTTTCTCAGCTCCATCTTGAGGGGGAGTGTTGGAGTATGTAAAAGAGGGGTAATTGCATCTCTCCAAGATCCAATTAACCCCACTCATATTTAGTCTCACATGTATGAGCGATGGGACTCCGATCTCTCTATATGGCTATATAAGAAGCCCACACCCTGTGTACTCACTAAGAGATTGCAATAGATGATCCGACCCATTGAGGCCTTCTCTAGTGGTTTTATCCCGCTCCTCACGGAGTAGGTTTCCACGTAAAATCTTGAGTGTTCCATGTTTTATATTTACTTTTGTTTGTTCTTGTTCTGATTTTGCTTACACATTCTTATTTCAATAAATAAATTACTAAACTAAGTGACATGGGCTTATTCATGAATAAGAGGAACTAGTCGGCGACTTATGCAAATAACACAACAACCATGTGCTGCTCAAGTGATAAATGAGTTGTATGCTATTCTCTAAATGTGGGAGGATCTCCTCACAAAAATCTTAACTATGTGACTTGACTCATGCTTTTTCTTTTTCGATTGGGCGGTTGAAGATTGTAGCCTCTCTCTGATCTTGTGGTTGATGAGACCCACGTAGTGTGTCCTTGATGCTTTTATAATGCAGACCGTGTAGCCTAGATCTGAGGAGGTTCCAATGGTGAAGATGAAGAGATTATGGTGATTGGATGGCCATTGAAGAGTGCCAATTCGATGGTTCGAATGAGAGGGCATAAAATGATCAAGCGGTGGTTGTTGTTAGCCCCGTCAACCTTCATCTCAACTGCAATCGTGGAGGTGGGTTGATGCTTTGTTAGATTGCGGTGGATCTCCAATGATTCTCTACTTTGGTGGTGCTTGTTGCAGTCAAATGCTTGGTGAGAGATATACATTAGTGCATATTCATGGCTCCATTCAGTTGCTGTGAATGGTGAGGATGCGTGAGGCATGAAGGGACTCAGTTGTGGGGTTAATCAAAAAATAATGGGGTGTAATTGGGGGAATTCCTAGCTCCGACCAAGTTGATGGATGGAACAATAGAAGGTGTAGGAGGTAAAATAAGAATGCATGAGGAAGAGGAGGAGAGGAGTTAATGATGGGTTAAATAGATTAGTGGATTGCAATCAAAATGATAAAGATGCGATGAAAGATGATGAAAGAGCTCGAAAAAGGAAAAACTAAAGTAAGAGTAATTAAGAAAGATGATGAAGAAGAGGAAATAAAAGAGAAGGGAAAATAGGGTTCGCCTGATGGGGTATTGTGTGCTTTCTCTAGAAGGAATTGAGCCCATTCGAGCTCATGGGTTCTCTTCTTAAAATCCTAACAAATCTGGCATTAAAGCTCAAGAGCAACAAACTCTATAATAAGGAGCTGGAGTTCCTTGGGTCGCATCGATGGAATGGAGTTCATGGTCGAATGAGTCTTTGCCTTGTCATCGAAAGGGGAAGCTAATGCTAGAAGTCCCCCTCTCCCTCTGATGAATGAGGGATGAGAACGAAGGTTGTGGGTGGAGGGTTGCAATCCGAGATTGGTTGTTGTAGGTTATATGAGGAGTGTAAAAGGTGGATCTCGTCGGGTAATTGATGAATCTCCATCCATCACCTTTATTCTTTCATTTTGACCTTTAATCCATAGTTAAATGCATGAAAATAGCATTAAAATGCATAAATAACATTCATTATTTATATTATAAAATATTGTCTAAAAATATGGTATTTAAAGCCAAAATAAAAGAATAAAGAAAAGAAAATAAAAAGAAAAAGAAATGAAATACCATATGTATTGAAAGACCCTAAACCCCGAGACCTGGGCATCATGATGACGAGGTTAACAAGGAATAAAGTATAGGGGAGATAAGGGAAAAAACACTCAAAATCCTAATTTTTAATTCCTCAATAAATTCATTTTGGGACCCATTTATTTTATTATTTTTACACCTCAAATTAATAAACTTTGAACATGAAACTTGTAGATAAAAATACAAAGAAAAACACAAAATTCATCTCATTTAAAAATAATGCACAGTGTGCCCTAGACACTCAGAATAAAAAGCTACAAAGAAAAACTTCACAGATATGTATCTTCCCCATAGAAGCTCAAAATTCACCAAACTCACCTTTATTGTTCGTAAAAATCAAATTATCTATTTAAAGAAGGTGGTTTCATTCAATTTGCAGTTAAGATGCAAAATTTTGGTTTTGGGCCCTCGTGTAATATACCTGAATAAAAGAATCACTATATTTTTCCCTTTTAATTTTCACTTCCTTATATTTTTATAATTTTGTAAATACTATTTAAAGTACATATGCATAATCAAAATAAAGTAATACAATTAAAAATACATTAAAATAAATAAGTACACTATATAATACATAGATGAATTATACTTATATATACCTATATAATAAATGTACATAATTAGTTAAGTATATATTTAAACTCAAAATAATAATAGTAATAATAATATATGTGCGTGTATGTGTGTTTAAATAAGTTATAAATATATAAAATTAGTGTATAAAATAATAAAATATAAAATACAAAATAAAAATAAATATATAGGTAAATATTCCTACATTTGTACATGTAAAAAGTAACACCTATCATATTAACTTGTAAAAATAAAAAAATCACTATAAAATACTACATAAAATAATACATATTTTCATGTTTTGATAAAAAAATAAAATTATTTAATATTTTAAATTGAATTAATGCGGGACTGTTTTCATATTTTGGCGTTTAGTAGATGATGTGGCCCAATAGGGGGCGGTCTTGGTTGACCCGCCGGTCAACTGGCCCCCTACTCCTATAGGGTTGTTAGAGTCGCTGACCCCTTTTCCTCGAATTGTCCCCATCAATCGATGCACTTTCCGGGAACGATTCCTCTTTGACTTCTATTCCTTGATCGAAGCTCTTTCCTGCCCGCATCTATCCTCAGTCCAAGGATGACCGTATCAAGTGTTCTTTACAATCAAATTCAAATATGAATACTCATTCATCACTCTTTATTCTTTTATTTTAGCTAAAAATCTTGGCAAAACATCATGTAGATAGCTGTAAATACAATAAGTTACCAATAAGCATGCATTTGTTAAATATCAATAATTAGTATGTATTTGTGCAAAAATAAAAGAATAAAGAATAAAGAATAAGAAGGAAATATTTAGAATAGATATTGAGTGACCTAATCCCAAGAGAAGGCCCAATATGGGCCTGATCGCCAAATAAAATAAGTAGAGAGAGATAGGGCCATTCAACCTTGTGAATCTTCCTTCTTCTATGTACATATTTTACTTTCACAAAAATAAAATATAAATGTATGTATAATCCCTTGTATATATTTCTAGAAATAAAACAAAATTAGAAAAATAAAATTAAAATAATTTCTCGCTCTACCTTGTACATAATACATGTATATATGTATCATCACATATTTATTTTACACTTGTAAATAACCAATAAAAATAAAATAAAAATTATTTCATACTCCAAATAATATGTTGTAAATAAATAAAATATTAAATTGGGGTATGCATAAAAAAATAAAAAAATAAAAATAATTATAGAATATACATATGTATTTTATACCTGTATATAATATAAGATACTGTATATACCTTACTTTCTTTTTCATAAAAATAAATAAAAATCACAAAAAAATGATTTAAAAAATAATAAACATTTTTTAATGTTGAATATATTTTAAAATAAAATCATTTTCTATTTTAAATTATTTTACAAATAATTTTGACCCTGTTGATTTCTGATTGGTCCAAAAGGGAACGTTGACCTTGGTCAACTGCCCCCTTTGGACCGCATTCCTTCGCGGATCCGGTTTTCGCCCGATCTTCGTCAATTTTTCCGGAACCGATCTGTCCACCATTTCCCTCGATTGGATGGTCCGAGTACCGAGGAATGATCCACGATTCTCGCCCGATGTCACCTTTAGGGATCCGCTCCTCGGATTGCGCACCCTTGCTCCCATCTTCTCGGACCCTGCTGGGTATATAGCCTCATGGAGCCGCAACTTCTTCCGCATCTTTGGCCATTGCCCTCGTTTCCTAGGAGCTCCATCTTCTTCCTTGAGTAACAACAAGAGAGGGAGAGCGTTGTAGTGAGGTTTCGAGGTGTCTAGCCTAAGGTCCGACGAGCTTCATCGTCGTGCTCCGCCGCGAGGTTGGCTCCAGCATCTGGACGCGTCAATCCATCGAGGCAAAGACCCCCGAAGGTCTGCAACCTTCAGCCCAGACGACTGCATCCATTAGGTAGCTCCGATTCCTCCTCGTTTGCGTTTAATTCCAGATTTTGGAGGTCGGTCAGATTTCGTTCATCGGCTCGATTTCATTGTGATCAAATCATCCTTTTGCCCTTCCGACAATCGTAGCACATCCATCAGATTCCTCCCCATCTTCTACATGCATTCGCTCCCCCCTCATTCGCCCAAGAACTGGGATTGGGCCCTCCTCCGCCGTCGCTTTGCCGGAGGGCCACACTCCGCCTCGCCCTTCACCCATTTCGCGTACTAATGGGTCGAGGCACTTTTCCTCAACCTAGTGATTCATCTGTGCAGGTGTGGATGCCAGAGAACCTCATCTGGAGGTTCGGATTTCAGAGCACAACAGCTCCAGGTCCTTCGCTTCGCCGGGGCATTCCAGATGTCCCCGGCCTCATCGGAGCTTATCAACAGCTAGGGATCGTTATCATCTTCCTTTTCCCCATCCTAGCAGCCTCGAAGGATGCCTTAGCCGCACATAGCAGCCGGTCGAAGCTCGCCGGAGGCGAGTTCTTCACCGTTCTTCCAGGAGGTGTCTCTGCCATTGGATCAAGTCTCCCGCCAGTTCTGATCGTGACCGTTCATCTCTGGGGAGCTCTCGACCATCCGATCCATCTGAGGATCAGATCTCAACGTTCATTGCCGAACCGGTATCTGAGACTCTCCACCGTCCGATCTTAAGTGAGGACTTGTTCAACCGATGGATATGTAATAAGAAGGGTAATTTGCATTTAGGCCCTCCTTTCTGTTTACATTTCAGCCTTAGTCCTATAAATATTTGTTGCCGTTGTGTTTATTTTAGATAATTTGCACTTAAGACCTTATACTTTCAGAATTTGCACTTTAATCCCTCTGTTTGAGCTTCACGTGGTCTATCACGTGTAATCTGGGTTGTTTGCATATTTCTACCTGAACTTCATGGTTGTTACTGATTGAATTTTTTATAAATAGGAATTGCACTTATACCCCTGCTTGTCTGTCTCACGTGCCGCCCTCGTGCGGATCTGGACTTTTTGCATATCTAGCCCTGTACTCTTTCCACGTGTTATTATTTGGCTGATGACTTTTAAATAATTGCATTTGGGTCCCTGTGTGTGCTGTATGCCTTGTGTTATTTTGAATAAATAGCAAACTTTGTCCAAAATTTATGAAATTTCGACACATGGCTCCTGCCATGGTGTAGGAATTTCTATAAATTTTGACTGCTTTTTGTTATCATTTAATATTTTCAAAAATTCAAAACCCTTAAAAATTGCTTTTGTCCAATTTTAAAAATCAACTAAAAATATTAAAAACCCTTTAAAAATCCAAAAAAAATTGTTGCGAATTTGTATTATTGTGTTTTTACTTCTGTCCAATTTTCATTGCATTTGGATTAATAAAAACCCTAAAAATTGGAAAACATTAAAAACTTAGAAAATTCATTAAATATTCCTAAAAAATCAAAAAAACGCACTTTCAGTTTCTGTAGTTAGATTTTTCTTTTTAGCTTACAATAAAATTGTTGTTAGAATTTTATAAGCTATTTAAGTATTTTTAAATAGCCTTTAGATTCTGGATGCACATTACCTTTTATTTTTGCCCTTGTTTCATTTTTATAAAAATTAACTAAAAATCAAAAAAATGCAAGAAAAATATCAAAAACACTTGATCATTTATAAAACAAAAACATTTTTATTTTAATTTTTTGAGTATTTTTGGTGTGTTAAATAATTATTTGATTGTGCCTTTTTCATTTCTTTTACACCTTTTATTAATTTTAAAAATTACAAAAAAATTAAAAAAATAAAAACCACCATTTTATTTTATTTCTTTATTGTATTTGGATTTTCGACTACTTCGTAGGTTTACCATACCATGCTCCTTGTGTTCGACCCTGGTAGCTATACCAGGTAAAATAAAATAGCGAGACCGCTATTCGATTTGCTTGCTTAATTTTTATATTGGTGGTCTTCGATTTTCTTGATTGAGCCTGATCCGAGAGGTTGAGGTCGCAACGACCATTGATACCTTCTTACCTTAGTCGCTCAGTTTTCAGATCATCAGAATGGCATCGTTGCCGGGGAGCACGGCTTAGTAGTCAGCTTTCTTTATTTTTCGGCTTTTCTTTTTCTTCTTTTATTTCTTTTCTTTTTATTTTTGTTTTTGTTGTTGTTGTTTTTTCTTTTTTTATTTGTTTTTATTTTTGAATTTATTTTATTTTATTTTATTATATTTTTCATTATTCTAATAACTATGGACTGACACCCTTCTGTTTCAATTTTCTTGCGAGGGCCTGAGGATCGAGGGCAGCTTTCTTTGAGAAGTCGACGCAACTGCGTGACTTGGAGGCGGCTCTTTTCTGCATAGAGCCGCAGGCGAGCACGAAAGAGGAGAGTAAGAGTGTGGGGAGTGTTAGAATAGAGTAGCTTAGTTTTATTTTTGCAGATATTATTATTGTTGTAATAATACAGGACATGACATACTATTAGACTTGGTGATTGCTCAGGGACTGTTTCACCGAGCACCGGTGTGCTCGGGGGACCTCACCGTGATTTTTACCGGTTTTCATTTTTATCGCTTTTATTTTCTTTGATTCTCGAGGATTTTAGACTTAGCTTTAGGATTTTCTCTTGCCTTGTGACGTATCTCTTAAGGCCCAACCTTAATTACACTGCCTGTTCCTATAGATCGAATAATTGGACCTTATTAATTAAATCACTAATAAAAAAGTTAACCTGGTCACTTGAGGGGTCACGTGCCGCTAGAGGCCAGATACAGCGCTGGCAGGATCCGTTGTGGCAGACATCGATCGGCATCAGAGACCGGACCCCGATCCCTCTCGTTGACCCGCTAGCTATTGTGCTTCACGAGTAGAAACTATCTGCTTAAGGCCGATTTCCTCGTTGCATCATTTAGATAGGTTTTATTTATGTCATTTCAATTATGCGTGGATCACTTTGCATGTAGAGTACTGGAGGCAATGTACGCATTTCTTACTCAGCATGCATCATCGTGTTTAGTCGCGCATCGGCTTTTTCGTCTTCTCCCCCTATTTTTGGACTTATAAATAATCAGGAGAACTGAAAAATTCGTTAGGCATTGTTTGATTTAAAAAAGATCTAAAAAATAAAAACTATAAAATTGGGACTGTTTAAGCAAGTTTGACCTTAAAACACACTTCATGAAAAATATTTGTCTTGGGAGAGCAATCCCCTCCTTGTATGGTTTGGATGAGCGAGAGAGTGACCCGTGCCCTAGGCTAGAGCCACATCCGTCCCTTCTTCAGATTACTGGTCTCGGGTTAGTCATTCTCCAGTGAGGATTGCTCTGGTCCTCGGTAAAGCAGACCGCGATATCCTTAACAGAGCGAGTCGATCGGGTAGCCGGTAAACAGTCTGCGACTTGTACTGGCTGGGAAAGATCTAACCTTGGATCGGGACAGTCTCCTGGAGGTGTTGGATTCCCAACAACTCGCTTAATCGCTCTGAAAGACTGTTTGATCACCTAATAAAATTGACAAGATAAAAGACCGAACCTTCACGGTCATCAGCTCTGAGTGCGTAGGTGAATCAGGAGTTTGTTTGACCGGTCTTGTTTGTTATTCAGACTCATCCGCCTTCACTTGCCAGATCAAGATGATGGGTCGGAGGTCCCTTAGACAGCCTCTGCTGCACCACTTTCGAGCACTCCGGCCCATTCATCTAGGTTGGTTTGCGAGAGCCGAGACCCGCTCTCCGAACCCGAGTTCGACTCCATCCTGTTCCCCCTTGACCACCGTTCTACCAGTCCTGAGGTTCCCTATCAGAGACACCAGCAGCTAGTTGATTTATCGGTACCTGAGTTTGGGTCTTTTGCCTTTGCAGAGACTATGGCCAGCAGCGAGGAGCGCACCGATGGACCCAGTAGAGCACAGCCATACGTATTGGATCAGGGTGCCATCAACAACACCCTGTTATCCTCTCTTGAGATGATGCAGAGACAGATCCGGGATCAGGGAGCTTTCATGGTGGACATGCACCGTGAGATGGAGCAGATGCAAGCAGATAGAGAGCAGCACATACCCGGTGGAGGAGGAGGGGGAGATGGCCCAGATTCCTGATAGACTGAGGAGCCCGTACAGCCAGCAGCAACAGCGAGACCGATGAGGGAGTTGCACAACCCTGGTGCAACTCTCACACACAGATGGATACTGTTGCCTACTATTCAGGGAGATTTCAAACTCCCCCCTCAGATGATCCAACTTCTCCTTCGCTTCCACAGACTCGCCACCGAGGATCCACACCTTCATCTCCAGGAGTTTGAGATGATCTGTAGTACCGTCCATGACCGCCTTATGGACGAGGACACCATCAGGATAATGGCCTTCCCTTTCTCCCTGGTAGACAGAGCAGCCAAGTGGCTGAAGCATTTAGGGAGATTCATCACTACTTGGGAACAGCTCCGGAACGAGTATCTTAACAAGTATTATCCACTCGGCCGGGCCAATGCAGCTAGGGTCCTGATCAACAATTTCTCCATGCTCCTTAATGAGCAGTTTCACGAGGCATGGGATCGCTTCAGGAAGCTCAAAGACCGGTGTACCCACCACGATATATCGAATCCCAACCTTGTTCAGAGCTTTTTCTACGGGCTGACACCGGAGTTGCAGGGGCTAGTTAATGCATCCCGTGGGGGCTCATATTTTGCCAAGAATGAGGATCAGGTCCGGGCCATCTACAAGGAGATGGCCGAGAACTGCACTCTGATGTCCCAGACCTGACTCTATACTCATGGGAAGCCCACACCGCAGGCCGTATCCTATCAGAGGATAGCACGGGTAGATGCCGGTCCATCCACTTCATCAGCAGCCGCAACACAGGCAGAGTCGACGGCCGCTGATATGGGGATTATCAACGAGAAGTTGGACCGGATAGAGTTGATTGAGAAGAAGCAGTGCCGGGGCATGACACAGATCGATTAGATGACACAGACGCTGAGTGACCTGAAGACCCAGATCATGTGTCTCCAGGAGGCATAGACGGCTTCTCAGCCCCGTCTCATGTTACGGGCAGACACCGGCAACAGCAGCTCGACCCAGCCCTCCGCCCAGTACCGACAGGTGCACCACATTCAGGCGGAGCCGTTCCAGCAGATGCAACAGTAGTATGTTCAGCCACCACCATCTCAGGACAACCAGATGGTGGTGTATCAACCGGACCAGCCCCTGCCAGTGCTCCCCCACCCACCTACGAGCAGGAGCCGTTGATGGATGTCAACGGGATATGGTATGATCGACCTCAGCCTGGGATCCGATGAGACCATCCCGAATTTCGTTGGTCGACCGGAGGTACCAGTTCCCAGCAGCAACCTCCAATTCAGGGTGGCCAGTATGACCAGCAGCGAGAGAAGCACCATCAGCCCCAGTTCCCACACCAGCAGCAGCAGCCACATCCACAACAGTCTTACCAGCAGCAGCAGCCACATCCGCAACAGTCTTACCAGCAGCATGGTCCTCGTCCCTACCAGCAGGGACAATCTTGGAGGCAGCAGCAGCAACCTCCGTAGTATCACTCTCAGCCTTAGTATCCCTCTCACTCCCAGCAGCAGCTTCACTTCTAGAGAGGCCACCCGTCAGGTTCTCATGGGCCTGCCTATGAGAACCCCACATTAGATGATTTAGCCTGCCTCATCTCTGACTAGTAGGATACCTTCCGACAGGAGATGGATGAGTTCCTTCAGGAGATGAGAGAGATCATCAAAGGAAAGGCTGCCATCCCTGCCCAAATTGAGCCAAACCCGAACAACCTCAAGAGGAAGTCTGAGCAGGTAGAGTTTACAGAGGTTACCACTCCTAGTGATTCACTTGGTGATATTACTACATACACTTTTGATGCTGACTTTGTTACACTTAGGAGCGGTAGGATGCCAGCCGACGGCGCCTCGTCTGAGAGACGACCCCATGCAGCTTTAGGAGCGACATAAGAGGAGGAGAGCAGTGTTGATGCCGCTCGTGATGATGATGACGGTGGTGCTGACGCCACCAAGGGTGTTGATCCAGCTGGCGGTACTGAGGTCGTCATTTCACCAGATGCAGGAGGTGGTACTGATGCCACCGGAGATGATGCTGAGACAGAGCGCAGTACTGTTGCCGCGATTCCAGATGCCGAGGGTGGTATTGATGCCACCATTTCCATTCCTGTTGTATTTCCTTCAGTTCATGTATCTCAGGACTATTCTGTGAATAAAGAAAAGGGTTCTTCATTTGCGAGTCCATATGTTATAATTGGAGATGTTTGTATGGATTCTTCTTTGCCACATCAACAGGGACCTGATCCTAGCCCTTCATCTGAGAAGGGGCCAGCCGTCCCCTTTCTCCAAGCACTCCGCTTGGCTAAGGGGACTAAAAAGAAAATCCAAAAAAATCACATCAGTTAGAGTTTAGCCAGCAGATGATGGACATATTTCATATACAGCTGACTCTACAGGAGGCCTTGGAGCACATCCCCCTCTTCCAGAGGAACCTTAGAGAGAGGACCACCATTCGCAGGAAGAGGAGGAGCCACCAGTCAGAGATCCATGTGCTTACTCGCGCCACTTGCTTCACAATCCATAACCGTCTGCTAGTTAAGAGGCCAGATGCAGGAGCTCCTTATGTAAGATGCCATATTCATGAGCAGAGGTTCGATCGAACTCTATTAGACAACGGTTCTTCTATCAACCTACTTCCGGCAGCCTACTCGACCGATTCGAGTTTGGCCCTCTCCGACAAAGCAGGACGGTCCTTCAGTTTGCTGATCGATCTGTCAAGAGGCCGAAGGGGTTGCTGAAGGACGTTGTCGTCACAATTCAGGGCTTGAAATTCTCCGTGGACTTCGTTGTGTTGGACATGGAGATCCCTGAGTCTGTGACCAATACCACCATCATTTTAGGATGCCCATTCTTGGCCACAGCCAAGGCAGTATCCGATCATGATAGTGGGAAGGTATACTTTCACGCCGAGGGCGAGAGTATACAAATAGAGATGATCGAGGAGACCGGAGCACGAGATTCAGCTTGCTCAGAGCCGCTCACCGATTCAGAGAAGATGAAAGAGACAGAGCGAGACATCCACCAGGACTGTGATTTTGTGATTACAGATGATGAGACAGTTTGGTCCAACCCAGTTTCACGAACCATCCTCTCACCATCAGAGTCCGCTGACGAGTCCGATTTTCACCGCGTTAAGGATGTATTTTAATCTTTGTTCGTGGAAATAATTATAAGTATGTGTCGTTCGTTGTAGGCGGCGATCGGAAACTGTCAAGAAATAACCACAAATTAATCAAGTGGTTTTTATGTTTATTTTACTTGGGCAAGTCCCAAGGTCGATCCCAAGGAGGCAAAGGAACAACCTAGAGTTGTGTCTATCAAATTTTGAGTTCAATTTTCAAGGCGGTCTTTTTTTTTGGAATTTTTCAATGCAATAAGGGATGCAAAATGCAAATTCAGCCTATTTTAGGGACTAAAATGTAAACTTCGATCAAACAATGTCCGAAAAATACGAAACTTGGCCGAGATGTAATGTGATGAAATGAGTGCACTGTAAATTTTTTGGAATTTTTGGATGCAATATAAATTTTTTATGGATTTTGTAATGCAAACAGAATGATTTTCAATATTTAATTATAATAAATATTAAACCTATTTATTTTCAAGAGATAAAATTATCTAAGATCTAATACGAGGTGATGGATCCCAGAAAAATCCTAAACCTTGAAAATGTGGGGTCTAATACCTATTAAAAATTAATCAATGACATATGCAAAATGATTTTTACAGAGCAAAATATGTATGCAAATGCAAAGATTTTTGGGCACAATGTTAATCAAAGTAATCTCTACGATATTTGATTTTTGGGGAATTTTAAGAGTCACGGTTAATTAAATAAAATCTGAAGAGCACAGACTGGACAAAATATGGTAATTTCCACATAATAATTAATTATTAATCAACCGGTCATCACAAAAATGTCCATGACATGTCAAAATGTAGAGAATTAAAAGATGAACAAAATGCTATATTTAAATGAAAAAAATGATGCAATGTAGAGGTCTATAATGGATGGCAAAGACAGGGGTACAGATGCAAACAGAATAAATAAATAAAAATAATGCAAGGGGGGACCTACTGTTAATTACCTATAAAATGAGGGCCGAATATGCAATTGTTCCAAGGGGGCACGTGCTGCGCACGTGCCCTTGGACTGGAGGGCTGGCGCGTAATATCGTGGAAGACCGGGGGGTCTTCTGCAAATTGCCCCAAGGGTCACGTGCGCCGCACGTGACCTGGGGTGGCGTGAGGCTGACGTCAGCGATCCCTCCCATCACGTGCCTCGCACGCGGGGAGGGCCTCGGGCCTGACGCCCGGCCGATGGCGGTGTGGAGGCAGAGGGCGGCCTTGGCGCGCCGGTCGAGGCAGTGCTGCGAGGTAGCGGAGCCGGTTTTTGGATGGCCGAGGACGACCGGCATCGCGGAGGCGGAGGATGGCCGGTGAAGCGCGTGTCGTCGTGGAGCGCAGGTGGTCGGTGAAGACGAAGCTTGATGGCGGAGCACAAGGCGTCGTTGGCGATGAAGTCGGAGAAGATGAAGATGCAGGGTTGTCGATGAAGTGGACGTAGGTGTGAGCTCCTGGTGGCGTGGCGGAGGAGCGGGCCCGGTGGCGTGGGCGAGGGCCGCTCCAGGCGGAGGAGGCGCTGATGAAGCGGGGGTTGGCCGGAGCCGAGGTCGATGACGGCGATGTTGAGGCGAAGTCGAAGAAGGCGAAGGATGGTGGAGTTGCGGCCGGAACAGAGCGAGAAAGAGAGAGAGAGAGAGAGAATACCTGAGGAAAGGTGCTCGACGACAGACCGGAGCAGAGCAGCGGCTTCAGGGGCGGTGCTGCGATGAGAGGCGAAGCTTCTCGGATCACGCGGGTGGATGGCCTCGCGGTTGTCACGCCCGGAGGGCACACTCCTTGTATGGTGGATCAGCGGATGTCGGGGAAGAGGGGCGGTGACGCTCTTTAAATAGGGACGAGGGTGAGGGGTCGGCGATGGGGTTGTTGCGAGAAGAGCGGGAGATAGGTGGCGGCGAGGCGGCGGGAGTTGCGAGGTTTGCGGGAGCGGCGGTTGCGGAGGAGAGGGTCAACGGCGGAGAGACCGGGGGGTTGTTGCGAGGAAGGGGGTGGCGCCTGGGAAGAAGGCTGAGGGCCGTCCGATCGGCCGTGATCGGGCGGCCAGATGATTGCCACGTGGCGAGAGGGTGAGAGAGGCGTGGCACGTGCGGAGCACGTGCCTGGGAGGCACGTGCGACGCACGTGCGTCCTCTTTATTTTTATTTTTTTATTTAGAAAAACGATATAATAATGCGAAAAATAACTGACACGTGGCGGCCTCTGGGGCAGCCACGTGTCAGCACCAGAAAAATTAGAGATAAAATAGCTTGTAAAATCGATAAAAAATAGCAAATGACCTCGGATCGAAAAAGTTCCTTCACAAAAAATGCTCGTCTCGACAAGATCTACAACTTTCATGATCAAAGCCAAATTCGGTCAAATGTAAAAAGTGAATTTTGGGGTATCCCATGTACATAGAATACCTTGGTTTTTGGGTTTTCTAATTTTTTTTGTCATTTTTAAAACAAGATAAAAATCCGGAAAAATATGGAAAACTCAAAGATAAATAAAAGAGACCTTAATCTAATTTTTTTGGATTTTTATCAATGAATAAAATAAGTACATAAAATATAGGTCAGAAAACCGCGAAAAAAATACAATGTACAAAAGAGGCCCAAAACCCAACTTTCACATACGAGCTCCGATTCACTTGAACTTGGTCTTGTTTCTAAGGTAATTGAATGTACATTAGTTCAAAAGTGAGTAGGATCAAATCGGACACTGGATGGGGAAGATATGGGTCTTTTAGTACGAAAATCCTGAAACTAGGGTTTGGGTTTTTGGTCCATTTAACAGGGTTAGTGATTTTTTTGTATTTTTTATTTATTCTTGTTAGTGATGTGTACACAGTGGAGGTGGTTTTGAGTTATGCGGTGCTAGCATGGAGGAGTTAAAAATAGGGGAAGTTAGGCTACTTATAGGTTATTTTTGGCTTGGATTTTTGGCTTCTTATTTTATGCAGAAATTAATGCTAAAATGCAATTCTTATGAAATCATGCATAAATGCTAATTATGCGAAATAAATGCTGAAATGCAGTTGATTTTGAGGGACTTGAGCTTAATTAATGAGACTTAGAGTGGTGAATCCGAGATTCATCATCCCCCTATACTTAAACCATGCTCGTCCCTGAGCATCAAAAAGAAATGCCATGAAGTGAAATGAGACTGGGTTCCATACCAAGACCATGAACTGAAGGTGAAAGTGAAACTAAACTCAACCTTTGGATTAATAGTGTGGCGGAACTTCTGTGAGACTTAGAATTTTAAAATCAACAGCCCTCAAGTTCTACACATCATTGTCACAGTTTCGGCTCAGAAGTCATCTTAGATAAATCCTCTTCCCAAAGTATACCCTATGAATATTGAACAATCGACTCATGTGTGTGAAGGTTTTCAGCTCTTCCCATTCAGAATGTCGGACTACCATGCTCCTCTCCTCTCCAGTAACTCGTCCTCGGGGAGTCAGGTATTTCCTTCTAAGGTCTGTCGTGCTGTGTTCACAATCGAATGAGGGAGAAGATAGAAGAAAGAGAAAAGAACTGGAGGGTGGCCAGTGTAGTCACCTCTCCTTGTGAAGATGGCCAGTGTAGCCAAGTCTCCACCAAGATCTGCAGGTTTTCAAAGCTTGGACCTTTTTGGTCAGATTTTTATTTAGTAGAATGCTTCTATGTATTTGGAATTTTTGGTGGTTCTGCTTGGATCTTGTTGTGCCCCTACAGATATAGAATCTTTTTGTTCCGTACATTTTTTGGGGTCTTAGAAAAAATTGTGCCCAGCCGTCCATCCCTTTTCCGAAGCTTTATTTCAACCCGTACTCCGGTCTTTAGATTTCCACGCTACCAGAAAAGAGACTCACACAATCTTCCAACATCCCGTCTGGGTTGAGCTAAGTGCATAGTGCGAGAGTGCGAATTAATTCTTTATTCCAGAGTTGTACCCAGAATGAAGAGACCAGGTTAGACACTAAGAGTCAAACGCTATACATTGTCATGTGGAACTTAAGGAATTAAGTCTAAAAGACCCGAAGCTCTTAAAATCCTATTTCCCCGTGAAGTTCCTCTGAAAATTAGGTGGATTAAGGTCAAGCTCAGACCACTCTCGGTTTCTGTTCATAACTCGGTTCAGAACCCAGTGACTTTTCACAGATGCAAATGCATGTGATGTTGGATGAAGTGCAGATGTATGCAATGCAGACACATTTGATTGATTTTTTTTGTTGTTGTTTATACTTTTTATTTTTATTTTTTTGACATTTTATGCAAGGGATTTTTTTATGCAGAAAATGGAACAAGAAGCCTTCTTCTTTTTTTTTTCCAAAAACTTTGGGTACGGTTAGTGTTAGTAGCAAAACCATTTTTTTGTGCTTGTTTGTTGTTTTTTTTTCAAGTTAGTACCCACACCGTAAATACATATAGACTTACGCGAAAGTACGAGATATGGGTAAAATATATACAAAGTATATATACAGACCCCCCTATACTTAGCGAGTGCTGTGTCCTCAGAGCACAAGAAGCGTATAGAAGACATAGCTCGGGCTAAGCGTAAGGGAGTGAAAAAAATGAAAAGAAAAATGAAGCGGTCTGGATATGTGAATGAAGAGAGTATATACAGGTGGATGTTGGTTCCCCCTATACTTAGGCTCTGGACAGCCTAAGTATGGAAGAAGGGTGGAAATGGAGCGATCAGGAGTGAGGAGAAGAATGATATATACAGATGGCATCGGTCCCCCCCTATACTTAGGCCTTGGCCTAAGTAAAGGAAGAAGCTGTACGAGGAGACCGATGTGGTCGGGAGGGGGGGTGGGAATGATCAGATAGATCTTCAATGTCCTCGCTCTGCGTGAAATAGATGACCTCTACTTGAACTGTCTGCTCTTTGGGTGATTCAATATATGGCTTCAGCATTTGTCCATTTACTGAGAAAGGTTGTGCATTATCTTTGAGTTCGACAATATCCACGCTTCCATTGGTATGTACATCGATGACAATGTAAGGACCCGTCCATTTTGATTTTAGTTTCCCATGAAAAATCTTCAACCGAGCATTAAACAACCACACTTTCTGTCCAGGGACGAAGGTTTTCTCTCGAATGTGTCTATCATGCCATCTCTTGACCTTGTCCTTATAAATCGCACTGTTGTCATATGCTCGATTTCGGATTTCAATTAGCTCATTCAGATTTAAGTCTCGACATAGTTTCCCAAGGTGACAACTCCAATTCAACTTTTTGATCGCCCATTCAGATTTGTGAATCAATTCTGCAGGAAGATGACATGGCTTGCCATAGATCATCCTAAAAGGTGAAGTACCGAGTGGAGTCTTATATGCTATCCTATAGGCCCATAGAACTTGGTCCAACAGTTTTGACCAATTCTTCATATCTGGAGGAACCAATTTCTAAAGAATACCCTTCACCTCTCTATTAGAAACCTCTGCCATGCCATTAGATTGTGGATGGTATGGGTTGGCTATTCTATGCTCAAATTTGTCCTCCTTAGCCAAAGATCTCATTTCTCTGTTCACAAAGTGGCTACCTCCATCAGAAATCAAAACTTTTGGTATCCCAAACCTTGCAATGATGTTATCTTTGATAAACTTACAGACGACTTTGCTATATGCGGTTCGGGTTGGAATAGCCTCTACCCATCTAGATAAATAGTCAACCGCTATCAAGATGTACTCAAATCCATTGCTGTTGGGAAAAGGACCCATAAAATCAATCCCCCATGCATCAAAAACATCACAGAAAATCATTGGTTGCATGGTCATTTCATCTCTATATCCCATAGTCCCTTCCATTCTTTGACAAATCGGGCATGACCGTACAAATTCGTTAGCATCCTGAAATAAGGTCCGCCAGTAAAATCCACATTGGAGTACCTTGTGCGCGGTTCTCTTTCCCGAATGGTGTCCTCCAGCCTCGAGAGAATGACAGTGTGTGAGGACACTCTGATATTCCTCCTGAGGAATACATCTTCTCCAGACACAATCCGGTCCTTCATAGAAAAGGAAAGGATCGTCCCAATGGTATTTTCTCGAATCTGACTTTAATCGATCAATCATTTTTTTGGTCCAACCATAGGGAACCTTCTTGGAGACAAGATAGTTCACTATATCGGAATACCATGGGGTTGAATCAATGACGCAAACCGATTCGTCTGGAAAAGTCTCCTTGATTGGTCCGATATCAGGATGATCGTTTTGCTCGATTCGGGAAAGGTGATCAGCAACAACATTCTTTATTCCAGGTTTATCCTTAATCTCCAAATTAAACTCCTGGATTAACCAGATCCATCTCAAAAGTCGTGACTTGGCATCCTTCTTATCCATGAGATATCTGATTGCTGTGTGATCTATGAAAATTGTCACCTTGGAGCCTAATATGTATGATCTGAATTTTTCCAGGGCCCAAACAATCGCGAGCATTTCCTTTTCAGTCACTGTATAATTTCTCTGTGCAGGATCCAACACTTTGCTCGTGTAGTGAATCGCATAAGGAATTCCATCTCTTCTTTGTCCGAGTACTGCTCTGACAGCAAAATCCGATGCATCAGTCATGATCTCGAAGGGAAGAGACCAGTCGGGAGCTTGTAATATCGGCGATTCACATATTTTCTTTTTCAGGAGCTCGAAGGCCTCTAGACATCTGTGATTCACAATAAACTTGGTGTCTTTTCCTAAGAGCTCTGTTAGTGGGCGGGCGATCTTTGAGAAGTCTGGAATAAACCGTCGATAGAATCCAACATACCCTAAGAATGACCTCACTGACTTGACGTTGGTTGGTGGCTCAAGTTTCTTGATCACATCCACCTTGGCTGGGTCCACCTCCATTCCCTTTTTGGAGATGACGTGCCCCAACACGATACCCTCAGTCACCATGAAGTGACTCTTCTCCCAGGAGAGTACCAAATTGACCTCCCTGCATCTCTGAAGGACTCGGTCCAAGTGTGCTAAGCATGTATCAAATGAATCACCATGAACCAAGAAGTCGTCCATGAAGACTTCCAGAAATCACCAACCATTTCGGCAAATACGGCAATCATGCACCGCTGAAATGTGCCTGGGGCATTGCAAAGCCCGAATGGCATGCGCTTGAATGCGTAAGTACCGAAGGGACATGTGAACGTGGTCTTTTCCTGGTCCTCGGGAGCGATAGCTACTTGATTGTAGCCGGAGTACCCATCAAGAAAACAGAAGAATGCTTTCCCTGCAAGTCTCTCCAATATTTGATCAATGAATGGCAGTGGGAAGTAGTCTTTCTTGGTCGCAGCATTCAGGCGCCGGTAATCGACACAGACGTGCCACGACGTGGGTACTCGGGTCGCGATCTCTACCCCCTCCTTGTTGGTAACCATCTGGATTCCCGACTTCTTCGGGACGACATGAAGGGGGGCTACCCACTTGGAGTCAGAAATGGGGTAAATAAATCCTGCTTTGCACCATTTCTCTATTTCTTTCTTCACCACTTCCTGAAGATTGGGGTTTAATCTTCTCTGAAATTCACGGGAAGGCCTTGCATTATCCTCAACATAAATTTGGTGCGAGCAGAGAGCGGGGTTTATTCCTACGAGATCCGACACAGTCCAACCTATGGCTTTTCGATTTCGCTCAAGGACTTCGATCAGTCTGGATTCTTGGTCCACGGTTAATGATGAGCTAATGATCACAGGGAATTTTTCTTTGGGTCCATTGAGGAATGCATACTTTAGTGTGGGAGGAAGTGGCTTCAGCTCTGGCAATTCTGAATCGTCGATCAAGTCTGGCTGAATGACTTTTGCTTCTGGCTCAGTATCGGTTGGCGGTGAATCACCGTGTGAGATGTTGGCTGCCAATTCTTAAGAAAAGTGAGTCGGATCGCTAGAGTAGAATGGTAATTCGGCCAGAGCCGCATCCGACTTGTCATTGATATTTCTGGATTGTCCCAAAGGTGATGGGACTGACAAATCCGAGAGGATTTCTGTATCATCAAGGGTGTAATAATCTGGGGGTCTAGAAATCTCAGAGACTGCATTGTGTATTATTTCTTCTTCCGAGGATGTGCCTTCTATCTGTATGTCTGGCAGTTGGTCTCATGGCCCAGTGGTTCTGAAGAGATTGCATTCTGATGTTTCGGCATCTTCAGTTGTGGATTCGGAGTCTGGCCTTTGCCACTTTGTTTGTTTCATCTCCAAGTCTACTTCTCCGCCTGGAGAACGGAATTTCATCATGCCAGTTCCGTAGTCGAATACAGCCTTAGCGGTTCTTAAGAAAGGTCTTCCGAGAATTATTTGTGATTCCTTCCAATGGTTCGGGGTCTCCATGTCCAGGACAGTGAAGTCCACTTTGTATTCTGTACCCTCGATAATGATGATGACATTCTTCACTTCTCCCTTAGGTCTTTTAGTGGATTTATCAGCAAATTGGAGTAAAGATGATGATTTCTTTAGAGGCCCAACTCCAATCGATAATATAAAGCTAAGGGTAGAAGATTTATGGAAGATCCGTTGTCGAGAAGTGTGCGTGTGAACGCTATGCCGCCAATGCGACTCTCCACATAATGGGCGTCCAGATCCCTTTTCTTTCTTGGCAGATGCTGGTTTTTGACGCATTTGGTGGTGGCAACGGTCAAGATATGAGTCTCCACAAACTGATTTGTTCTCTTTGTACGAGTCCTGGTAGGAGTGCATTTTGCCTTCAAGTATTTCTGAAAGGCTGGATTACCGGCCACGTACTGATCAAAGGGTACTTTGACCGTGATGTTTTGTTGGCAGAATTTTTCCATGATTGGGTCATCTTTGATGTTTTTCTTTCTTTAGGGCATGGGGGAAAGGAATGGAAGCATTTGAGACATGAGATAGAGGGCCAGAATCATAAATAAGAGCATCTTTATTCAACTTGGAGTTTTTATTACTATCATAATAATCAAAATCAGATTGCTGAAAAGGTGACAAAGGTATTTTTGCAGCAACTAGAGGTTCAAGGTCCTCTGCAGACTCCATAGATGCTTTACCTTTATCTACTGCTGGGATCTTCGGGCGTCCTTCATCTTCCTCCTCGGAAACATCCTCCGGTTGATCTTCCGAGTCTTCATGGTCCGATTCCCTTGCCCGGTCAGGTATGACCACGGTCCTTCCGCTCCTGAGTGACATGGCATTGATTTTGTCAAACGAAAGGATCTCATGTTCAGATGTGGAAAAGTCTGAATAGTATACCTGGTTATTGTGTTGAGATGAGTGGAATTTGTTCAAGCTATTGGGGTTAGCTTGAACTTGGGCGGGAATGGTTGTGGCTGGAGCTGTCTGCTCATCCTTCCAACGGGACAAGCGGTTGACATCAACCCGTAGATCTTGCAGCTCATTTCGGAAGTGGCGAAACTCTTCAAGCATTTGTCTCTGGATGTCGATCGGTTCTTCTGTAGGTGTGGACGACTGAGCTGACTGTCTGAGGGCTGGAGATTGCTGACGGTATTGCTGAGGTTGGTTCTGGCGATTGTAGGGTTGTTGCTGCTTCAGTTGCTGGAAAGATGTAGTGTGCTGTGGAGGAAATGCGGCATTATAGAAGGTGGGTGGACGCTGATAAGTCTGACGGTCCCCCATATTACCTGTCGGGTAGTGTCCTGGGTGTACCAGATGCCGTTTACTTCAAATGTCAGAGGCGGGGCTTCCTGGACTGTCTCAGTCGGTGGGGGCGGCTGTTGGGAAAATTGGGCGTGGGATTGATCGTGAGCCCATGGTTGTTGTTGCTCTGCTCCTGGTTGCTCCTGGACATGATGCAAATGATATATCGGGACAATAGGTGCACTAGGCATCCCTATCTTAGACATCTTCTCGGTGAGCTCCTCCATCTGCTTTGGGAATTGGGAAATCCTACTGTCGATATCGTTCATTCTCTTGTCTACTATTGTCAATTTATCAGCAATAAAGTGCATGTTTGGAATCAAGTCCTCAGCTATTTCTGCAACTGTCTGCTTCCCGCCTTTGGCTTGAAGGGTGTTCAGGGAATCAGTGTATGCTCTACTGGCAATTTGAGACCGGCTTGTTTCTGCCATCTGCTCCAGTAATTTCTAGACGGTCTCAGCTCCACGTGATGTGTAATTCCCTCCGCAGGCAGCACTAACTAACCCTTGAGTCTCGTGGTTGAGGCCAGGGTAGAGTGATTGGACTAGGATGTTGTTGTCCAGATCATGGCAGGGACATTTTTGTAGCAGGTCCTTAAACCTATCCCATGCCTCACAGAGTGGTTCATTGGGCATCTGAGAGAAACTGGTGATGCAGGTCCTCATTTGATTGGTCCGGCTCAAGGGGTAGAATTTCTTCAGAAAGAGGTTTTTGAACCTCTCATAAGTCGTCACAGTCACCCCCAAGTTTTTCACCCAGTAGTCTACTTTCCCTTTCAAGGCGAAAGGTAGTGCAGTGAGACGAATGTAGTCTTGGCTGACTTGTGGGTGCCTTAGATTAGAACATATCAGCTCCAGGTCTCTCAAGAATTCATATGGCTCCTCAGTCGTATTACCATGGAATTGAGGTAATTGACTGACAAAATGTAGCTTTAGTTTATAGTGGATCTCTGGCTGTGGTGGCTGCAAATAGTTCCACACTCTCTACTGTCCAGGGTTGTATGCGGCTTCCATTGGCACTTCTCCCCCAGCATTCATTTGTTCGAGCTGCTCCCTCAGTAACTGCTGTTGCTGCTCAGATGCAGCCAGCCTTGCAAGAATCATCTTCATTGGATCTTCATTATGTTCATCTTCAGGGTCTTTCTTGGAAGACATCTTGGGTGGCTTCTCTTTTCTTTACCTGGAGAATATAAAGGGTTTGAGTTAATAGATTGGAAAGAATTGATGTAACAGTTATCCTCGATCTTTTGTGGTGAGAAATAGACAGGGTGAGTCTGTCCTCCTTCTAGGAGGAAGAAGGAATAGGGTTCTTGGGAAGGGTTTCCCGGAGGCCAAGCAGGTCCAGAGTAAGAGTCTCTCTGGGCTTTTGAGATTGGGGAGTTTGTGGTAGAGAGAGACGAGCCTGAACAAAAATTACCACACCTCCTCCATTCTCGGGGTCAACAAGATGTTTTATGATGTAGACACAATTGTGCGGTATTCGTTGATGAACTATTTTCTACGCACAATCCAAACACAATACAAGGGTTGTTTCACCAACTCAACTCAAAGTGAAGACCGTAAGGGTCCGGTCAATTATCTTGTTAGTTTTAATTGGTGAGAATTCAAGTCTTGCAAGCCGTTTAAACGAGCTGTTAGGTTTGGAGCTGGGCTCTATCCTAGTGTGCGTTTCTCTCCTCGCTGCAAGATAAAATCAAACAATGACGGGGTTGCTCTCCCGCAGAAATTCTTGATTTTATGGGTTTTTAAGATCGGCTATATTTAGCAGTCCCAATTTTAATGAGGCGATCACTGAAGAATTTAGATAAACACAAATATACGTCTACTGTCCAGTCCCAATTTCCTTTAGATTTATGTGATAAAATAAGAGGGAGGAATTCGGGAAAAGCCGATGCACGCGGGAAACTATGATGAATGCTCAGTTAGAAGACTTACAGTGCCTCCTCGCAATCTCCATGTGGGATGCAATACAGAATTGAAAAATTTATACTAAATGCGTGCAAGCCGATGAAAACCACACCTAAGCAGAAAGTTCTATTAGCGGGAAGAATTGAGTTGAATTAGCCTAAGTTGAACGATCTAATGTGCGTCTCAGTTAAAGTGCAGTGTGGCTTAAGATCCTACGAGCACAATCAAAAAATAAAAAATGCTCTGAGAGCTGTATGTGCAGGTCTATCCTAATCGCCACTCAAGTCGGGCCCCACCCTCGCCGGAGAGTGAAACAGGCCACGACACACCAAAAATAGAGTTCAATATCTTTTTACACACGCGAGAGTCCAAACGGACACCGCTATAAATGAGCAGAAATTAAAAGTACAGAAATTAAAAATCTAGACTCTACTCTCTCTCACGACTCGACTCGATCTTAATTTAATTGCGGTTTCTTCGGGTGTCGGTGAAGATGCGTCGGCTCCTTGAAAAACCGCTCCACGTGCGCCGGGTACCTCGCAAGAAAAATAAGAGAGAGAATGTAAGAGAATGACTCAGAAAATAATCAAAAATAAAATAAATGAAATAAATGCTAAAAAATAAATACAAGAAATAAAATGGGATTTACATTGAAAGATTCGGAGGTCAGACTACCCGAATTCGGAAAACCGAACAAAAATTTTCAAAACAAAAAACTAAGCCGTTTGCCTCCCCGGCAACGGCGCCATCTGACGAGTCCGATTTTCACCGCGTTAAGGATGTATTTTAATCTTTGTTCGTGGAAATAATTATTCAATTTAATCAAGTGGTTTTTATGTTTATTTTACTTGGGCAAGTCCCAAGGTCGATCACAAGGAGGCAAAGGAACAATCTAGAGTTGTGTCTATCAAATTTTGAGTTCGGTTTTCAAGGCGGTCTTTTTTTTTGGAATTTTTCAATGCAATAAGGGATGCAAAATGCAAATTCGGCCTATTTTAGGGACTAAAATGTAAACTTCGATCAAACAATGTCCGAAAAATACGAAACTTGCCCGAGATGTAAAATGTGATGAAATGAGTGCACTGTAAATTTTTTGGAATTTTTGGATGCAATATAAAATTTTTATGGATTTTGTATTGCAAACAGAATGATTTTCAATATTTAATTATAATAAATATTAAACCTATTTATTTTCAAAAGATAAAATTATCTAAGATCTAATACGAGGTGATGGATCCCAGAAAAATCCTAAAGCTTGAAAATGTGGGGTCTAATACCTATTAAAAATTAAACAATGACATATGCAAAATGATTTTTACAGAGCAAAATATGTAAGCAAATGCAAAGATTTTTGGGCACAATGTTAATCAAAGTAATCTCTACGTTATTTGATTTTTGGGGAATTTTTAGAGTCACGGTTAATTAAATAAAATCTGAAGAGCACAGACTGGGCAAAATATGGTAATTTCCACATAATAATTAATTATTAATCAACCGATCATCACAAAAATGTCCATGACATGTCAAAATGTAGGGAATTATAAGATCAAAAAATGCTATAAATGAATAAAATGATGCAATGTAGAGGTCTATAATGGATGACAAAGACAGGGGTACAGATGCAAACAGAATAAATAAATAAAAATAATGTAGGGGGGACCTACTGTTAATTACCTATAAAATGAGGGTCGAATATGCAATTGTTCCAAGGGGGTACGTTCTGAGCACGTGCCCTTGGACTGGAGGGCTGGCGCGTAATATCGTGGAAGACCGGGGGGTCTTCTGCAAATTGCCCCAAGGGTCACGTGCGCCGCACGTGACCTGGGGTGGCGTGAGGCTGACGTCAGCGATCCCTCCCGTCACGTGCCTCGCACGCGGGGAGGGCCTCGGGCCTGACGCCCGGCCGATGGCGGTGTGGAGGCGGAGGGCGGCCTTGGCACGCCGGTCGAGGCGGTGCTGCGAGGTAGCGGAGCCGGTTTTTGGATGGCCGAGGACGACCGGCGTCGTGGAGGCAGAGGAGGGCCGGTGCAGCGCAGGTGGTCGGTGAAGACGAAGCTTGATGGCGGAGCACAGGGCGTCGTTGGCGATGAAGTCGAAGAAGATGAAGACGCGGGGTTGTCGATGAAGTGGACGTAGGTGTGAGCTCCTGGTGGTGTGGCGGAGGAGCGGGCCCGGTGGCGTGGGCGAGGGCCGCTCCAGGCGGAGGAGGCGCTGATGAAGCGGGGGTTGGCCGGAGCCGAGGTCGATGACGGCGATGTTGAGGCGAAGTCGAAGAAGGCGAAGGATGGTGGAGTTGCGACCGGAACAAAGCGAGAAAGAGAGAGAGAGAGAGAATACCTGAGGAAAGGTGCTCGATGGCAGACCGGAGCAGAGTAGTGGCTTCAGGGGCAGTTCTGCGACGAGAGGCGAAGCCTCTCGGATCACGCCGGTGGATGGCCTCACGGTTGTCACGCCCGGAGGGCACACTCCTTGTATGGTGGATCAGCGGATGTCGGGGAAGAGGGGCGGTGACGCTCTTTAAATAGGGATGAGGGTGAGGGGTCGGCGATGGGGTTGTTGCGAGAAGAGCGGGAGATAGGTGGCGGCGAGGCGGCGGGAGTTGCGAGGTTTGCGGGAGCGGCGGTTGCGGAGGAGAGGGTCAACGGCGGAGAGACCGGGGGGTTGTTGCGAGGAAGGGGGTGGCGCATGGGAAGAAGGCTGAGGGCCGTCCGATCGGCCGTGATCGGGCGGCCAGATGATTGCCACGTGGCGAGAGGGTGAGAGGCGTGGCACGTGCGACGCACGTGCCTGGGAGGCACGTGCGACGCACGTGCGTCCTCTTTTTTTTATTTTTTATTTAGAAAAACGATATAATAATGCGAAAAATAACTGACACGTGGCGGCCTCTGGGGCTGCCACGTGTCAGCACCAGAAAAATCAAAGATAAAATAGCTTGTAAAATCCATAAAAAATAACAAATAATCTCAGATCGAAAAAGTTCCTTCACAAAAAATGCTCGTCTCGACAAGATCTACAACTTTCATGAAGACATCAAAGCCAAATTCGGTCAAATGTAAAAAGTGAATTTTTGGGGTATCCCATGTACATAGAATACCTTGGTTTTTGGGTTTTCTAATTTTTTTGTCATTTTTAAAACAAGATAAAAATCCGGAAAAATATGGAAAACTCAAAGATAAATAAAAGAGACCTTAATCTAATTTTTTTGGATTTTTATCAATGAAGAAAATAAGTACATAAAATATAGGTCAGAAAACCGCGAAAAAAATACAATGTACAAAAGAGGCCCAAAACCCAACTTTCACATACGAGCTCCGATTCACTTGAACTTGGTCTTGTTTTGAAGGTAATTGAATGTACATTAGTTCAAAAGTGAGTAGGATCAAATCGGACACTGTATGGGGAAGATATGGGTCTTTTAGTCCGAAAATCCTGAAATTAGGGTTTGGGTTTTTGGTCTACTTAACAGGGTTAGTGATTTTTTTGTATTTTTTATTTATTCTTGTTAGTGATGTGTACACAGTGGAGGTGGTTTTGAGTTATGCGGTGCTAGCATGGAGGAGTTAAAAATAGGGGAAGTTAGGCTATTTATAGGTTATTTTTGGCTTGGATGTTTGGCTTCTTATTTTATGCAGAAATTAATGCTAAAATGCAATTCTTATGAAATCATGCATAAATGCTAATTATGCAAAATAAATGCTGAAATGCAGTTGATTTTGAGGGACTTGAGCTTAATTAATGAGACTTAGAGTGGTGAATTCGAGATTCATCATCCGCCGATGCACATATTCCAGCAGAGGAGAGCTTGGAGAGCACATTCCTGGTACAGGATACATTTCAGGCAACAGATTGCATTCTGGATAGCGAAGCAGTTGATTCTTACGGTACAGATTCAGATCCCTCGAAGTCAGACATAGATTGAGCAGAGTTTGATGATATGATTCCATGTCTGATTTCCCCAGAGCCAGCAGCTAGGGTGGAGACTGATCCCATTCAGAGCACAGACACACCAGCAGAGCAGTGTTCCCCAGATTCTGATTTTCAGTGAGAGTTCTCATTCTCCCATGCAGATTTGGTCGCATTCACTCAGACATTTCAGAGGCCAGATCTGCCAGCTCCCAGTTGTCCAGAACTGAAGCCCTTGCCGTCATTGCTGAAGTATAAGTTCCTTGCAGGTGAGCATGAGATGCACCTAGTCATTATCTCAACAGATTTGACTAAAGAACATGAATCTCATTTGATGGAGGCTCTTGAAAAGAACCTCAAGGCAATAGATGGAGTGTAGCCGATCTCCAGGGGATAAGTCCGGCCCTGTGCTCCCACCATATCTATCTCGAAGAGGATGCGAAGCCGTCGCGTGAGTTCCAGCGGTGTCTGAACCCGAATCTTCGAGAGGTTGTCATGAAGGAAATCTCGAAATGGTGGAGTGCCAATTTTATCTACCCCATCTCCGACTCCAAATGGGTCAGTCCACTACATGTGGTGCCCATGAAGACGGGCATCACCACAGTTGTGAGTGAGTCTGGAGAGGAGATCGCTACCCGGGTACCCACTTCTTGGAGGGTCTGTGTGGACTACAGACGATTGAACCAGGCCACCAAGAAGGATCATTTCCCGCTGCCTTTTATTGATCAGATTATAGAGAGGCTAGATGGGAAGAGTCATTACTGCTTTCTGGACGGGTACTCCGGATACAATCAGGTGGCCATTACGCCCGAAGACCAGGACAAGACTACATTCACCTGTCCCATTGGGACATATGCTTTCAGACGGATGCCCTTTGATCTATGTAACGCCCTGGCGACATTTCAAAGGTGCATGTTGTCCATCTTTTTGGACATGGTTGGTGAGTGCTTGGAGGTCTTCATGGATGACTTTTCGGTCTATGGTGATGGGTTTGATGCTTGTCTTGACTGCCTAGACCGCATCCTTCAGCGATGCATCGAGATCCATCTCGTGCTTTCTTGGGAGAAGAGTCACTTCATGGTGACTCAAGGGATGGTGCTTGGCCATATCATCTCCAACAGGTGCATGGATGTTGATCCGGCCAAGATGGATATCGTTAGGAAACTCAGTCCACCGTCCAACTTGCGACATTTACAGTCTTTTCTGGGGCACGTCGGTTTCTACCAGTGCTTCATTCATGATTTCAGTAGGATTGCCCAGCCGTTGACTGATTTGCTGACGAAAGACACCGAGTTCATTGTGGATGATAAGTGTCTAACGTCATTTGAGACTCTCAAGAGTCTAGTTGTTGACGCTCCTGTCCTCCAGCTGCCTGATTGGTCTCTCCCATTCGAGATCATGACGGACGCCTCCGATTTTGCCGTAGGAGCCGTGTTGGGATAAAGGAGGGATGGAGAACCATTTGCCATACACTATGCTTTGGATGCCGCTCAGCGGAACTACATCGTCACTAAGAAGGAGATGCTAGCCGTAGTCTTTGCCCTAGATAAGTTCAGATCGTACATCATTGTATCTAAGGTGACCATATTTACTGACCATACCGCCATCGGGTACCTCATGGCAAAGAAGGATGCCAAATCTAGATTGACCAGATGGATCCTTCTACTCCAGGAGTTTGACATTGAGATTAAGGATAAGCCTGGAGTCAAGAATGTGGTGGCGGATCATCTCTCCCGATTAGAGCATCTTGAGGATTCTGAGCAGATTGACCCTATCTCTGAGACCTTCCCAGATGAGGCAATCCTTGCTATCGCCTCTCTCCTGTGGTATGCCAACATTGTGAACTATCTTGTTGCCAAGAAAGTTCCACAAGGTTGGCCCAGGCAGCGACTTGAGACCTTCCTGGCGAAGGCCAAGTTCTACCATTGGGAGGATCCCGTCTTTTATCACGAAGGAGGGGATAGCGTCTGGCATCGGTGCATTACTCAGGAGGAGCACCATAGCGTCCTCACTTACTGCCACAAGCTTGAGGTAGGAGGACATCACTCTGGGAGAAGAACGACACAGAAAGTGCTCCAATCTGACCTATGGTGGCCTACCCTCTTCAAGGATTCTGATGAATTCGTGAAGAGGTGTACTGACTGTCAAAGGATGAGCACTTGTGGACAACGTGATATGATGACGATGCAGCCTATTCACTTCTGTGAGGTTTTTGAAGCATGGGGCATCGATTTCATGGGTCCATTCCCTAAGAGTCAGGGATTTGAGTACATTCTATTGGCCGTTAATTATGTGAGTCGTTGGGTTGAGGCCATCCCCGCCCGAACCGCATATGCTAGGACTATATGCCGATTTTTGAGGAAGAATATCATTTCACGGTTCGGGGTGCCTAGAGTATTGATATCTGACGGGGGGGGGGGTGTCTCATTTCGTCAACGACAAGGTAAAGGCCCTTGCTAGCGAGTTCAGCATTGACCATCGACTAGCTACACCTTATCATCCTCAGACCAATGGTCTTGCTGAAGTGTCAAACAGGGAGATCAAGACTATATTGCAGAAGGTCGTCCGCCCTGACCGAAAGGATTGGTCACAGCTTTTGGACTTGGTCTTGTGGGCATATAGGACGTCCTTCAAGACTCCTTTGGGTACATCTCCCTTTCACCTCGTTTATGGCAAGTCCGGCCATTTACCTATTGAGCTGAGACATAGGTCACTTTGGGCAGTCACAGATATACTTATGGATCCAGTGAGTGTAGAAGACCAGAGGAGGGCAGAGTTGGCAACCCTGGAGGAGCTTAGAGGTGTAGCCTTTTCGAGCAGCCTACAATATAAGGAGAGAGTGAAGGAGTGGCATGATTCTAATATCAGCCACAAGCAGTTGGAGCCAGGACAGAGAGTATGGTTGTTCAATGTCAGGCTTAGATTATTTCTAGGGAAGTTGCAGAGCAAATGGAAAGGACCATACCTGGTCCGAAAGGTATATGACAATGGAAGCATTGACATATATGAGATGTCATCTGAGTCTACCTTTCGTGTTAACGGGAAACGGCTCAAACCATATCTAGATCATGAGCCACAGGTCGTTGACGTTGCCCCTATTCATTTTACGTGAGATGTGGTCTCTTGACTCATATCTATTGCATCTCACGCCTGACTGTCTTCCGACTTGTATAGATCCAGATGTCCATATCACACCATTCTTCAGTCCAACACCCCATTTGCATATTTGATTATGCTATACTTAGGGTGTACCTTACCCTAAGTATAGGGGGGGTGTGAGACTTTTGATTTTCTTTTGATTCGTTTCTATCTCTATTTTGCTGCCTATACTTAGGGATATTTTACCCTAAGTATAGGGGAGGTAGACCCTGTACATTCTTCCACTTAGATTTCCCTTTGTGTACGGCCTACTATACTTAAGATTACTTGATCCTAAGTATAGGGGGAAACCTCGAGATCTTTTTTCATTTTATTCTTTCATTCGTCTTTGTAGTATAGTTTCTCCTTTTCACTTCCCTATACTAAGCACGAGTTATGTCTTCTTCATCGCTCTTGATTCACTGCGAGGACATCGTTCGAGCTAAGTATAGGGGGGTGACGTATATATTTCATATATACTTTAGCCATAACTCGTACTTTGTGCGAGTATGTTAATAAATGCTAAAATCCTTAAAATACTCATAAAAATTTAAAATTTTTCTTATACATAAAATTCTTTATTGCACATACATAGCTGTTTACAAAATTATTTTTGTAAAAATGTTTGTAAAAATGTTTTGTGTAAATTTTGTAGATATTTTGATATCAAAATTATGTATATAGTACAATTTTTTTGTAAAATGTTTGAAAAACTAAAAGTTTGCAAAAACCCTTTTGTAAATGTATGTAAATATTTTGCAAAACTTCTGCATTCATGCATACATCCATGTATTCAAACATTTTCAAAAATTTACATATTCTAAAAAATTTTCAAATATTGCATCTTTGGGTAATATGTATAGTTTTTCTGAATCATAGTTGACATTTAAACTAGCCTGTAATTAAATTGAAAAATAGAGCTTGGTTAAGATCTTAATCCACATAATTCTAAGAGGAACCTTATAGGGCTTAGGGGTGAGACTTTTGAGGTCCATGGTGACTTAATTCTTTGAGTCCACTAGGCTATGATCATATGTCATTTTGATGAGCCTAAGTAGAACACTTAACAACACACACATGACTCTCACTGACAATGGCTTTACTTGCACCAGTACTTTACACCTAGCTCTCTACGGATGAGGTGGTGAGGAGGTAGTCTTCTTTGATTTGGGGTAGCATATGAGGGTAGTACTTCTAGGCGGAACCTCTCTTCTTCTTTTAGTGAAGGAAGTGCATCTCAACTTGGTATGGTAGCAATGAGGTCTAAAGACAGGAGTTGTGGGTTGCAATAATGCTTCAAAAGAGGGATAGTCTACTGGCTCAATAGAAAAAATTCCTTATGTATTTATGCTGAACCATGTAGATATGTTGTACATATGCACATCAAAAAAATATGCAAAAAGAAAAGAACTCCAAAAAAGTGGTGGGTCTGATAGAAAATGAAATACCCACCGGAGTGTATATAGTCAAATAAAGCAAAGCTTATGTTTCCCATGCCCATCTCATGATGCTTGCAGCAGGGAGACTTAGCTACACTGGTTAGGTTCCCAGGGATACATGGCTACACTGGCTATGGTCCATTCCCTTCTTCCTCCTCTTCTTGAGCCAGTTGAACTTGAACTTAGAATGGAATACCCCGCTCCTCAAGGAAAGAGTTGCCAGACTAGGGTATTAGAGTTACCTTGTTGGGGAGGGTTGTCGCTTTGCCATTTCTGAGGTGGGGAGCTACATATCACTTACACCGTACAAGAAAAGATTCATGGTCACCAGAGTTTGTGTATGTAGACTTGTTCTGATCTGGATTATTGAGGAGTCTTTACCATAGATTGGTGGAACTTAGAGACCGTTAAGTTTTAAACCTAAGTCCAAATAAGGTTCCGACAAATTAATAATCCAAAGATCTGACTGAGCTCCATACTTCAATTTAATGAGGACAAGTTTAATAATCAGCCTTGATTCACCTTCTTTTTCTTCTTTTCTTTTCCTTTCTCTTTTTCACTTCTTTTTCAAATAAGTGTTTGCTAAGGGACTAGCAAAAGTAAAGTATAGGGGGGTGATGAATACTCATTCATCACTCTTTATTCTTTTATTTTAGCTAAAAATCTTGGCAAAACATCATGTAGATAGCTGTAAATACAATAAGTTACCAATAAGCATGCATTTGTTAAATATCAATAATTAGCATGTATTTGTGCAAAAATAAAAGAATAAAGAATAAAGAAAAAGAAGGAAATATTAGAATAAATATTGAGTGACCTAATCCCAAGAGAAGGCCCAATATGGGCCTGATCGCCAAATAAAATAAGTAGAGAGAGATAGGGCCATTCAACCTTGTGAATCTTCCTTCTTCTTGTATATATTTTACTTTCACAAAAATAAAATATAAATGTATGTATAATCCCTTGTATATATTTCTAGAAATAAAACAAAAATTAGAAAAATAAAATTAAAATAAAAACAAAATAATTTCTCTCTACCTTGTACATAATACATGTATATATGTATCATTACATATTTATTTTACACTTGTAAATAACCAATAAAAATAAAATAAAAATTACTTCATACTCCAAATAATATGTTGTAAATAAAATATTAAATTAAGGTATTTGTATAAAAATAAGAAAATAAAAATAGTTATAGAAAATACATAGGTATTTTATACCTGTATATAATATAAGATACTGTATATACCTTAATTTATTTTTCATAAAAATAAATAAAAATTTTAGAAAATGATTTGAAAAAAAAATAAACATTTTTCATGTTGAATATATTTTAAAATAAAATCGGTTTATATTTTTAAATTATTTTACAAATAATTTTGACCCTGTTGATTTCTGATTGGTCCAAAAGGGAACTTGACCTTGGTCAACTGCCCCCTTTGGACCGCATTCCTTCCCAGATCTGATTTTCGCCCGATCTTCGCCGATTTTTCCTGAACCGATCCGTCCACCATTTCCCTCGATTGGATGGTCCGAGTACTGAGGAATGATCCAAGATTCTCGTCGATGTCACCTTTAGGGATCCGCTCCTCAGATTACGCACCCTTGCTCCCATCTTCTCGGACCATGCTGGTTATATAGCCTCCTAGAGCCGCAACTTCTTCCGCATCTTCGGCCATTGCCCTCGTTTCCTTGGAGCTCCATCTTCTTCCTTGAGTGACAGCAAGAGAGGGAGAGCGTTGTAGTGAGGTTTCAAGGTGCCTAGCCCTAGGTCCGGCGAGCTTCATCGTCGTGCTCCGCCGTGAGGTGGGATCCAGCCTCTGGACACGTCAATCCATCGAGGCAAAGGCCCCCGAAGGTCCACGACCTTCAGCCCAGACGACTGCATCCATTAGGTAGCTCCGATTCCTCCTCGTTTGTGGTTCAATTCCAGATTTTGGAAGTCGGTTAGATTTCGTTCATCGGCTCGATTTCACTGTGATCGAATCATCCTTTAGCCCTTCCGACAATCCTAGCATGTCCATCAGACTCCTCCCCATCTTCTGCACCCATTCTCTCCCCACATTTGCCCAGGAACGAGGATTGGGCCCTCCTCCGTCGTCGCTTTGCCGGAGGGCCACGCTCTGCCTCGCCCTTCACCCATTTCACGTACTAATGGGCCGAGGCACTTTGCCCTCGACCCAGTGATTCATCTGTGCAGGTGTGGACGCCAGAGAACCTCATCTGGAGGTTCGGATTTCAGAGCACAACAACTCCAGGTCCCTCGCATCGCCGGGGCATTCCAGATATCCCCGGCCTCATCGGAGCATATCAGCAGCTGCGGATCGTCATCAGCTTCCTTTTCCCCATCCTAGCAGCCTCGGAGGATGCCTCAACCACACATAGCAGCCGGTCGAAGCTCGCCGGAGGCGAGTTCTTCGCTGTTTTTCCAGGAGGTGTCTCCGCTGTTGGATCGAGTCTCCCGCCAGCTCTGATCGTGACCGTTCGTCTCTAGGGAGCTCTCGACCATCCGATCCATTTGAGGATCAGATCTTACACGTCCATCGTCAAATCGGTATCCGAGACTCTCCACCGTCCGATCTTAATTGAGGAACTGTTCAGCCGTTGGATCTGTAATAAGAAGGGTAAATTGCACTTACTTTTTGTTTAGATTTCATCCTTAGTCCTGTAAATATTTGTTGCCGTTGTGTTTATTTTGGATAATTTGAACTTAGGACCTTATACTTTCAGAATTTGCACTTTAGTCCCTCTGTTTGAGCTTCACGTGGTCTGTCACGTGCTATCTGGGTTATTTGCATATTTCTACCTGAACTTCATGGTTGCTACTGATTGAATTTCTATAAATAGGAATTGCACTTATACCCCTGCTTGTCTGTCTCACGTGCCGTCCTCATGCGGATCTAGACTTTTTGTATATCTAGCCCTGTATGCTTTCTACGTGTTATTGTTTGGTTGATGACTTTTAAATAATTACATTTGGGTCCCTATGTGCTGTGTGCCTTGTGTTATTTTGAATAAATAGCAAACTTTGTCCAAAATTTATGAAATTTTGACATGGCTCCTGCCATGGTGTAGGAATTTCTATAAATCTTTGGTTGCTTTTCGTTGTCATTTAGCATTTAAAAAATTCAAAAACCTTAAAAAATGCTTATGTCCAATTTTAAAAATCAACTAAAAAAATTAAAAACCCTCTAAAAATCCAAAAAAATTGTTGTGTTTGTTTTGCTGTGTTTTTACTTCTATCCAATTCTCATTGCATTTGGATTTATAAAAACCCTAAAAATTGAAAACATTAAAAAACTTAGAAAATTCATTAAAAATTCTAAAAATTCAAAAAAATACACTCTCAGTTTCTATAGTTAGATTTTTATTTTTAAATTAAAATAAAATTGTTGCTCGAATTTTATAGGCTATTTAAGTATTTTTAAATAGCCTTTAGATTCTGGCTGCACATTACCTTTTATTTTTGCCCTGGTTTCATTTTTATAAAATTAACTAAAAATCTGAAAAATCCAAGAAAAATATCAAAAACATTTGAATATTTTTAAAAACCAAAAATATTTTTATTTTAATTTTCTGAGTATTTTTGGTATGTTAAATAATTATTTGATTGTGCCTTTTTCATTTCTTTTACACCTTTTGTTAATTTTAAAAATTGCAAAAATTTTGAAAAATATAAAAAAACCACCATTTTATTTTATTGCTTTATTGTATTTGGATTTTCGACTACTTCGTAGGTTTACCATACCTTGCTCCTTGTGTTCGACCCTGGTAGCTATACAAGGTAAAATAAAATAGCGCGACCGCTATTCGATTTGCTTGCTTAATTTTTATATTGGTGGTCTTTGATTTTCTTGATTGAGCCCGATCCGAGAGGTTGAGGTTGCAACGGCCATTGATACCTTCTTACCTTAGTCGCTCGATTTTCGGATCATCAGTCACCCATGTACTAATAACCTCCTCCGCCTTCGATTCAAACTTGATCCCGATTCCACCTCAAAATCCCCATATCTTCTCGTACCTATGCTTGATGGTGACAACATCAAGTCAGCCGGACCATTTGGCGTGGAGGAAGAGGCTTGGAGATGGTGATCCGAGCTCGCCCAACAAGTTCGCCAGAGCTCTAATTCTTCTCCCTCATCTGTAGGTTGAGCCCTAGGTTTTTAGTTCTTTTCATTCCTAACATCACCCTTAGTGTAGTTTAGCATTTAGTTTTTGTTGTTTTCATCTTTTATTTCGTAAATTAGCTGTTTAATCGAAGTCGTCAGAGCTTGAGCTTCAGCCATTGTTCCTTGGTGCTTCGACTGTCCTCCGCCTCTCTTGACCATATCATTTCCTTCCTCCATCATATTTCCTTCGCCCCATGCACCTTCACTCCCTCTGATCGAGTCCCGATCAGTGATAGAACCAAATCGAGCCCAGAATGACCTTTTTTTTACGTACACCTAACCCTGTAGATTTTGGACTCGGAGGACCCCATCTAGGTCGAATTTTGCACAATCGGAGGTCCCTCAGTAGCCCGTGCTTCTTTGACCATCCAGGACCCCTCCGGTGAGTCCAGACTTGTTTGAAATGATAGTCACGGATCGCTCCCTACTACCTTTTGCACCATTTGACAACCACTCCGGTGGTCGGAGTTGACCAGGAGATGGATCGAAACTCACCCTTCGGGTGTTCTTCCCCGTTCTTCCTGGTAGCTTCCTTGTCTTCCAATCACACCCCACCTCTAGACGATATATCCACGGTTGGATACACGGGCCTTCAACCGCCAGATCAATATTCGAGATCTAATCACGATCGCACGTCCGTGAAGATTCGTCTCCCGTTCTATAGTCGACACGTGGAAAGTGGCACACCTCAGCTGTTCGATCGTGCCTCGAGGGGTAATTTTGCTAAAGACCCCTTCATTTTTGTATTTTTACTTTAGTCCATAAAAATTCATTTGTAGTTCAAAATATTTTTCTAATATTTGTACTTTAGCCCCCGTAGTTATTTTATTTGTTATCTGGTCCTGTCTACGTACCTCATGTACGCATACACGTTCTGGACATTTTGCATAGGACCCCTATATGTTTTTATTTCTAATTAATCCATAAACATTTTAATTACGTGTAATATTTTGTGGTTAATTTGCAATCTAGCCCTGTAGCTTCTTGGATATTACAAAAATCCCCCTACTAGCACATTATTAATTAAATATTTAGGAAATTTTATGTGTATGCCTCTAGACTTTGGAATTGTGTTATGGAATGCATGTTTCATTCATTTTAATTGCATTTAGGTCACTACCAGTACAATAATTTATATTTCTTGTATTTCCTTCACTAAAATACAGTTTTGCATACAAAATTTATAGGAAAATTATTTTAAGTGCCTGTACCTATATTAAATCACATATATTTTTTGTAAGGCTATTGAAAATATTTTTTATATTTTAAAATACAAAATAACACAATTTTCTTTTTATAATATTTTTATTTAAAGAAATTATAAAAAATGTGTTGCAAAATTATAGAAAAAACCAGAATGTATTTGTTGCTGTATTTTGAACTCCAGATAAAAATCACTAAAAATTATAAAACAAAACACTAAAAATTGAAAAACCCTAAAACCTTATAAAAAATATAAAAATTACCTAAAAATAAAAAATATTAGTTTTTATTTCTAGATTTTGCCTATGTAATATTTAAAAATAGTTTTAGAAAATTTTGAGATATTTATCTTTTTTTTAAAAAAATTCTAAAACATTCCGGGTTATTATTATCATTCACTGCTTTGACATTTTCATTTATTTAAAAAAATACACAAAATTAACTAAAATTATAAGAAAAAAAATTCAAAAATAGAGAAAAACATAAAAAAGATAAAATATTTTATTTTATCTACTTCGAGTATATTGCTATATCCATAAATATAAAAGCCTAGATTATATATAGCTATATATACTTATATTATTAATATTAGTATTATTATTAAAAATACCAAAAATATTTTAAAAATCCTCAAAAATAAAAGGACTATACTTTGGGGTATTTTTTTGGTTTTACATATATTTATTATATATATATAATTACATTAGTCATATTATCTATATACTTATATATTTATATCATACATATATTTAAAAAAGACAACTAAAAATCAGAAATATAAAAAAGAAAATAAAAATTATAAAACTAAAAATAACATATATATATATATAATTTAAAAAAATCCAAAAATGTAAAATATTAAAAACCTCAAAAATTAAAAATCCCTATAAAAATACAAAAAACATTTGCTAATTTCGTATCAATTTTTGTGGCTATCTCCATTGCTCCTTTGTGGTTCGACCCCTAAACTTGCATACTATAGTTATCATTTTGTAGGGTATAATGAATTTTAGGTCACTATTATTCATTGTTTGAGCATCATTGTGGGTTAATTATTGATGCACTTGATTGTGATATCTGAGAGTCGAGAGAACGGTCGACACAATGATTGTCGTCCTGACTTGTCGGGCACCACAGACCCTCCAAGATGAGAAGTTAGGTTCCCTCTACAATTTTAGTATTCATCAAATGTCGTCGTTGCTAGGGAGCAACACATGAGATATATTTTATGTTAATTTTTCTTTTTCTTTATTTCATGCTTTATTTTTATTTCATTGATAATTGTTTATCTGTGCTAATCAATTTTCTCTGTTGAATTTCTTGCGAGGAGTCATGCCACGAAGACGACTTCGTAGGAAGCCAATGCACCAGAGCTGCAAGGAGATTAGCCCTTCTCATTGTGGGCTAGTTGGAGAGAGATATATAGTGGAATATGAGCATAGCATCTTTCATTTATTTTTGTAGTAATAAGACAATCATTTTTTTCTATTTATTATTGTAATAATACATGTGGACACTTGAACCTTCATGCCTATTTTACCAAGTGATTGTTCACTTGGGGGCTCACCTGTTTTTTCACAGATTTCTTGGCCTTCTTTTTATTCTCCCTATTTACCATTTATTTCCTTTTATTTTCTGTGATTTATTATTTCGGCCTTTATTTTTTTGTAATTTCTGTGATTGAGCCTCTAGTATTTTAGGGTTGCTTGATCGAGTAAGATAAGTCTACACACCTAATAAATGCATGCTCTTATAGTCCACATGTGAGTCTAGATCAAACTCAATCTTGTTATTCACGTTAATAGCAATTCCTATTTAGAGCGATTCCTCTATTTGTATTTCATATAGATTAGGTTTAAAATTTCTGTCTTGCATCCTGCATGGAGAGAGCTGGGAAGGACTGTGAGATTTCCATCATTGTGTCACCTTTCATTGTTTTTTCGCTATCTCCCTTTAATTTTGAGCACATAAGTTTAAAATAAAATAAAAAAATCATTAGGCGCTTGTTTTTGAAAAATACTTAAAAAATGAAAAAAATAAAACAAGGGGGCTGCTAAATAAACATTGACCCTAATTAAAGTCTGTAACGGACATCACTATTTGGGTTCATAAAGCCCTCATTGTATTCAGGTACGCTCTAGATAGAGTGAGGCATGACCATTAAGGAATAGTGCAAAAAACCCAATCTTTGGCTGCCTTAATTATCACCTAGGACCGATAAAGTATTGGGACTTCTATCGTACATAAGCGAGTAGGGCCTTATGGACGACAATGCTCTCACCTTGTGTAGAGCATCCTACTTGGTCTGAAGTATTGAGCATATGCCACGCCCTCACGGATGTGTCTATCTCATCGTATTACATCTGAGTAGCTCATTTTTTAGGGAAGTAGTGGTTTCGCCTATCGGCTTCCTCTCTTATTCTTTGGTCTGCGTAGCCACCCATGCCTGATATTAAGGATCTCAAAAAGTGTAGATCACATCATACAAAAGGAGGTGGAACAAGTACGGAGGTACTTTCCTAGCAATGCACGCTCTCCTCTAGGGCTAGTCATTAAGGATGTGTGATAATTTTTGCCTGAATCAACAACACTAAAATGTAAAAGATAAAAATAGCTGAACCTTCACGGCTTCACAAGTGTTGAGCTGGTGAATCAATTTTGTCTGGTGTTTGTTTGGATACAAAGATCAAGTCCCGCACATTTGTGCCATTTTTGTCACTTCTTCTATTTTCTTCTCTTTGACCCTTGCTTATTGTGATCCTTCTACTGTTTTACACTCCTTTTATTTCTTTTTCATCATAGTACCTTTCATCCATTCATCGATATCCTTTTTCCTTCAAGGTATCGACTCCTGGAAGGCTTAGTAGGGGCCCTACCGACACTCACATCGATTCCACGGGTTTGACATCTCCAATGATTTGGGGTGATCCCCAAGTCCATCAGACTTTACGAACCATCCTCAAGACTCCTCTCTTCTTCTACCTCCCATAGTCCGAAAAATCTCTCTTCTCGAGTTCTTCCCTTTTTAGATGGAGATTGATTTCACTCCTTACACTTCTCCATCATCAATAAAATTCAGAAGTGACCCTAATTCTGAATTATTCTCTACATCTGATGCATGCATGTAGACTGATCGGAGTATCTTATCAATTGCAGATCAAGACCCCGATCTAGTGCCTGAGTATTCTCAGTCAGATTAAGAGAAGGCTCCTACTGGCAGAGCACATGGACCACAACTACCGAGCACTGAGCAAAATACAGATAGTAGTCCAATTAAGCTCTTGTCTAGGTCACCTTTCAAGGTATGTTGAATGACTAGAGGAGGTGGTCTGGAGAGAGAGAAGGACATCCAGGAGGAGGATCTGATGATCTCTATGGTGATGATGAAGACAACCAGTCTGTAGATGGACCTCACGGAGGTGAGGGAAAGGGAAGGAGAGGCTGACCCTAGGCCATTTTAAAGTAGACATACAACCCGAGGGCCGGTCGTATAACCGAGTGGATCCAGATTTCGTTAATCCATGGACACTCCGAACCGAAGTCACAACTCCTTTATCTCCTCCCCAGTTTCCACGCGAATTTGAATGAGGAGCCGTATACCCATCTACAATAGTTTGGATGCATCTGCAGCACAACTCAATTCCCCAACATCCCATTGGGCATAGTCACGATGATCACTTGTCTCTTCAGCCTTCAGAGCAAAGACCTGTATTGGATCAACCACTTGGGGAAGGTGGTGACAATGTGGGAGGATCTGAAGTCCGCATTCCTGCACAATTACTACCCTCTTGGTCATCTCAATCTGATGCGATCCAAGATAGACAGTATCTCCTAGGGACCCCAAGAGTCCATCCACGAGACCTGGGAGAGGTTTAGTGATCTGATAGAGAAGTGCCCCACCACGACATCCTGAAGATCAGCTTGGTCGCACTTTTTCAGGGGGTTTATTGAGAACAGTCAATGTCTGGTTGACGTCTTCTATAGAGGATCTCATTTTAACAAGGACGAGGATACCGTATGGCAGATATTTGAGGAGATGGCTGAAAGAGAGGCAGTACTTTCCTCGTCTCGTTTCCTTCATGTTCAGCCATAGATCATACGTAAGAATGTCAATATGGCAGATACCCATGAAGTGGACAGGTGTGAGAAGTCCGATCTCATCATCATTGGGAGTCACCTATCCAAGGTGGACATCATAAAGAAGAGATCACATGACTTAGAGAAGCTTGTTGTGATCGAACAGAGAATGAAGGGATTGGTTAAGCTCGACACCATCACTAAGAAGCTGGTGCTGCTGGTGAACACAATCAATGCCTGCAAATCGTGGAAGCCACCCCTGATACTCCAACTAAGAAAAAGGAACAGACATTGCAACAACCACCTCGGTTGAGTCCCAACCATCCTCTGGTCCAACACGTATATCATGTGCATGCTCCTGAGCATCTGCAGTCAGAGCCACAGACACAGATGATTGTTTACCAGCCACCTGAGTATCAGACCTAGTACCTTGAGCCATGTTCCCCGCCTCCCCCACTCATTCAGGAGGTGAATGATGTTTGGAGAAATAATCAACAACTGGCCCGTCCTCATGGACAACCTCAGGGTCATAACTCATCCATTCGGTTATTCCATTAGCAGCAAGGAAGATGGAGCTTCCAACCCACCAGATCCATCACTAGCAGCCTCCGCAACATGGGTATACCTGGAGGTAGAATCATCAACAGTATCAATACCATCAACAGCATTACCAGCAACCGTCTACTTGGTACAAGCATCAACCACCAGCAGTATCTTCTCTTCCCCTTCCTCCTCGGTATTTTCAGGGTTACCATCAACAACCTCCCCCATACCATCGGAGTTAGAGGCCACGATAGGCCAAATCCTGTAAGGTTGCACCGGCCAACCATGTACTTGATTGTTTGGCCCGATTCATCAAGAATATGGTTGTGACTAGCCGGAAGATAGACGATCTGACGACCACCAAAATTGCCATTCCTACCCAAGTCGAAGCCAACCTGAATAACTTCCATCACAAGGAGCAGGCAGTTTGCAGTTCCCAAACCGATTCATGTGAAAACACTTTTGTTTTATATAATTCTATAACTCTCAAGAGCGGTAGGACACTCCGACCGACTGCGATGGTGAAGTGAAAACAAAAAACATCTAGTGGGGAGTCCTCAACCAAACCAGTCAAAGGTGCCAAAGATTTTTTGGATGATGCAACACTGATGAACCACATTTTCACCACGCTAGTGGTCATATATTATCATAACATAGGTGGTGAAAATGATTCATGCAAAACCACATATTAGAAATTAGATTTTATCTTGGCTAGATAGATCGATGTTTTCGTGCATCTCAATGAATCAAGGAGAAAAAGTGAATTCTCCTCGTTTCTTATTGTGTGTCCTAACCTACGAATCAAGCACAAGTGATATTTAAAAGGGGATCTTGGAGAGCCGTGTGCCTAGCCCTAGGTTCGAACACTTAAGTGAAGCCTCACTTGGACTAGAGTGAAATAGTCTTCACATACATGCAAAGTTCATGTTTATGCTACACATGCGAACCCTCAAATGAGGATCGCTAGAAATGTAGTGATAATATACAACATGAAAATGAATTGCATAATTAAAATACTCTAATTCTCCTGAGATTCCTTTGTGGTTCCTCGCAGCGGGAGCTCCCAACTCCACGCCTCCATGTAGATCGAGCGCCCTCCATCTTCACAGGCCTTTCCACAATAGAAGATCATCGTCAAATTATCAAGAAAATTAATCATCAAATGATGCAAAAACAAAAATAATGTGAAGACCTAAAGTTTTGAAAATAATCAACTTGGAATAATATAATAAAATTCAAAAAACAAATAAGGATGAGTTGTGTCCTCGGCAATGATGCCATTTGATGAACCGAATTTTCACCATGCTAATAGTCGTATTTTATCATAGCATAGATGGTGAAAATGATTCATGCAAAACCACATATTAGAATATGTGGAGAATTTTTCACTTGTTAAGTGTACCGAAGTCAAACATAGGGACATGAGCCTCCTTGTCTATTTATCGAAAATTATTTACTAAAGTTGAGTGATTAAATTATCGAATCTAGGTCTTCACATGCAATCACAATGCATAACAAAACATAATGCACAAATAATAGGAAAATAATGAATAAAGAAAAGATTATGCAGAGATAGAACAATATGGTGCAAATAAATGTAATGCAAGGATATAATACAAGACCATGAAACCCATAATGATAATGCATTTCTTTCTTTATTTTATTTTATGCAAAATAAATGCATTGCAAGATTCATTAAGAATATAGTGCAATGAGGAGAGCCATGCAATTTTTAATTGATTTTTTTGCAATAAAATGATGCAAGATGTTATGCTATGCTATGCAGATAATAATACACCCTAAAATAATTCACATACTGGGAAAATTAAAGGTGATTTAATTTCATCGACAAATTGAGCATCAAAAGCGAGCAAAGATTCAATAATGGGACTGGACGATAGGCGTGTTGTTTGGTTGGACTATATCAGTGAGAACTTAACTTAAAACCGGGACTGCTAAACATTATTGACCAAAAAATAAATAAAATTGGAAAATTTGTTTGCGGGAGATTAATCCCCGACCTTGTTTTCAGGCTGAGTGAGGGTACTTGAGTGTGTGTGAACACCTTAAGGCAGAGCCCAAATCCCCACCTTCCATATCACGTTCCGACTAATCCTAGCAAATATCACAAGTCGAATTTTTAAGCTTCACTGACTAGTACCAATTAGCCTCCGCCTGTCTCAGGTAGATAGGGGCGAAATTGCGGTACTTTGCGATAAGTTTCCAGTAACCCCTCGGGGTGAAGTTCCGGCCTTGTCAGCCTCCGCCTGCTTGCAGGTAGATAGGGGTGTGGTCTTTGAATCCATCGACTTGGGATAGGAGCGAAGAAAGGAAGGACCGACGGTATCTTAGGCGACAAGTTAAACAGGGAAGACGCATCCGGCTCTGAGCCGACTTCCCTTTAGGCCACGTAATCCTTGCTATCTTGCTTGAAAAATCACATTTAAAATTTACAAGATTAATTGGACTCGATTTCGGGTCCTTCACTGTGTTGAGTGTGAACCCAGGGTCTTGGATTGACTTGTTTGCTTCAGGTAGGAGTAAAATCCTATCTTCTTCTTGCCAAATCAAGATGAGTGACTGGGGGGATATCGACTCTTTATTCACCAATCTCTCTTTGAGCCCCCCACGAAACTCCTCTTCATCGACCCAAGCGCACCTTGGACCACCCAGGACTCATGACCCTCTTGAGTTCTGGTTCCCTCACACCCAGGGTGGTTACTCTCAAACCAACCCTTTCCTCTCCTCTGAGCTTACCGAGGAAGACCATCGCCTCGATAAGAATCCCTTCCTTGATTTGTCCTCTGGCACCGACCTTGTTTCATACCCAGGAATAGAGGACAATATGCCGCCTAGGCAGCCACCGGATGAGGATCAATTGTGACAAATTCTTAAGCGCCTTGCCGAAGCCGAACAACAAAATGCAGATCTCACGGCTAGAATGGGACAAATCATTGCAGCAATAGGAATCGACCGACCAATGGTTGATGCCTACAACCCAGCGGAGAATGAGATACAAAATTGGTTGGCACCAGCGGTTCCCGCCGAAGCATTTGAGCTCAAGCCCCACTTCCTTAGCCTGCTACCGAAGTTCAACGGAAATGCCCATGAAGAACCGTATACCTTCCTCCGAGACTTCGAGCTGGTTTGCAACAATCTTAGCCATCCTAATGTTGTACAAGATTACATTAGACTGAAGGCCACCCTATTTGCCTTAGGAGATAAGGCAGCACATTGGCTGAAAAACCTAGGGGTGATATGTACAACCTGGATGCAGTTCAAGGACCTATTTTTGAAGAAGTTCTACCCTCTCAGTAGGACTAACCAAATGAGAATGAAGATCGCCAGTTTCTCCCAAGGACCCAGTGAACCCTTCCATGATGCCTGAGATAGGTTCAATGACTTAGTTCAGAAATGTCCCTGCCACGACATTTCTAAGGCGATCTTAGTCCAGACCTTGTTCTATGGTTTAACCCCGGAGATGCAGGGGTTAGTTAGTACCGCATGTGGAGGAAGCTATCTGAACAAGAACGAGAACGCTGTATAGAAGATCCTAGAACAGATGGCGGAAACCGGCAGGTCGTAGGCCACCAGGGTCCATCAGTTGTCTCCCTCAATCCTATCCAACGAGACAACACGAAGGACTGTAGTGGATCTGACCGAGGACCTCATCCTCAGCATGGGGATGATTGCTGATAAGTTAACCATGGTCGAGCAGATCCACAAGAGGGTCACTAACCTCGAGTCTCTCTCACGTCTACCGAAGCAAGTGGAGCAACTTACTGAGAAGGTAGCTAAGACGAAGCTACCCGCCCCTTCTACACCACCTGGACCTGTACAACGAGTCCATCTTGTACAGGAACATGCATCGGGGCCTCAGAGTGGCTGGGTGGAGGATCAGACTTACACCCAGCAGGACCAGCATGCACCCCCACAAGTGGAGACCGGATACGAGGAGCCTCCGCAGGTGTTCGAGATCAATGAGATGTGGTATAGCCGCGACCCCATCAGCAGACAGTCGGGGATGGGGAATGGTCAGCCTCACCGACCTACTCCAGCTTACCAAGGAACCAGCTCCATCCCCGCACCGCGCTTTGTTCAGTCCAGAGGTCCGAACAAGGGTACCAGCCTCAACAGCACCAGCAACAGCATCGCACATATCAACAGGGCCCAGCACCGTCCCACCACCAGCAACAGTATCGGCATGGCCAGCAGGGCCAATAAAGAACCTCATCCACAAATCATGCAGCCCAGCCCACTGAATTGGAGTCCCTCACCTTGGCGATCCAGACCCTATCTGATAGGGTCCAACAAATCCAGAATGACTATCTGGATATGAGAACCGATCTGAATCGTGTCTCTCGTACCCAGGATCAACAGATGGTGCCAAAGACCCCAATTCCCGTACAGGTTCAGTCCAACCCAAACAGCATAATCCATGGCCAGAACCGACCTCGTGATCAGGTATATTATTCAGATAATTATTTATCTGAACATGATATCCTTTCGTATGATAATGTGAACCATATGTCCCTCAGGAGCGGAATGACTGTGACCATACCTGATCTGGCATGGGCACTGAAGGAAGGAGCCGCCAAGTCTCTACCTGAGGAGAACTTGGAGGAAGAAGAGGAGCAGCACCACCATCACCACCGGTAGAAGAAGAGGACGTCAGAGTCCACGAAACAGCAACCCCGCATCAGCATAGAGTCCAACGGAACTGATGAAGAGCCCGCACCTCCATCTGAGGAGGACCGTCAAGAAGTCACGGAAGATGCATCACCGGTTTCGCCTCAGCATTTTTCTTTCAGTCAGAGTCAGAGTCCTAGTATGTTCAAGAGTCAGAGTCATGTACAGAACTCAGTTCAAGATTTTAATGAAAACATTTCAGTTTCAGAACATGAGTTGGAGTCAATAATCCCTTTCCTCCGAGCTCTCAAGGGTGGAAAGAAGAAAATCAAAAAAATCCAAAAAGATGACCCTGAGATGGCAGAGTTCTGCAACAAATACATCAAGGTCACAATCCCCTTTGACAAGTACGTGGAAATGACCCCTGCATTTCAAAAATACTTTAAGGTGAGATGCACTCCTAATCGGGTTAGCAGGAAGACCAAAAGCCGTGTTGAGAAACACGTTCTCTCAGTAGCCACGACTTGTGCAATAAAGAACTCGTTTCCCAGGAAACGAAGAGACATGGGTGCACACTATGTAGTGAGTCATGTTGATGACATCGCGTTTGCACGCACTCTCGTGGACAATGGTTCCTCAATTAACTTAATGCCTACAACCCTCTATGAGCGGCTTAATCTCGGACCTCTTAGGAAATCTAGAGCCCTCCTGCAGTTCGCTAACAAATCAACCAAGAGGTCCCAAGGAGAATTGAGGAATGTTGTGATCACAGTCGAGGGGCAGGAATACAAGGTGGACTTCACAGTCTTAGATATAGAAACCCCTCGTAATTGGAGAGACTCCCAGATCATCTTAGGCAGGCCCTTCCTCAGGACAGCAGGGGCCTTGTTTGACTATAAGATCGGGAAGATCCAGTTCCAAACTCCAGGCGGAGATGAGGAACTTGAGATGAAGCAGACTAGATGGCAGAGACCGGATTCCGAATCCAGCACCGAGTACTCTTCAGCCGAAGCAGACTGCGATCATGTAGACATAGTTGGGCCATGGAGATAGAACCCAGCCAGCACCGATGAGGCCCTCCCCTCCGGAGATGATCCCGTGCATGAGTCAGTTTACGAGGTCCTCAGAAACGAGTACAGCTCAGAACCTGCATCGCCCTACATCTTTGATGACTTAGAGGCCCAGCTGGGCCTGTCAGTCCTTACCTCTTTAGGACAATCAGAAGATGAGGATGATGCGTCGGATGAGGCTTTTGCCGATTGTATGGAGACCTTTGACGATCCGACTCCAGAGCCGAACAACTTGGTGGTAGCAATAACAGAGAAAGATCCAGCCACTTCCAACACCGAACCAGATCAGATTGAGCCATATTTCCTAGACGATCACACCATACCTGAGCTCAAGCCTTTACCCACAACACTGAAATACGCCTTTCTTGCGGGTCAGGATAAGAAATATCAGGTCATCATCAGTTCGCGATTGACCGAGGAGCCGGAATCTCGCTTGCTAGAGATCCTGGAGAAAAACCGCAAGGCGATAGGCTGGAGCATTTCCGATCTCCACGGGATAAATCCCGCTCTGTGTTCGCACCATATCTACTTGGAGAATGAAGCCAAACCCTCTCGTGAATTCCAACGTCGTTTGAATCCAAACTTACGAGAGGTCATGAAGAAAGAGATAGAGAAATGGTGCAACGCGGGTTTTATTTATCCCATCTCCGACTCTAAATGGGTGGCCCCGATCCATGTGGTCTCGAAAAAGTTGGGAATTCAAACGACCACCAATGAGGACAGAGAGGAGATCGTGACGCGAGTGCCCACGTCGTGGCGCGTCTATGTGTATTACAGATGCTTGAATACCGCGACAAAGAAGGATCATTTCCCCCTACCATTCATTGATCAGATCCTAGAGAGACTAGTGGGGAAAGAATTCTTCTGTTTCTTGGATGGGTTCTCGGGCTACAATCAAGTAGCCATAGCTCCGGAGGACCAGGAAAAGACCACGTTCACATGCCCCTTTGGTACCTATGCTTTCAGGCGCATGCCCTTTGGGCTATGCAATGCTCCAGGTACTTTCCAAAGGTACATGATTGTTGTATTCTCCGAAATGGTCGGCGAATTCATGGAAGTCTTCATGGAAGACTTCTCGGTCCACAGCGACTCCATTCGATTCCTGTCTTAGGAATCTGGACCGAGTCCTCAAAAGATGTTGTGAGGTCAATCTGGTGCTCTCCTGGGAGAAAAGTCACTTCATGGTGACGGAGGGCATTGTGTTGGGGCATGTCATCTCCAAGAGAGGAATGGAGGTTGACCCTGCCGAGGTGGATGTGATCAGACGACTCCAGCCACCAACCAACGTCAAACAGTTGCGGTCGTTCCTCGGGCATGTCGGATTCTATCGGAGATTCATCAAGGATTTTTTTATGATTCCTCGACCGCTAACTGAGCTTTTAGGCAAAGACATGGAGTTTGTTGTTGATCACAAATGTCTTGAGGCCTTTAAGCTATTACAAGGAATGATCATGGATGCACCTATCCTACAAGCCCCAGATTGGTCTCTACCTTTTGAGATCATGACGGACGCCTCAGACTTTGCTGTTGGGGCTGTGTTAGGACAGAGAAGAGATGGCGTCCCGTTCGCAATCCACTACGCAAGCAAAGTGCTTGACACCGCTCAGCGTAACTATACAGTTACGGAAAAAGAAATGCTTGCGGTAGTGTTTTCCTTGGATAAGTTCAGATCCCACTTAATTGGATCCAAGGTAATTGTGTTCACTGACCACATGGCACTACGATACTTGATGGAGAAGAAGGACGCGAAGGCGTGTCTTCTTAGGTGGATTTTACTTATCCAGGAGTTTGATTTGGACATCCGTAATAAACCTGGAAAGAAGAACGTAGTAGATGATCATCTCTCTCGTCTCGAAGATCTTAATACTTCCGAGGATTCACCTATTTGAGACTCCTTCCCTGACGAGTCGATTTTTGTTGTCGACTCACTCCCATGGTACGCCAACATCATGAACTATCTTGTCTCCAAGAAGGTTCCCGAAGATTGGCCCAAGAGCCACATCGACCGACTAAAGTCGGATGCTAGACACTACCATTGGGAGGATCCGATCCTTTTCTTTGAAGGACCGGATTGTGTCTGGAGACGGTGTATTCCTCAGGAGGAATACCAGAGTGTCCTTTCTTTATGCCACAGCTTAGAGGCAGGAGGACACCACTCCGGGAAGAGGACCGCATGGAAGGTACTTCAGTGTGGCTTTTACTGGCCGACTCTGTTTCACGATGCCATCACTTTTGCGAAGTCGTGCCCAGTATGTAAGAGAATGGGAGGAACCGTTGGTTCCAAGGATGAGATGCCAATGCAGCCTGCCATCATTTGTGATGTCTTTGACGCCTGGGGCATCGATTTCATGGGCCCATTCCCTGTTAGCCACGGATTCGAGTACATCCTTCTTGCGGTAGATTATCTATCCAGATGGGTGGAGGCTATCCCGACCCGAGCCGCAGACAGTAGGACTGTTTGTAAATTCATCAGAGACCACATAATCTCTAGGTTCGGGATCCCCAAAATTATGATATCAGACGGGGGTAGCCACTTTGTAAATCGGGAGGTGAAGAAACTCCTGAAGGACTACGGCATCGAATACCGTGTCGCTAGTCCTTACCACCCACAAACTAATGGTATGGCTGAGGTGTCGAATCGGGAGGTGAAAACTATATTGCAAAAGCTTGTCCGCCCGGATAGGAAGGACTGGTCTCAGATCTTGGATCAGGTCCTCTGGGCGTATAGGACAGCTTACAAGACACCGTTGGGAACCTCCCCATTCTGAATGGTATTCGGAAAGCCGTGTCATTTGCCCGCAGAGTTAGTGCATAAATCAGAATGGGCAATCAAGAAGGTCAACTGGAACACACACCTTGGGCAGAAGCAGAGAGAAATGGATCTGAATGAGCTTGTGGAAGTCAGAAACCACGCATAAGACAACAATTTGGTGTACAAGGACAAGGTGAAGCGTTGGCATGATAGATATATCAGACGAAAGACCTTTGTTCCTGGAAAGAAGGTTTGCTTGTTTAATGCTAGGCTGAAGATCTTCCAAGGCAAGTTGAAGTCCAAGTGGACAGGCCCATTTGTCATCTGTACGGTGCATGATAGTGGATGTGTCGAGATCTTAGATCTCGCAGATAATGCACCGACATTCCTAGTGAATGGAAAACTATTGAAGCACTTCGTCGAATCCAATGAGCAGTTAGTCCATGTTGAGGAGATTGTATTCATGCACAAGACAGATTCAACAGATACACCTCGAGCCACGTATGAGACCTTGCAGCAGTGAGCTCTAGCCATCCGCAACATCTCGAAAGATTCAGACCAACTCACTTGCATATATCATCATTCCTGTACATTCTGTCCTTTCTCCCCCGCGACTCTAGTAACCCATCCCCGCCTCATTTAATCACTATCTTGGACTATACTTAGGATGACCAGATCTTAAGTATAGGGGGGATGAGCCACCTGAGTCGGTTCACTGTACATTCTCCAGATCACATTGGTCCTCATACTCACTTCCGTCCTATACTTAGGCTGACCAGAGCCTAAGTATAGGGGGGACCGATGCCCGCATTGTATATTCATCCACTTCTCCTCTTGACCTCGTCCGCCCTACTTTTTGACTTTCTTCTACACTTAGGCTGCCAGAGCCTAAGTATAGGGGGCCGGTCGATTTCTATACCTTTTCCCTTCTCTTTAGCTCTCCTACGCTTAGCACGAGCCATGTCTTTTTCCTCGCTTTTCATGCTCTGAGGACATAACAAACACTAAGTATAGGGGGGCGTGTATATAATACATATATAGTTTACCCATAGCTCGTACTTTCGCATATTTTTGTATATATTTTGCAATAATTACGGGTGGGTAAAAATTTGAAAAAAAAGTGTATACTTGTATATTGTATAACACTTGTATAATACTTATAAACTCTTGTAAATTATTGTAACACAGGAGGTATACTAAAGTTTTGAAAAAAATGAAAAAATAGGCTTCTTATTTACTCTTGCATATCATCCTTGCATTCAAGAAAATAGAAAAAAAGAGTCTTGCATTCATCTACATAGCATGTCATCTGCATCTCATCTGCATATCTTGCATATGCAAGGTGGAAAGCTAGTGGGTTCTGAACCAAGTTATGAGTAAATATTGAGGATGGACTTGATTTGACCTTAATCCACCTAATTTCAGAGGAACCTTATAGGAACTGGAGTTAAGATTTCTCAGGTGAAGTGACTTAATTCTTTGAGTCTGCAAGTCTATGTTCACATGTCATCTTGATTAGTCTAAATAGAATATCTCGTGCATACGCATGATTCTTTTAGACCGTGACCTAATTTGGACAAGCACAATGCACGTAGCTCTTCATTGATGAGGTGGTGAGGAGGTAGAATCCTTTAGCTTGGAGTAGCACACGGGTGGAAACATCCATCCTCCTCTAGGGAGGGTAGTGCATCTCAACCTAGTCTGGTAGTGTTGACGTCTAAGGACAGGATGCTGTGGGTTGCAATAATACTTCAAAAGAGGGACAGTCTACTGGCTCAAGAGGAAAAACTCTTGATGTACATGTTGCACCTTGTATGAGTTTGAAAAAAATTTGCAAAAACTCCAAAAAAATCAGATAGGTCCAAGTGAAAATAAAATACCTGTCGGAGTATGTATATTAGCAAAGAAAATGCAGCTGGATGACTTGGCTACACTGGTCAGGCATCCCGGGATAGGTAGCTACACTGGCTACCGTCCATTCTTTTCTCTACCCCCTCCTCTTGAGTTGGTCGCACTTGAACTTAGAAGGGAATACCCCGCTCCTCGAGGAAAGAGTTACTGGACCAGGTTATTTGAGTTACCTTGTTAGAGGAGGCTATTTCTTAGCCATTTCTGATGAGGAGAGCTATTTTACACTTACACAGTACAAGTAAGAATCATAGTCATCAGAAATTTGCGTTTGAGGATTTGTTCTGACCTGACTATTGAGGAGTCTTGAATAGAAGACTTGTGGAACTTGAAGACCGTTAGGTCTTAAGTTCAGGTCCCAATAAGGTTCCGCCACACAATTAATCCAAAGGTCGAGTCAAGCTCCATTTTCAACTTTTGTTCATGATCTTGGTATGGAACCCAAAATCATTTCACTCTTGCATTTCATTTAGTTGCTCGGGGACGAGCAAGATTTAAGTATAGGGGGTTGATGAATCTGTGATTCATCACTCTAAATGTTGAAAATAGAGTCTTGTTCCCGAGTAAATAGCAGCATATTTCCCTTTATAATGCATAAATAACATTCATGCATACATTGATAACATTTGTATTTTAGCATTCAAATTTGCATTAAATAAGAAGACAAGATCATTTGTAAAATATCCAATAAAGCCCTAGAACCTCTGAATCTTAGAAAGCCCATAATTCCCTCATACAACCTCCAAAATAGGTCTACCCACTTTCAGATGAATACACATTAAAGACCTTTAAAATGAGACCAATTTTATCCAATTTGGAGCTCGTAGGAAGAAGTTGGGTTTTTGGGCCTCTATGTATACTACATATGTGTATATTTGTACTCCTGTATTTTATATCATATTTTACCTCATCTCCGTTTTTGGTCAACATGAAACTTGTTGATCTCATCAAGATCTACAACTTTCATGTTTTGAGTTTTTCCAAATTCGGCCTCCTTCTCTCTCTTAATTCATTTCTTCTCTCAGCCATTCATAGCTGGCCACGTGGCACCCTCTGATTGCGCCACGCGGCCCGCTCCCCTTGCCCTAGCCACCCGCACCCACAACCGTTGGATCTTCATCCCGATCCAATGGCTGCGCCACATCCACGTGCGCTCTTTATTTCCACCGTCAAATCACTTCCCAGCCTTTCATCATAGCCACCCGTTCGCGCTTCACTCAGAACGCGCCACGCGGCACACTTTCATCCACATGATCCTTTCCATCATAGCCGCTTATTCCGCCTCGCACCTCAGCCCTTCGATCGAAGCCTTAATCGCATCGCACCGTCCGCTCGTGCCTCATCGACAAGGCAACACGTGGCGCTTCATACACCATCTGATCGAGCATCCTCAGATTTAATCCACGCCGCCCGCTCGTACTTCGTCTTTAACGCGACGCGTGGCGCAATCAGCGCCCTCGATCGCCTCGCCCCAGATCAGATCCAAGCCGCTCTGTAGCGCCTCGCTCTAGACCGTTGGATCCCAAGATCCAACGGTTGGGAACTCGTCTTCCACCTCCGACGCCCCCTCTCTCCCATGATCTCGATCTTGCGTTAGGGGCTCGCCCTTTCTATTTTCGTCCCCACTCCAGCCACCCTCTCCGATCGCCAACACCGCCACGATGGAGCCCACTCCTCCCTCATCCTCGCCAGCTCCCTCAATCACCACGACTCCCACCAGAGCCGCCCCACTACGACCACGAATCTCACCTCGTCACCAGCTAACCCAACACCTTCATCCTATAAATCCTCGCCCTCCAGCCACTGTCACGCCTATCTGCCATTCCAGAGAGATTCCTCGAGCTCAGATCGATCCATTGGTGATAGCAATTGGGCGTATCTCCGAGAGAAGACATGTGTCTTCTCCGGCGAGATCCACGACCGCCACCGCCGTGCTGCACCCCCTCCTCCACGAGCTGCGTGAGCTCAGGGCTCTACCGACCCTTCGAACGACGACCTGGAGCTCAAATCTGAGCTCCATTCCCCAGGTAGCCACCTCCATTTCTCTACTGATCTTCTTCTTATTTTTCTTTGCTTTTCTCCGATTTAATTCACTCTCCACCGTCATCTTCTCGCTCCACCTTCATCCCTCCGAGCTCCGCGATAGAGCTCCGATCTTCGCGCACCCTTCCGTTCCCTCAAACACCGCATCTCGACTTTCATCGACTCCAGCTCCGCCACCTCGGTGGAGCACCATCACCGGACACCCCCCACTCCTTCATAGGCCTCGCCGTTCACCCTGCACAACTCCACACACATCCCACGTGCTTCGGCTATCCTCTAACCCCTTGCAGGTGCTCCTTCCTTCACTGGCCGGAAGCTCATCGGAGCTCCCTTCGAGCTTCGTCGTCACCGTGCCCCGGAGCTCCTCCTCCGCTCCTGAAACCACCGGAGGCTTCACCGACCATCCGCGCATCTTCCGAGCTTCTCCAGACCCTCCGACGAGCTTCATCGACGCCTAGAGGACGAGGCGGAGCAAGCCCCCTTCGCCGGAGCCCAGCCTTCTCCTCTGTAGGTGGCGGAGGACCGTTGGAGACGACGTTCGGCCACCGTTCAATCATCTTGATCGAACGGTCAGCATCACGCCACATAGCCTCACAAAGGAGCCGTAGGATCATCCTTGATCCCACGCTCAGGAGCAAGCCACGTCGATGTCAGCCAGAGCAGCAGAGAGCTGTTGGATCGATCAGTGATCCTACGGACAGAGGAACGCCGCGTCGCCCTCTTCATCGAGCCCCAGGCACCGTTGGATCAATCCAGATCCAACGGTCACTGATTCGCTACGCGTCATCAGCCATCAGTCGTTGGATCGTTCTTGATCCGACGGTCATGATCGCGCCACGACGTCCCGATCCGAGCCTCTTCCCAGACCTCTAGGCTCGGATCACCCGAAGCTTCTCCGAGCCTTCCTCCGAACCTCCAGAGTAGCCGAGCCAACGCCCGAGCCTCCGAAGTCACCCGAGCCTAAGGCGCCCCACGCGAGCAGCACACGCGGCCTGGGCAAATTGCATTGAGGCCCCGAGAAGTTTCTGAAATTGTAAATCAGTCCCTGTGAAGCGCCCCCACGTGAGGAGCACGTGCGTCAGTGGAGAATTTGCATTCCACCCCCTACATTCTAGGTAGTTGCATTAAGGTCCCTGTCAACATATTTTAATTTGAGCAATTTTTATTTTCTGTATTGCAGTTATACCCTTGTCTTTGCACGCATATTTAGGTGTCCATATTTCATTATTTTTAAATTCCAAAAATTGCATGTTGTAGTTTAACTTGTCCTTTATCTTATGTGACACTTGGCATAATTTTGTGATATCAGTGGAATTTTTAATTAATTAATTGGTCTATTTTTGTCATATTTTTCCCAATTTCACCTTTTAATTAATAGTAAATTCTCTATAACTCCAAAAATTCCCAAAAAAACAAATTAGCCCTAGGATAATTAGATGCACCTTGCCTAAAAATTTGATTTCATTTGCATGCATTTCGAGGCCTAAATAAATTATTTGGTGATTCCCTTAGTTTATTTTTAATAGGTTCATTTCACATGGTCTGACAATTTTCCTGAATTCCTCATCTTTAGATCTATCTAGGATAATTTTTATTCCCAAAAATATTGTGATTTGATGTTTATTAAAATTAAATTAGTCAAAATCACCTCGCATTCATTTTTAATTCATAGTAAATTCATTTAGTGTCAGAAAATTCCAAAAAATTATGGTAGCTTATTACATCATATTTCATCATCAGGCCAATTTTCATTATTTTTAGACGTCATTTGAATACTTAACTGATTTAAGTTCTAAATTGGCCTGATTTTTGCATGTGTCTTGCATAGAAAATAGAAAATGACCAAAAAAATTATTCCTCGAAAATCGAACACTGGAACTTTGCTAAAAATTCACCTAAGGAGACAGATGCCTCCCTGAGTTCGACCTTGGACTTCCAAGAAAATAAATTGCCACTCGAGTTTAATTTATAAAAAAATTAAAAGTGGTTTTTGATCCCCTCTCGTTATCCGACTGCAACGAACATCAGAAATAATTTGGACATTAATTTGACTGAATTAACAAGGGTAGCGGGAGCAGTTATTAGTAAGGAAGGCGAAGATGGGCGAGGTGGTCGACGTGAATGAAGGATGAACGACAGAGCTCGTGAGTTGGTCGGTGATCGAAGAGGGTGCATGCGCGTGTGAGGGAAAATATGATAAATCAAAGGAAAATAAGGAGGAGGTGTTGGACATGCGAGCCCACGGCGAGCCATTATGCAATAAATGTTATTGCAAATATCATTCCCTGATCTGAAATGAAGAATAAGTAATTTGCATTATAGGTCCCTTAGTACAATTAGGGTTATGTACCATGGCCATCTTAATGATCATACAACTGTTGATTCAAATATTGAATCATAGAGGTTGGTGCTTGGATGAACATCTAAAGAGTTAGATTGAGGACTCATCAAGCCCCGTCAAATGATTGTTAAGAGATGATCTCCAGCTTGAGTAGGAGATGGCAATCCTTTCTCATTTAGGCTGATATCTAACAAACCTCTTGATGCAGGTCCTCTGCATAGGAATAGAGATTCAGAGGTGTTAGATAAGTTAGGTCAAAGAGTTGACTTAGTGAGATCGAGATAACCAAAGTCCTATATTGTATGCAGTCATGACATAGGCACGCATCCTCTGACCGGAGACAGATGTGTTACTATATGTCTAAGTATGTACATTTGGCAGATCAATAGGTTGATGACCTAATCAAGGTCTATACACCGGCGCGCTGGTGTGCATATAAGGGCATATGAGTAATACAATCTCTCATAGGGATCATACATGTTCATTACTGAACCGGAAGACATGAGCTCACTCATGAGATATTGGGAAGAATCAAATTTCATGCACGGTCGTCTCTCTTTGGAAGCTTAACTGAATTTGTAGGTTTGATATATACTTTTGGAAAGTATATGATCAACACCTGGGTATGATATATGCTTTTGGAAAGTATATGATCGATACTAACTCCCAATAGTCAGATGAGAAACTTAATGATAAATCCCTAAAGTAGAAAGTGTAAAATTGATCTTATATTTCGGGATTATTCTGGGTCATCCTGTATGCATGATATAGAGGTATTGGGAATACCTGAGGGTGGTGTGATCATAAACAGTTGTATAACCATTATGCTTCCATTCCTAGGGAGTGATGAAACATGTCTGGATTTTAGTGACTCCTCTCAATAGAGAAGTAATCTGATCTTAGTCCAAATGTTGGACATTGATCTGAATGTGATTCAGATGCAATGAGAAGATTAGATTTGCGGTCTTAATTTAATCAAGCATCTGTGGGAGGCCCGAGATCTGGATTTGAGATGTAATGTCAATATCCAAGTCACTATACGTGGAACAATACAATCACCCTGTCCTTATCTCCAAGTATTCGCGGAGAAAGCGCATTATCCTTGAAATAGTTCAGGATAATTTCATTTTTGATACATGTATCCGAGTATTGATAAAGTAGATAATTAAATGTGATTTAATTATCATGAATGATATGAATTTGATTCATATTCTATGGAGAGTTATCTAAGATAATTAAATGTGATTTGATTATCAAAGATGTGAATAATGTGAATGTGATTCACATTATTTGGGTAGATGAGAATAGAGATCCAAGACGATTAAATGTGATTTAATTATCATGGATATGGATAATGTAGATAGCACTATCCATATTAATCATATGTATTATAAATATGATTTATAATATATAAGAGAGAGCTATTTGTAATTTACATTTGTTTAAATGTTAATGTGAATTGGATTCACATTGGACATTAAATTGAAAATGTAATTCATATTTTATTTTGGGTTGTGAATGTGATTCATAATTTTCCAATGACAAGATTACAATATTCAAAAAATAATTATGAATTATTTTTGTTGAATAATTTACAACAAGTGTTGTTGTAAATCTTGGATATTTCCATGGAATAATGTAATCTCATGAGATCTCATGAGATGACATGAGATTGCCACCAAATCCAATATTATGGAAGGAGGTAATCTTCATTCCATAATCTCCATGCTTGATTGATTTAATTTGAGATTAAATCACATTGATTTATCAATATATACTTAATCTAAATTAAATTAATTGTGGTTGGTTTTTACCAACAAAATCTTAGCCAGTTAAAGAAACACAAATCAATTTGAGCCATTGGATTTGTGTTGCCCATGGATTGAGATCCATGGATCCCAAAATATTATAAATAGAAGGTCACCCCTTGCTCTTCATATGCTAATGAGAACATAAGTCTCTCTCTCTTTTTTTCTCTCTACACACCCACTCTCTCTCTCTCATATGACCGTCCACCATGGATGCCTTAAAGAGAATCTCCATCGCTACAGCATCGCCATTATGCTGCCTGATAGTTTGCTTGTGGATCTCTGTCTCCTTCGGTGCGCCTCGCTCGTGAAGAAGACGTCGTATTATTGAATCACGCAAAATTTTGTAATCTAGTAAATAAATAAGAGTTTCGCGGTCGAATATTGACTCTTTTCTGCTTCATTCGTAGAGGTCAACTCATACTATGACCACTCAGTATCTCGTGTGTCAATATGAGGAGATCCGCCGCTTGGAGCATCAATATGGATTGCGAGAAGCACGTGTTTCATCAACACGCTCGCAAGCATCTCCTTCGTCGGATCGGACTTGAGACAGGAGGTCTATTCATTTAGAGACTCGATCGCAATCACGCTTCAAGAGGTAACCCTGATACTTGTTTGTGATTTCGATGAAACGGTCCGAGAAGTGTTCTTGGATCATGTGGTTTCATCGCATGATTTTTTTTAATTTCCGCTGCATAGAACAACTAGTCCGACTAGTCATTCTTCATCGTATTAGATACGACACTCATGCTTCCGTGATACGCTTGAGGATTATCCCATATCCTTCAAGTGGTATTAGATCCAGGATCAGAGGTTTCGGATACGATCCATAAATCTAGGGCGACTTGGGTTCATTATGGTTTGCAGAAGTTTTATCGCATTTTATTTTCGCATCTTTGTTTAGTGATTATTTTAGATCCTGTTTAAATTGTTTAAACACGAAAATAAAACTTGTATTTTGTTCTCCATTAATTAAGAAAATCGTAGGATCTGAGTTTGCGTGATTTCGAATCCGTTTGCTCACGTTATGGTCATTTTAGTGAACATGTATCCACAGTTTCGGAGACTGCGAATTTTAACATGATTAATGAGTTAATTACTGTTTTGATCTGCCTAGAAATGCGTGAAATATCACTTTGGTTCTGTCTTAAATAAAATTAGCAATCTTTGAAAATTGATTTTGTCTAATTTGGATTTAAATTGTTTGAGATATGTTAATTTTAGTAAGTAGGGGTCACTGCTGAAATTACATTCCTAATCAAGAACCATGTGATTGTCAATTAGTGAAATTAACTGTTAATTTCCTGAAATAATTATGGAAAATATTTGAGAAATATTTAATGATGACTATTTCCTTAATTGACTTGGCCTCAACCAATAAATTGATTAGATTTGATCTAGATCATAATTGGAAACACATTCAACAAACAACTTGCTTGAATAGGATTGGAAATTTGGTTAGCAAATTTCTTTATAATCAAAATTGTTTTGATTATTACTATATGGTATAATTTCGGTTGAAGAACTTATGATCATCTCAAGTAAAAAGTGATTGGCTCGGCATTATTTTTTCCCTAAGGCAGATATGGTGTCTAGTTAGGGAGCGTTGGGTAGCGGGTCGCACCAGTTGCGGTCCGTCCAACTCCTGTCGGTACTGGCCATGACAGCGGGTAGGGAACGAATGATGCCTGAGAGATCATGATGTATTTTCTAATTATTAAAAATTCAAATTAATACGTACTTTGAGATAATACCATATATATATATATTCCAGTAAAACCAATCAAGTTTGTTGACTGAATTGGATTGATAATTGATATAATTAGATTGAACTAATTATATCCAATTAAAGCACTCTATTATGAATAGATGTGTATTTCCCTTGGAAGAATTAATTATATGAATATGATTCATGATATTTAATTAAAATATTGAATATGAGGAGGAGGATCACATAAGTGACATCCATGGTCTCCCATCAAGACGAAGGATTTCCGTCGTCAGGGATTGCATATAGAAGACACCTGACCGAAGTGACAGCTTCTGTATGCAAGCACATCTGGATCGGGCTCTTTGCTTCTCGAAAGAGTAAGGTCGTATGCGTAGTGACCCCAATATCGGATCCTCATATTATTGGGGCGATATTGGATTGCGCATAGCGAGTTCTATTCCTGTTGGCGGCTGGTTCAATTAATGACGGGTCAACATCACCTTAGGGGTGGTGGTCTCGGGTGTTAAAGACCGAATTGGGAGATGGAAGTTGGACTTGCAAGGCGAAATGTGTTCCCGCTTCTTTTTATCCGAGTTACAGATTCTCATATTATTGGGATGTAACAAAGATAAGGAAGGAGATCCCAGATCTTGCTGAGATATGATGGTAAGTATATCTCTTACATTAAAAGTGATTAAGGGAATGAACTTTCAATGTTGACAAGGCAAGAGAACTTTGATATGAAAATTCCTAAATCAAAGTAAAAAATATATTTATATATATTTATGCAAATTTCTTATTTAAGATAATCCTTCATTAAACCCACTCAATAATATACTCAATAATAACCAGTAAAATATCACGGATTGGATCCATGATCAAGATATTATACTTGCAGTTGAACACATAATGTATGTAGTTGCAATGTGCAAGTTTCCTCATAATAATGAGGAATTACAATTATAATAGACAATAGGACTTGAACCCTAAGGTTTGTATGTCTTTATAAGTCTTGATCTCATCGAATGTACTTTGGAAGTGACATGTCGATGATGATCGTAATTGTCAAATAATCCTTATAAAATCTAAGAAAATATTTTGGCATACATATGTGCTCTGGATATTTAATCATGAATGGCATGGTTCTCTGCATCATGTAGAATGGTAGCTCTATAAGAGATGATGTACTCAAAATATTTGAGTACCTACCTGAACCAATGTTTTAAGAGTTTAGATGGATGTAGATACGACGAGTGTCATCATTCTACGATCTATACTCTGGTCATTCATGAAGTTTCATAATATTCATATTGTATGAATTGAATGAAGCATGCATAAATGTTGAAATACTCTTATATTGAAATTTTTGATTTCAACATAAGAAATCCTTTGTCTTGAGCAATGGTTGCAAGGGAGCGCAATGGAAGCATGGGTTGGACCCAAGTAAGAAGGAAAGTCAAAGAGTTGACTGTACTTCTGTAACTTCCATATGACATCCAAAGAGTTGGATGAATGCTAATACTGCAATAAGTTGATGTGTTGAAAGTATGACTATCAAATCTATCTAGAATCCTTAGAGAAGGAATCAGATAGTACATCAGAATAATCTACATATAATCATTGAGATTGACTTACTTATTTGATAAGATAAAGTCTAATAATTGTATCTCAATCTTCTAATGACACTTGCTGGTTGCATGTGTATTAGAAGATTAGAAATTTGATCTTAAAGGTTTAATAGTCATCCACATAGATATTGATGCAATTGTTGCAACAATATCTATTGGATTTATAGACTTCATATTTTCAGTGGGAGCCCTTAGTCTTAGAGAATGTCTCTGTGACATGGATATTAGAATACACTCATTTTTTATTTCTAAATGTTAGGAATAAACATGAATTCTGGAATAGACCTATCGCAAAGAGTTATGATGGAGATATTTCAGATATTAATCTAAAATCTAGTGGACTCTACTAAATTAGAAAATTAATGAATGATTCATTAACATTTCTAATACTTAAATTAATATTTAAAAGATCAATAGGAGAATGAAGATCATTTGACAATGATCTGGCATCAAGTCTTGGACATTTGTCTGTTGATGTGATCAATAGACTGATAAGAGATGAAACTTTAGATTGTTTAAAGGTTCAAATCTTACATACTTGTGAATATTGTATTCAAAAGTAGAAATGTCTAATACACCCTTCCTTGGAATGGTGCAATATGTCAAGGTATTCAAGATCTCATACATATTGATGTACGTAGATCATCTTTATCAAAGTAAACATTAATGATATATGATATCCATTGATGATTATTTGTGATATGAGTTTTCTTCCCTTCACCTAAGAAACCTTTGAAATGTTCAAAGGTTTCACAATTTTGATTTTGAACCAAAGTTTGAAGGAAGATGAAATGAATTTGAATCTAACCTAGGTAGCTTGTACCTATTAGATGAATTCAGGGAATGCCTTATGGAGATATGAATATCATTCCTATCTCAATCCTCGTAATGTACCTAAACTCAATATAGTTATAGGGAGATACAATTTTTTATCGTGTGTGACATGATTTGATCAATAATGAATCTTAGCATAATTACCTCTTACTTTCCAAGGTATATATGTAGTAGAGACTAAAATATATCCTTAATAAGGTTCCATGCAAGTAAGCTGGAACTTAGCACCTGAGAGTGCTACTTCATTAGGAAAATAAAGGATGGTATTGGATACCTACTTTATGATTTTGAGATTCTTAAAAGATTTCATATCTGAGAATGTGATTCTTAGATGATGAAACTCTTGAGAATCATGACGAAAATGATGTAAAGGAACTCAATTAGCCTTGAGAAGATAATGAGGCTCCTAAAATTGGAAACTAAATGGACAATTAAAGATGAAACACTAATACCTCTTCATATAAGTTTGAAGATGGATTCCACGTGTCAGTTGAATCTGACAATGATCTGACTTCATGTGATGAAGCTTATGAAGATCATATCATGGAAGGATGGATGTTAGAAATAAAGTCTAAAGTAGACTTCATATACAAATGTTATATATGGACCCTCGAGGATCCACCTATATAGGTAAGACCCATTAAGGTGTAAATGGATCTTCAATAGAAAGAGTGAACCTGATGAGAAGGTAGAGACCTTCAAAGCACGGTTCGTAGCGATGAGCTGCACACCGAAGAGAAGACATCGCTTGCGATGAGACTTGCTCTTCAGTGACCATACTTAAACCCATCAGAATATAGCTAACCCTAGCTACACAATTTGACTATGGCATCTTCAAGATGTGAGTCAAGATTGTATTCCTCTATGAATACCTCTTTGAGGATATTCACATGAAGTAGCCCCAGGGCTTTATGGTTGAGGAAAGCAAGGTGTGCAAGCTAAAAAACTCCATCTTTGGACTTAAATAAGCTTCTTGTAGTTGGAACATAAGATTTGATGAAATTATAAATGTTATGATTTCAGATAGAATCTTGATGAACCGTGTGAAGCTTAGTGGGAGTGTCATTGTATTCATTGTGCTAAATGTAGATAATATCCTAATCATTTAGAATAATGATAATATGTGTTTTATAATCTGGTTGTTCCATATCTCGAGATATGATCTCAAGGATACCTCTTAGATCTTAGTTCTGAAGTTGTCCAGAAGCAAATAGAAGAGGATATTGGGATTGTCACATTAATGCTACACCTTGGACATTTCCATTTTCTGGAAAATTCCAAGAAAGGCTTCTTTCTCTCAAGATATGGTTCTAACCTGTCTAAAGGATAGCGCCTCAAAGAGTTGAGGATGTGAATGCTAAAACTGCTTGCCCTTATGCATCAGTTCCGAGAAGCCGGGTGTATGCTAGATGTATACAAAAGCCAGATGCCTACCATGCAGTGGGAGTAGTAAACTGTTACTAATCCACTATGATGATAAAACACTTGATTGCAGTAATAACAATATCTTCATAGAAGAGCAAAACTTTTGAGATAGTGATCTCAAAGTCTTATCTTCAAGAAGTTAAGACTTTACAGATAGTGATCTAAAAGATCTTAACTGCGGATACATTAGGAGATAGAGATCTCCAGGAATAAGGGTATTCTGATAAGGATAATAGAAATTACATACTGGTTATAATAATTATTGAGGTTTAGTGTCAAAGACACTATGACTAACATGATTGAATATTGGTTGTATGAGATGCAACATTCGCATAGGATGCGAACACTGTTACTAGGGGATATGCAAGTGTTGTACAAGGACTTGGCGTAGTCTCTTGGGAACAGAGTGACTGATCAGCTTACCTAGATATTTTCTAAATAGCCCATGACTGTCACATGAGCGTGGGTTTAAAAATTAGCCCATTAATGACTCTTTGGGCTAGTGGGAGATTGTTGGACATGCGAGCCCACGGCGCGCCATTATGCAATAAATGTTATTGCAAATATCATTCTCTGATCTGAAATGAAGAATAAATAATTTGCATAATAGGTCCCTTAGTACAATTAGGGTTATGTACCATGGCCATCTTATTGATCATAGAACTGTTGATTCAAATATTGAATTATAGAGGTTGGTGCTTGGATGAACATCTAAAGAGTTAGATTGAGGACTCATCAATCACCGTCAAATGATTGTTATGATATGATCTCCAGCCTGAGTAGGAGATGGCAATCCTTTCTCATTTAGGCTAATATCTAACCGACCTCTTGATGCAGGTCCTCTGCATAGGAATAGAGATTCGGAGGTGTTAGATAAGTTAGGTCAAAGAGTTGACTTAATGAGATCGAGATAACCAAAGTCCTATATTGTATGCTGTCATGACATAGGCACGCATCCTCTGACCGGAGACAAATGTGTTACTATATGTCTGAGTATGTACATTTGGTAGACTAATAGGTTGATGACCTAATCAAGGTCTATACACCAACGTGCATATAAGGGCATATGAGTAAGACGATCTCTCAAAGGGATCATATAGGTTCATTACTGAATCGGAAGACATGAGCTCACTCATGAGATATTGGGAAGAATCAAATTCCATGCACGGTCCTCTCACTTTGGAAGCTTAACTGAATTTGTAGGTTTGATATATACTTTTGGAAAGTATATGATCAACACCTGGGTATGATATATGCTTTTGGAAAATATATGATCGACACCAACTCCCAATAGTCAGATGAGAAACTTAATGATAAATCCCTAAAGTAGACAATGTAAAATTGATCTTATACTTCAGGATTATTCTGGGTCTTCCAGTACGCAGGATATACATGTATTGGGAATACCTGAGGGTGATGTGGTCATAACAATTGTATAACCATGATGCTTCCATTCCTAGGGAGTGATGAAACAGGTCTGGATTTTTAGTGACTCCTCTTAATAGTGAACTAATCTGATCTTAGTCCAAATGTTGGACATTGATCTGAATGTGATTCAGATGCAATGAGAAGATTAGATTTGCGGTCTTGATTTAATCAAGCATCTGTGGGAGGCCTGAGATCTGGATTTGAGATGTAATCTCAATATCCAAGTCACTAGACATGGAACAATATAATCGTCTTATCCTTATCTCCAAGTATTCGCGGAGAAAGTGCATTATCCTTGAAATAGTTCAGGATAATTTCATTGTTGATACATGTATCCGAGTATTGATAAAGTGGATAATTAAATGTGATTTAATTATCATGAATGATATGAATTTGATTCATATTATATGGAGAGTTATCTAAGATAATTAAATGTGATTTGATTATCAAAGATGTGAATAATGTGAATGTGATTCACATTATTTGAGCACATGAGAATAGAGATCCAAGATGATTAAATGTGATTTAATTATCATGGATATGAATAATGTGGATAGCACTATCCATATTAATCATATATATTATAAATATGATTTATAATATATAAGAGAGAGCTATTTGTAATTTACATTTGTTAATTAAATGTTAATTGAATTGGATTCGCATTGGACATTAAATTGAAAATGTAATTCACATTTTATTTTGGGTTGTGAATGTGATTCATAATTTTACAATGACGAGATTGCAATATTCACAAAATAATTATGAGTTATTTTTGTTGAATAATTTACAACAAGTGTTGTTGTAAATCTTGGATATTTCCATGGAATAATGTAATCTCATGAGATCCCATGAGAATACATGAAATTGCCACCAATTCCCATATTATGGAAGTAGGCAATCTTCATTGCATAATCTCCATGCTTGATTGATTTAATTTGGGATTAAATCATATTGATTTATCAATATATATTTAATCTAAATTAAATTAATTGTTGTTGATTTTTACCAACAAAATTTTAGCCATTAAAAGAAGCACAAATCAATGAGAGCCATTGGATTTGTGTTGCCCATGGATTGAGATCCATAGATCCCAAAATATTATAAATAGAAGGTCACCCGTTGCTCTTCATATGTTAATGAGAACATAAGTCTCTCTCTCTCTTTCTTTCTCTCTACACACCCACTCTCTCTCTCATATGGCCATCTACCATGGATGTCCTAGAGAGAATCTCCATCGCCGCAGCGTCGTCATTATGCTGCCTGATAGTTTGCTTGTGGATCTCCATCTCCTTCGGTGCGCCTCGCTCGTGAAGAAGACGTTGGATCTCGTGTGTCGAGATCAGGAGATCCACCGCTTGGATCATCAACATGGATTGCAAGAAGCACGCGTTTCATCAACATGCTCGCAAGCGCCTCCTTCGTCGGATCGGACTTGAGACAGGAGGTCTCTTCATTTAGAGACTCAATCGCAACCATGCTTCAAGAGTTAACCCTAATACTTGTTCGTGGTTTCGATGAAATGATCTGAGAAGTGTTCTTGGATCATGTGGTTTCATCGCATGAAAATTTTTTTAATTTCCGCTGCATAGAAAACTAGTCCGACTAGTCGTTCTTCGTTGTATTCGATACGACACTCACGCTTCCGTGATGCGCTTGAGGATTATCCCATATCCTTCAGGAGGGAGCTACCTAATCGAAGATGAATCCCTGACGGATGGGGTATCTTGGGTTGAGCGCCAAGAGACACTTGGATCTTCGCACGATGAGGACAATTGTGCCTTGGTGCTCAACGACCGACTGAGGGCCGTGCCATGGTCAAGTTGACCATGGGTCAACGCCTGGGTGAGGTCGCCATCTTGACCCCTCAATCTGACCTCCATCTGTCACAGGGAGGCATAGAGGGTCTAGGATCTTACTCATGGATTGGTGGATGATGATAACTGGAGGTGGAGGTGGCTTTAAATAGGAGAGGTTCCGGCCAGTTATGGAAGGTGGTGAAAAAATTTGTGTCGGCTGTCGTTTGACCGTGGAGATTGGATATAGAGCGAGTTGTGGTAGGCGAGGATGAGGGAGTTAGGGCTACGTGTATGAGCGTATATGGAGAAAAGGAGATGGCTGAGGTGGTGGCTAAAAGTGGAAGGGGGCGAGAGGTTCACAAGGTGAGGTTTGGGGGGGGGTGAGTTGGAGGAGGACGATGAGCAGTGACCGTTGGATCGTGAGATCCAACGGTCAGGAGAGAGGCACGAATGGATGCTTAGATTAAATCAATAGATCTGATCTAAGGGTTAGGAGTAGGACAGGAACGAATGGTGGTGATGAAGTCTAGAAGCGAGATCCAATGGTGAGGAAAGAAGGGTTACGTGGAAGAAGTATATCCACTAGATGGGAGGCGATCATGTGGCTGAGGTTATGGTGCTAGGGGGCAATCCAGATTGAGATGGGGAGGAAGATCTGATGTTGAGGGAGATCGGGCGAGGGATGGTTAAGATGAATGCGAACAGTGGATAATATAAGGGATACGAAGGATGGCAGGTGGCACAAAGAGAAGCGGCCACCTGGGCAGATCAGAGGGCCCACGTGGCCCAATCAGAAAATTCAAAAAGCAAAAATAAGAAGAAATTAGAAAAGAAATAGAAGGAGACTGAATTAGAAAAAACTCAAAACATGATAGTTGTAGATCTCGAAGAGATTTACAAGTTTCATGTTGGTCACAAAGTCAAAAGAGATAAAAAACACAAAGAAATATTTTTGGGAGTATTTTTAATAGATAAAAATACTCCGTTTATTTGTTTTGTTATTATTTATATTTTTAATATATTCTTAACACCAAAACAAACATCTATTATAATCACTCTAATTTTTGGGGATTTTTAATAAAAAATAAAACATGGAAAATAAATGGTTAATTTTTATACAATAAATAGAGTTATTTACAGGAAGAGGCTTTATTGTTAATGATGCAGAATTAATGAAGATTTGCAATGAAGTTCTTGTATTTCGAGGATAATAAGGGAGTATAGAAATGATAAATCAGAGATTCATCAAGCATCCATAACAAAAACACAAAAAAATGAAGAAAAAAACATAAAAAAAGAAAGCAGCAGACGAGGTGAAGCCATGCCAACAATGGACAAGCCAACAACAACAGCCGAACCAAAGTGAGCCGATGGAGCCAAGCCTGCAGAATTTTTGGTCCACATGATGTAGATGATTTTGCGTAGTTTTACCATATACCTTTAAATAATGATATGGAAAGAAATTTACAGAATTCTATTCCTTCTGGTGTATATATTTCTTTTCCTGATGCAATTAAATAAAAAACTGTGATGCCCCTAGGATCCGCGTATTCGGCAAACCAATTCCACGCATACATATTCCACATTTGAATACTTGACATTCACAAAAGCATGAGACAAAATGGCAACATGCACAAGAATTTAAACTTTTGGTTCTCATTCAACATGCTCACATTCACATTCCATTTATTGCACTTCCATTTTCATTCCAGATCATTACCATGTCCACTAAAATATGCACGTAAGCATAAATAAAGATATCCGCAATTATACATATTACATGCCATGTCTCTCAACAAAAATGCTACAAATAAAGAAGGAGAGTAAAACTACCACAATTGTGCCACAAAAGTGTCGTGAAGCTGCACCAAAAAAATGATGTTCCCCAAAGCTACTCACTGTTGCGGGCCTACGGATCCACACGTAGGTACGTTATGAGCAAAGTTGCCCAATACGATTTAAACAAAACTATATAAAAGAAATACAAGATATAATTTAAACGTGTGCAAAAGAACATCTGTGTAACTGATCTCACGATAATTACATCTTTATTGTTATTATTTGATCTGGATATGGATATGAGTAACCAAGCTTCATGGATAGTCCGTGTCTTGGTGTGGATGAGACCTCACACTATGATTCTAAGGTAAAAGAAAACACCTTAGGGTTGGGGTGCCTCCGTAGGCATGCGGTGGGGTACAATGCATCCTAACTAAGTTCTCAACACGTCCACTTAGCTCCACTTCGCAATTGTACTTCTGATTCACAAATTAGATTCCAATCTGTGAATCATCGCGACAATCCAATCCTCCTTATACCCAGGAGAATTATATCTCATTTCCAACTTCATTAATTACATTTCTCGGAACTTCCCTCTTAGCGCTCCCACTCGGAATACCGACCAATGTGGTTTACAATGGCCCGTACCCGAGTGTTGACTCTAAGTGAATAAGCGAAACACTAGCCGACCGACCATGACTACTTGGCCCGTGCTCGAGCATCGGGCTAAAGCACGCAAGTGTCGAGGCCAACACTGTCAGATTAGCACCTCTGTGTGTCAAGCAACATGTCCCTCAACCATCGCAACTACAATAACAGTTGGGATCGCAGTCATCTAGGCTTCTACTCGGGGCCCCAAGGGTGCATGCCCCTCCCTTGGCGACACCTAACTTCATCTATCCGATTACCATGCAGATCTCATCCGTTTTCTTGACCATGTTCACCTTGTATTAATTAAGGAATATAATTATAATGCTTTAGAATATCCCCGATATGTAAATGGATATGGATATATAAACATCTATAGTTTACCCAGGTAAATGAACAGATTTCTGATGTTATCCCTGTTGTATATAATTCACTAAACAATACAAAAGCTACAAGTAAACCGCTGATGAATCTCGTATTCATCATGCTAAAAGTCAATAATTAAACCCCACGCTTACATAATCCAATAAAATTCACCAATAATTTCTCATTTTTATCTTGTATTATATTGTGTATAAATAACCTTAATTAATTGTAGATAATAACTGTTATTTATTTTTGTAATTATTTTCTCATAAAAAATCCCTAAAAATCAAGTTCAATAATTGTCTATAATTCCTTAACCCTTAAAAAGACTAAAAAATACAAAAACAACTTAAAACCAAAAAGCAGGTGTTTTTAACCTCTTAAAAATACCCCCAAAAATACTTTTTGTATAAATGACCTCTTTTGGCTTTTCGTCCAACATGAAACTTGTAGATCTCATCGAGAGAACGACTTTCATGTTTTGACTTTTTTCTAATTTTGCCTCTAACTATTTCTTTTGTATTTATCTTTATTTTTCGCTTTTTCTAATTTTCTGATTGGGCCACATGACGCCCTCTGGGCCGCCCATGTGGCCCACTCCTCCTTCCGCCACCCAACGCTCTCTTGGGCCGTAATATCTTCTTCACCCCACCCCCATCTTGACCATCCATCTCCACTCAATCCCCAACCGTCCGATCTAACATCAGATCAAATCCTCACCACCCCCTAGCGCCTCATCCACAACCGTTAGATCTCACCTCCTATCATACGGCTCTCCGTGTGCCACATCACCCCTTTCCCATAGCCGCTCGATCGTGTCTCATCCTATGCCTCTCATTCACCCACGTCGCTCTCTTTTTCTCCCACCGTTGGATCTTCCCCATCTCCCAATCTCATCCACTCCTTCGCATCTAAACCTCAGCCGCTCGATCAGATCCTTGATCTGATTGCGACCCTCCAACCGTGCAAGCACCTGGGCCATTGGATTGTGAGATCCAATGGCTAGAAGATTGTCTCCTACCTTAACGCCTTCCGCTCCTAGGCGTTACGCCTCGCCGTCCCGTCTCCCCCTTCCTATTTTGGGAAGAACCTCCGATCACCTCTCCCTCTAGTAACGCCTCCTCCATGCAACCCTATCACCAACCATCCCCACGCCAGCTTCGCTACCCCTGCTATCACTCCTCCATCAAAACCTCGGCTGTCGAAACCTCCCCCATCACAACCTGTAACGCCCGAACCACCACCTATAAATCGCCCTCTCCGACCACCGTCAACCCTCATCCACCACTTCACGGGGGTTCGCTCTAGCTTCCTCCGCCCTCCGGTGACAGCGGAGGGTGGCCTTGTCGAGGTGTTAATGGCCGCGACATCCAGGTGTGATCCATGGCCTTCCCGACCATGTCGCGGCACCTCCGGTGTCCAGTGAGCTCCGTGCAAGGCCAAGCACGCTGGGCGACGACCCGAGCTTCCTGAGAAGCTCAGCACATGCCATCTCCTCCACCTGGTTCCCCTCTCCGATGAGGTCCCCTTCCCCCTTTTTCTTTTGTTTTCTACTTCTCTTAATTTTCCCACCATCTCTGATCAACTTCATCACTGCCCTACCACTTCACAAGCTTCACCGTGCCACCCCCATCCTCGCTACCATCTCCGATCATCTCTTCTCCTCTTCCATCACCTGCTCCGCCTCGATCCATTTCCTCCGACAACACGTCGGAGCACCCATGCGAGCCTCCACCTTCTCCGCCCGAACCCCCTCCCACCTCACCCCCACTTCACTTCACGCACTGCACAAAGACACGCCTCAGCTATACTAAAGTCTGCAGGTCGAATTTCTTCAGTGGTCGGAGATTGCGCCTCCATGCCAGTCTCAAGCACCAACTCCGGTGAATTTGCTCCACCTTGCTGTTCCAAACGTAGCTGAAGCTTCCCCGCTTCTCCAGGATCTTCACCATCATTCCAGTGAGCTCCCCGGACCTCCTGCTCGCATAGAGGAGCGCGGAGGAGCTACCAGCAGGTCGCTGGAGTCCCGCCTCCTCCGGTGGCCTGCGGCGGAGAAGACACTACATGTGCCATCCGATCATCTGGATCGGGCAGCTGTGATGAAGACATGTGGTGACCCGAGCCTCCTGCCGAACCTATAGGCTCGGGTCCTCTGAACCTCAAGCTGAGCCTCCATGTGATGCCACGTCAGCCCGAGCCTGCGCGCCTCACGAGCCTAGGACCCTCACATGTACGCCACGTGAGGGCTTGGGTAATTTGCATGAAAGACCCCAGAACTTTTGGTATTTGCATATTGGTCCCCAAGCATGTGCCTCATGTGCGTGCCTGGGTAATTTATAGGGAGGCCCTCGCTAGTTTGAAGATTTACAATTTGGTCCCTACGTGCAATGTAAAAATTACAAAGAACCCCAGGCGGTTTTTGGAAATTACATTTAGGTCCCTCCATGGACCTATTTGCATGGTTATTAAGGCGACAAGGCGTTACACCTAGGCACCTAGGCATTTTCAAAGTGGCATCAAGAAATTTCAAAAATATCGCATTTGGATGCTAGATTATTAAGAAATTATATCACATTTCAAAAATACGACATGTATATCACATTTTCAAAATATGCTATCTATATCGCTTTTTGTAAATGCACAATATATATCGCATTTTGAAAATGAGATATCTGTGTAGTGTGCATGAAAAATAGTCGCCTAGGCTTTCCTAGGCACACCTAGGTGGCCGCCTAGTTGCCTAAGTGACCCAAGGCGCACGCCATTTGTTATAAAAGCAAGGCGTTCGTTCTAGGCGCACGGCCTGGGGCGCTTGGGCGTTGAGGCGGCCGCCTAGGCGTGCCTAGGCGTGCGCCTTAACATCTATGCCTATTTGTAATATTTATCTTTTTTGTTTTCTTGCATTTTATTTACAATTATGCCCCTGCATTGTTTTCTTCATAACTTGAGCATCGTAGGTCCAAATTGCATGATTTTAGTGTTGTTTTGATCCTTGTTTCCTCGTCTACATCATGACACGTTTAATTTTCTCATCTACCATCATTTTAAATGAAGTGATTTTTTTTATGATAGATGATGACCCTTGCTCCAATGCCTTGTCATAAAATAGATGTTTTCTCACATTGTTATGCTCAAAATGGCCCCGATTTCAATCTACTTTCTGTTGCTCAATTTTAGCGATCTTTTCAGGCATTTTTGTAATACTTTATTAAACATTTAAATAATCTTTGCATTACTCTCTCGATCATTTTTATAATTGCATAAAAAACAACTAAACAATGCATGCATCATTTTATTGCATTGTAATCCGCAAAATGCATTTTGTGCATCTGCATGAAGGTCTGAAATTGAGAAATAATTCACACTTGCTCTTAATTGATCGAAATTTGATGAATAGATAGAGTAGCTCGTGTCTCTGTGTTCGACCTTGGTAGACTTACCAAGTAAAAATATTCCACAACATTCAAATGATTATGGTTTTTGCTGAACCAAATTTGTCTCCTGTACTACGATAATTTTAGATTTTTAAAGAGGCAGATTTTCACGTTCATCAAATGATGCCATTGTCGAAGACACGGTTCACCTTTATTTATTTATTTAATTTTGATTTATTTTTATGTTGAATATTTCATGATTCACAGGTCTTCCTTTCATGCATTATTTTTGCATCATTCCTGCTGATTTAATTCCTCTCTATTTTTCTAACATTTCCCTTTTGTGGCAGGGCCCATGAAGATCGGGGATGCTTGATCTCCATGGAGGCATGAAGTTGGAGCTTCTGCTGAAGAGGCCACAAAAGAATTGACAGGAGAAATTTTAGGATTTATCAGTCTGCTTGCATTTGCATCTTGTAAAAAAATTGTGTTGCATGTGCATTTTTAACAGTCCTCATTAAAGGGCTTGCATTCTGTAAAAAAAGAGAGAGTAGATCACTAGATGATCTAACACCCCCCACACATACTTGCACATATACTCTTCCCCACCTCTCCCTCCTCTCTGTATATTTCACAATCTCTCTCTCTTTGTATATTTCACCTCCCCCTTCTGTCTCCTAGCAATACAATCCCCCCCGCCCTTGTATCATAGTGTAAATACTCCTCCAAACATAGAAACCCCCTTAACTCAGATGCCTTACTTAGGCTATTTGTAGCCTAAGTATAGGGGGGACCCGCCTATCCATTTATCCCTCACATTGTCTTCTTGTACTTAGGTCAATTTTTGACCTAAGTATAGGGGGAGCCTCCTCCTCAGTTCCGCTATATCACTCTATATTTAATCGAGCAATGGCTTCATATAACTTGTACTATGAGGACATATCAAACTTTATGTATAGGGGTGTATACCGTATATTACTGTATATTTACTTTAGCCGTAGCTCGTATTTTTAAAACTTTTTGAGAATTCTTTTTGGTTTCAGTATTCCTGTGAACTAAGTTTTGTAAAAATCATGTAAAAATATTTTCTTAAAACCGAGGGATTAATTTGTGTAAATAACCCTTTTTCAAAAAAAACTCCATAAAAATTTGAAAATTAAAATCCTTCTTTGAATTAGACTTTGATTACTAGTCTTAGTAGAAATTTTCAGTGACGGAACTTTGGTCTCCCTCACTACAAAAAAAAACCGCATTTGGCGTGCACAACCTTGCGTCCCCTGGGAGAGCACATGTGCTCGGTCAGCTCTGGGCAAGCACTGGAAGACCACATGTGCTCTCCCACGTGGGTTGCCGGTTTGAATACTGAGGAGCGATCGTATGACGCACGATTGCCAATTTGGGCGAGCACTTACATTGCACATGTGCTCGCCCACTTGTGCTCGCACACTTGAATTTTTATGCGCGGATAACAGGAGTGCCTGTGAAATTTTGGACGAGCACATGCAGATGGATGGGTGAGCACGTAAGTGTGCTCGCCCAGGTCCGTAAACAGAACATCGGTGCCCCTTGCTTCCTCATTCTGACGCGCATCCCTCCCCCAAATCTCTCCTCCGGCGACCCGCCAACCTTCCTCTCCGTCACCGATGCCCATCGTTTACGTGTTTCGAGTAGATACCCATCTACCCTTCAGTATAATACTTCCTCCTCTCTCTCGTTTTTTAAAATTTCATTAAAAATTTGTCTTGTTCTGATAGTTGTAGGTTTCAACTTTTTGGTTTTCTTGTTGGATATAGTGTATACAACATATGTATTTGAATGTTTTTTACATGTTTAGGATAAGAGTGGATCACTATATTCTTGTTAATTTGATTGTGGTTGCCTCATTTACATGTAGAATTTTATGCGTTGTAGGTGTTCGATAAAATGACTCAACCAACACTAGGTTTAGACTTTGTAAAATATAAAGGATAGAAGGTCCATTACAACATCTACACTTATTAGTATAGTTAATTTTTTATAATGATTAAAATTATGATATAGGAATATCATGACATGATGTTGTATATTTGTGCTTAAATAATTAACATTAGGTATAACTTTTAAATAACATTAGGTATAACTTGTGAATAACATTAGTTAGTTGATTTGATATAGTGTGGATATGAGATATGATAAACATCCTTAATATTAGTTGGATAATTTCAGATAGTGTGGATATGATATATGATATAAAATGAAGCATTTCTTCTGTGATATTTTATTATCGCATTAAATTCTAGTTAATGTGATCAAGTATATCACATTAACTTATAGTTAGGTTGATGATAAGTTTAAAACACTAACCATTAATTATTATAAAATCACACAAAGTCATACACACACAGTGCGTCCCTCCACATCGGGTAGTGTGTGGCCCTGCACAACGGGAGGCGTGTGCAACACATTGGAGGATTTGATCACCTCTAACTGTGTTATATTTTTTTATTATTTCACAGCACTATTGGACTCACTTTGGGATGTTTATCCTAGACCATTGGTCATGGATTTTGATGTTTGCAGGTTTAAAATTCATTTTTTTGCAGGTACCCATCTAATATTATTGAGCCAATCCACTCTATTAGGCACTAAATTAGGATCACACTTATCCCTATCCCCATCATTAACCAACCAAATTTACGTAATTGCCCGGCTAACATAAATGAATAAATATTTTAAGATTATTTTATAGTCCCATTTGTAGCACGTACAAATGTATGACGTAAAGTGATCTTAAAGTATTACATTTATGTTAGCTTTCCTTAGTTCGGAGATCCCGGATTAAGGGGATCCGTAAGGATTCAAACTTACTAAAAGGTGATCATTGTCGCAAGCTCTTTATTCCTGATGGAAATTCGGTTCATAACCCCTTCCTCTTCGGTATACCAAATCAATCATAGTTTACTATCGAAATAATCACTAATATGATTATTTTGAAAGTTGATTGCGATTGATTTATGAGGTATACGGGATAGGTGCAGGGTTATGCTGCCGAATTTTCGTCAGAAATAAACAAACTTGTGACAACGACCATCTTTTAGTAAGTTTGAATCCTTATGGACGGGCTCAAGTGATAACATAGTGGGTTAGGTTTAGGTATTCCTCACATATTTTCCTGGATTTGACATTATAATCTACTTCGGAGAATCTTAGACTTCTCAACCCCGGAATCAGAATATATAGTAGCGGATCGGAGCCTGTCGTCCCCATGAAAGAAGTGGGGAACAACACTATTCCGAGAGAGGAGACCCCCACTCCGAGGCGTGCCAGATCCCCGTGGATGTGGTACAGAGACGAGGACATGGCCGCAAAGAAAGGAAAGCAACGTCACGCCAGGGGAGGAAGGAGGGAAGCGAATCCAGAAGAGAGGAAGTCCTATGGCGCCGAGTAGAAAGAAGGTGGGTCGACGCTCCCCCAGGACGCAGGGAGGTCAAACAACTGGGTTTCATTCAGGTTGATCAATATGACTAATAGAGAGTGGATGTACAACTGTGTAGTAGATGGACGTGTAGCAGATACCTTTCAAAGAGGTGTTTAGGAATTTATACAATTTGCTTACGCACAAGGTTCCCGTGTCATGGATTCAGATGGAACTATCTTGTGTCCGTATCAAAAATGTCATTTAATGAGGAAGAGATCCAAGGATGAAACTCAGTTATATCTTTATAAAATGGGGTTTATAGAAAGATATCAGATTTAGTGGAGACATGGTGAGGATTACGAGGACAAGATGAATGATGAGGAAGAGACTATTTGACATGTTTCTGGTAAGAAAAATTTCTAAGAAGTGATATAGATTTTTTTGTCAAGATTTCTTCTAATATTTTGCTGTAATTTTCAGAGTAGGTATCGCGTGTTTCGGGTCTGGGGAAGGAGGCTTATCGTCGAGCCTTTATTCGTTTGACAGAGAAGAGAATTAGCAGTACATTTCTCAAGGTAAGAAGAGACTCGCATGAGAAGACGGGATGCGAGGAGATGAATTTTGAGGAGATGAAGAGGTTCCCGCCAGCATGGTGTACGGAGGATAGGTATTGTATTTCTTAAATAATTTATAATATACTTTTTAAAGTAATCAATATTCATAACATATTCCTTGCATATGGGCGGGTTTCTGTGATGCATTCGTTGTGGATGCGGAGTTTGGAAGGAGATCCACGACGTGAAGGATAAACCGCTAAAAACAAAGGATTAAATCGACAAGTGGCTCTAAAGCCACAATTAGATTAGAGCAGAGATGGTATTACATTATAAAATTTAATTTTTCAAATCTACTTTAATATAATGCAATGTTGTTATTACATCTCAAAATTATTTTTCAGGCAGCTAGGTTGGAAAGAGAACCCTTTTTTCAGGAGTGGTGGTCGAGGTCCCACATGAGTGGGAAAGAAGGAGAGTCGCAATGGTCCACTCCTGAAGCAGGAGAATTGTTGGTAAGTCTATTAATTTATTTGCAATTGAAAGATATATTATAACTCATTTTTCTGTATTTCATTTTGTATTTCAGGATTGTTATTTGGCACTATCTGCAGAAAAATGAGGTGGTGATCAAACTGGAGAGCAACCACCATTTGATAAAACAATCTGGAAGCATGTATACATAAATATTAACTTACTATATTCATTTTTTATATATAATTTCATATTAAACAATGAAAATCTTATAAGGTGTTGGAGGAGAGGGATGCTGTGGCGAACAGGAAGCAGACGCTTGGTGGTCTTCCTCCATACTATGTGGAGGAACATCGTCATTCCTATTCTGCATACTCCCAGCCGTCGTACACATAACCACATTCATCCTAATCATCATTGCCAATGGAGTCTCAGATGGCGATGATGGTGGAGCAGGTGATGAAGCTCCGAGAAGATTTCACGGCGTACATGTAAGTATTCTACTTAGAATGAGTAACATTTTTATATTTCTATATCTACAAAATGCAAGTAATAGGTATATATCTTCCATATATAATATAGGTCACACGGACGTGCATCTCAACCTGAGGAGATTGAATCGGATGATGAAGAGGAGGAGGAGAATGACCCTGAAGAAGAGGCACACATGTATGCTAGGTTCAAAGAGAAGGAGAAGGTAAAAAAGAAATCAAAGCAGGGTTTAATATCTAAAATTTTTAGATCAAAGAAGAAGTGAATTGTTGTTGCTATTGGCTTTTGTTGTTGTTAAACTTTTAGCACGTCTTTTAATATATATGAACTTTGATAGTATAATTTGTTGTAATTTTACTTGTCGTTGTTGCTTCGAACATATATTTGTAGTATTTAGATGTTAAATTTGAATGTTTAGTTTCTAAGTTCATGTATATTGTGTGATCTCGACTTGTCAATGATAGTTAATTTAGTTGACGAACTGGTGTACTATATATACGCTTAGCGAGCTCTGATAAGCACCTGCAGTGGTTTAATGACATGCTATACAGGTTCGACGGGGCATCAAAACCCCACCGAACTTGTATAATTTTTTTCTGCACATCAGTTTGGGCGAGCACATGTGCTCGCCAGGGGCTCCGTAAATGATCACCCTTTTTTATAGGGGCGATCATTTCGGCGATCACATATGTGCACGCCAACAAGCGGGCGAGTACATAACATCCCAATGTGCTCGCCCACCTGCCGGGAGGACTCTCGTATCGGCGACCACGTCGTGAACGAGCACATGTGCTCGCCCAGTAATCGGGCGTGCACATGGCGTGCACTTGGCGTGCACATTACGAGCCATCATGTGCAGGCCAATCCCGTCTTTTTTTGTAGTGCCTTAGCAGAGTGGGTGATTTAGAGGACACTGTATATGGCTCCGTTCTCAAGTAACACGGGTCCGTCTAATGGCCCGTACTTACACCCATACTGGCTGAGATTAGATACCTTTATTCATTTGAGCCTAGGCCAGTCATTGTCTCTCCAAAGAATTAAAAAAAAGGTTTGAAAATTAAAATTCATAAAAATCTACAAAAGCAAAAAATCACACAAAAATCACTACGGAGTTGGTGTATTCCTGACGCAATCACATTCACTCAAGGCTTTAGAATTTTTGAGGACACTGGATTTTTGTGATATAAAGAGTCTAAGTTAACATGCCTTCGTCATTATGATTTTTAAACTTAATTATCCACACTTCCCTAGTTTGAAAGATTTGAGCGCTATATTGCACTCTTCATCTCTACCTTCAACAGAGTATGACCAGCACAACCACTTTCACAACTGCATGATTGATGAGATGAGTTGAGATATTACTTGAGGAACTAGGACTAGAGATTTGAGTTTAGACCCGATCTAATGATATTCGAGGATGGGATAAAGTTAATGAAGGCTTCAGAAAACCTGAGTGTCAACAAAACCCTAGCCAGTATGTGACCAAGTTCATATGCTATCTCTTTGATATCAACCTATGTGCAGGGTGTGATGAAACTTAATGAAAATTGTTGATCAGTGTGCACCAACTTTTGGTAAAAGCAGTGAAGCTAGCAAACAAAAGACAAAATATCAAAGGAAAGCTCTATCATCCAATGTTAAATTACAAAAAAAGAGTTTCCACCAATGGCGAGCGCTCCCAAGAATTTTTAAAGTGTCCACTTGGACAAGTGCTAATTAGGACCAAGGAGTCGGGCTGACACCATAAAAGGGCGATGCATCATAAGCGATACAAGTCTGGATGTCGAAGGTATCTTAGATACTCAAAAAAGACACACCTCGGTGTACTCCCATAAAGACAGACGACTCCAAATTATCTCAACGTATACATTGGTCAACAAGCTAAAAATCTACTTGTGTTGAGTAAAAAGGCTCTCAAGAGGCCCCTTGTTCCAATGTGAGGGAGAGAAAAATGGACACAATCCTATGCCCTCCATCATCTAACCATCCATCTACATTTCAAGTCTGACAAACTAATGAGACGGTTGACTGGAGCAAGAATAGACTTATTCCCTAGTATTGAGGATGAGGTCTAGAGGAGAGTCTTTGGGACTGGAACTTCGAGTGATGCCTTGATTCGACTCTCATGAAATGCAGTACACTTAATTTTATATCCTTATATTATATGTATAAAAAGGGAGTCTGATAATTAGAGAAGTTGGATTCCTTCTGACTAAAGCATAGATAAGCCCAGAATTTAGGATCGCTTAAATTAAGGGTCTTCGAATGTTTGAGTCTTGAAATCCTCACTTGCATGGTCAAGAATTAATCCAACTCAATGGTTTAAGTATAGGGGTATGATGAATCTCGTATTCATCATGCTAAAAGTCAATAATTAAACCCCTGGCTTAAATAATCCAATAAAATTCACCAATAATTTCTCATTTTTTTCTTGTATTATATTGTGTATAATTAACCTTAATTAATTGTAGATAATAACTCTTATTTATTTTTGTAATTATTTTCTCATAAAAAACCCCTAAAAATGAAGTTCAACAATTGTCTATAATTCCCTAACCCTTAAAAAGACTAATAAAAATACAAAAACAACTTAAAACCAAAAAGTAGGTGTTTTTAACCCCTTAAAAATACCTACAAAAATAATTTTTGTATAAATGACCTCTTTTGCATTTTCATCCAACATGAAACTTGTAGATCTCATCGAGATGAACAATTTTCATGTTTTGACTTTTTCCTAATTTTACCTTGAACTATTTCTTCTGTATTTATCTTTATTTTTTGCTTTTTCTAATTTTCTGATTGGGCCACGTGGCACCCTCTGGGCCGCCCATGTGGCCCACTCCTCCTTCCGCCACCCAATGCCCTCCTGGGCCGTCAGATCTTCTTCACCCTGCCCCCATCTTGACCGTCCTTCTCCACTCAATCCCCAACCATCTGATTTGAAATCAGATCAAATCCTCACCGCCCCCTAGCACCTCATCTACAGCCGTTAGATCTCACCTCCTATCCTACGGCTCTCCGCGTGCCACGTCGCCCCTTTCCCGTAGCCGCTCGATCGCGTCTTATCCTATGCCTCTCATTCACCCACGTCTCCTCTTTTTCTCCCATCGTTGGATCTTCCCCATCTCCCAATCTCATCCACTTCTTCACATCTAAACCTCAGTCGCTTGATCAGACCCTTGATCTGATCGTGACCCTCCAACTGCGCAAGCACCTGGGCCGTTGGATCATGAGATCCAACGGTCGGAAGTTTGTCTCCTACCTCAACACCTTCCGTTCCCAGGCATTACGCGTCGCTGTCCCGTATCCCCCTTCCTATTTTGGGAAGAACCTCCGATCACCTCTTCCTCTAGTAACGCCTCCTTCATGAAGCCCTATCATCAACCATCCCCGCGCCTGCTTCGCTACCCCTGCCATCACTCCTCCATCAAACCCTCGGCTGTCGAAACCTCCCCCATCACAACCTGTAACGCCGGACCACCACAAATAAATCGCCCTTTACGACCACCGTCAACCCTCATCCACCACTTCACGGGGGTTTGCCCTAGCTTCCTCTGCCCTATGGTGATAACGGAGGGCGGCCTTGTCGAGGCGATAATGGCTGCGACACCCAGGTGTGATCCATGGCCTTCCCGACCATGTCGCAGCACCTCCGATGTCTGCTGAGCTCCGTGCAAGGCCAAGAATGTCGAGCGACGACCCGAGCTTCCTGAGAAACTCAACACATGCCATCTCCTCCACCGGGTTCCCCTCTCCGATGAGGTTCCCTTCCCCTTTCTTCTTTTGTTTTCTACTTCTCTTAATTTTCCCACCATCTTCGATCAACTTCATCACCACCCTACCACTTCACAAGCTTCGACGTGCCACCCCCATCCTTGCTACCATCTCCGATCATCTCTTCTCCTCTTCCATCACCCACTCTGCCTCGATCCATTTCCTCTAACAACATGTCGGAGGACCCATGCGAGCCTCCGCCTTCTCTGCCCTAACCCCCTCCCACCTCACCCCCACTTCACTTCACGCACTGCACAAAGACACACCTCGACTATACTAACGACTGCAGGTCGAATTTCTTCAATGGACGGAGCTTGCACCTCCATGCCGGTATCAAGTACCAACTCCGACGAATTTGCTCTGCCTTGCTGCTCCAGACGTAGATGAAGCTTCCCCGCATCTCCAGGATCTTCGCCAGCATTCCAGCGAGCTCCCCGGACCTCTTGCTTGCACAGAGGAGCGTAGAGGAGTTACCAGCAGGTTGCCGGAGTCTTGCTTCCTCCGGTGTCCCGTGGCGGAGAAGGCGCTACAGGTGCCGTCCGATCATCTGGATTGGACGGCTGTGGTGAAGACACGTGGTGACCCGAGCCTCCTACCGAACCTATAGGCTCGGGTCGTCCGAACCTCAAGCCGAGCCTCCATGTGATGCCACATCAGCCCGAGCCTGCGAGCCTCACGAGCCTAGGCCCCTCACGTGCACCCCACGTGAGGGCTTGGGTAATTTGCATGAAAGACCCCTGAGCTTTTGGTGTTTGCATATTGGTCCCCAGGCACGTGCCTCCCGTGCGTGCTTGGGTAATTTACTGGGAGACCCTTGCTAGTTTGAAGATTTACAATTTGGCCCTTGCGCGCAATGGGAAAATTACAAAGGACCCCAGGTGGTTTTTGGAAATTACATTTAGGTCCCTCTAGGGACCTATTTGTAATATTTATCTTTTTTATTTTCTTGCATTTTATTTACAATTATGCCCCTGCATTGTTTTCTTCATAACTTGAGCATCGTAGGTTCAAATTGCATGATTTTAGTGTCGTTTTGATCCTTGTTTCCTCATCTAGATCATGGCATGTTTAGTTTTCTCATCTGCCACCATTTTAAATGAAGTGATTTTTTTATGATAGACGATGACCCTTGCTCCAATGTCTTGTCACAAAATAGATGATTTCTCACAATGTTATGCTCAAAATGACCCTGATTTCAATTTACTTTCTGTTGCTAAATTTTAGTGATCTTTTCAGGCATTTTTGTAATCCTTTATTCTGCATGTAATTAATATTTGCATTACTCTCTCGCAGGAATTCCTTTATAACTTAAGTGACACAATAAAAGCTTTTTCAATTCTTTTAGTTACTGATTTATGGATCGGGTTTCACTCGCCCCATGGTTGGGAACTCATGATTGGTTTGGTTTACAATGATCTCTAGCAAATACAACCCTTTTGACCATTTCTTCACACGTACCTGCAGTAGCATTCAAGTAATGCCCTTTGATTTCCCCTGTTTCGGCTTGCGCTTTATAAATATCTTCGGCACAAAATAGGAAACAATCTCTCCAACGCATAAATGGATGTGAGTTTACGTTTTCATCATCTTTGGTAAAATCAAGTCCACCACGTAGACATTCATAAACGGCTCTACCGTAGTTTTTTGCGGATAATCCCAATTTCGGTTTATTAGTACATCCCAATAGAAGACACCCATATTTGTTCAATTTATCTCTTTCAACTTGGATTCCATGAGGTGGACCTTGGAAAGTTTTGGAATAAGCAGGAGGAATTCGCAGATCCTCCATGCGTAGAGCTCGTAGAGCTTTGAATCCAAATACATTACCTACAATGGAAGTAAACATGTTGGTAACATAACCTTCTTCAAATAGGTCTAAAGGATAAGCTACATAAGCAATATATTGATTATTTCTTTTAGATTCAAAGACTAAATAATTACACAAAAATCGGGAATAGATCTATAGGTTCCATACCTTGTTATAGAACTCATGCTTCAAAGAAATATCAGATAGAGTCGACGAATGAAGCAAATTCATTAACAATTCACAGATGAAAAGTGAAAAAAAAAGAAAGCATCGACTTCTCTTCCTTATCTTGCATCTATAGTATTTTTGCCCTGGTGGATTTCTCTATTATTTAATAAATGTCTGGAACCCTGGATTACTAATTGGTGGAATACCCGGCAATCCGAAACTTTTTTGAATGAGATTCAAGAGAAGAACATTCTAGAAAAATTCTCTTTTTTCAGGTTCGAGGGTTAAAAAAACACATTTTTTTAACAAAAAAGGATATCCATTCATGTTTATCAAGACCAATGGATAATCTTTTTTTTTGTTCTGAGATTTATATCGAACAAAATCAATGGCTTGGAATAAATCAACTGAAGGATCTATACTTTATACTACGATTAGATTTAGACAATGCTTCTACCTATAGGAATAAAATAGGAATAAAAATTTCTTGAATTATCAGAATCCATAGAAAAATCAAGTCCTTGATTCTTTAACTTAGATAAAATAGTAATACTTCCGTTCATTGGTATACTACTTAAATAAATTAGATGTTATCCAATTAAATAAAGAAAGATATTTCTTATCTCTCCCTTTTCAAAGAGGAACAATTTTAGTATATAAAGTTTACATTTTTTTTTAGAATTAATCCGTTTTTATGTTATTTTGTACTGTATAATTCCTTTGTTTGTGAGATTAGCCTACGACTTGACTTCCAAGATGCAGCCAATACTACTTTGGGTTGGGGAGCTTGCTCTTGGAACATAGTACGATATGAAACAACCGCCTACCAATAAGCACCAATCGCCCATCTTCACTATGTATTCCCTGGAGAAGGTTTAGGACTTTGGGGAAGGGGCTTTGTGGGGAGAAGGGGGAAAGGGGCTTCGGGGGGGGGGGGGGGGTCCTCCTCCCCTATTCTCCGCATTCTTCGTGCTCTTTGGAGGGGAAGAACTCAGAAGAGCAAGAACCAGCGAGACTATTATCGCGATTTAGTCACCAACTCGTATGATTACGTCTTATTCCTTTGTTCGACAAAAAGGTCCATTAATATACAATAATAAAATTGTAGCAGGTATAGTTTAGTGGTAAAAGTGTGATTCGTTCTATTAAAACCTTAAATAGTTAAGGGGTCTTTCAGTTTTGTTCATATTCTGATCAAAAATTTATTTTAGTGTTGATGCCTATCCGGATTACTTGACTTGATAAAATCAAATAGTTGAAGAAAGTTTGCTTAACTAACATAAAATAGCATAAAAGTTATGCTTTTTGCTGTTAAGTCATCATTAATACTTTCGGCTTGAAGTAATCATTGAAGTTGGACCATAAGAATGGGTTAAGAATACAGAGTTCTCTTTTTCTCCCACCTGCTGGATGTTATGATGTCAGATTAATTTCAAGTATTAAAATAAAGTTTGCTCCAGAATTGAACAAGTAAATGAATTAAGTTATAATTATGATAATTATCAAATTAATTATATATATGTTTCTTATTCTTATTAATTATATATATATTTCTTATTCTTATATATAATTATATATTAATTTTTTTATTTGACTGAGATTGAATATTTTTTATTATTTTTTTATTTTATTTTGATTGCAGTTATATTTTTTTATTGTAGTCTCGTTCAACAAGTAAATTACTAAAAAGAATAATAAAAAATAACACTTATGAAAATAAAAATGGGTTTTGTTCTTGCTTCAATAACAAGGATTTTTTATTTCAAATCATATCAATCATTTGATTTATGAATGATTAATTGGAACAAAAAAAGGAATGGCCTGGCTAGGTACTCAATCTTTTTTTTAGTAAAAGATTGAGCCGGACTAAACTAAATAAAGAATAACCAAATATCCATCTTTATATCCATCTTTGGATTTGCATATATCTCTTTTATTAATTATTGATATGGATATAGCAATAAACTATATCAATAAATATGTACAGAATATACATATCTTACCTATAACCTAACCCATGTGTATCATTTTATAATTGCATAAAAAGCAAGTAAACAATGCATGCATCATTTTATTGCATTGTAATCCGCCTAATGCATCTTGTGCATATGCATGAAGGCCTGAAATTGAGAAATAATTCACACTTGCTCTTAATTTATCAAAATTTGATGAATAGATAGAGTAGCTCGTGTCCCTGTGTTCGACCTTGGTAGACTTGCCAAGTAAAAATATTCCACAACATTTAAACGATTGTGGTTTTTGCTGAACCAAATTTGTCTCCTATACTACGACAATTTTAGATAATTAAAGAGGCAGATTTTCGCATTCATCAACCACATAAGTATGGATTCAGATACCAATGTTGTAGGGAGAGAGTGCTTTTGAGAAGAAGACAAATCCAAGGTAATTTGACTCCATCATTTCAGAAAGGGGGCAAGTCCAATTTCATACACCTTTTTAAAATGTTGTTATCCGTCGTGTTCAGACAGATTTAATCAGGATTTGATTAAGAGAGTTTCCAAGATCAAGAATATTGATTTGAGAGGAGAAGCACAATTACATGTGTACAACATCAAAATTTCCATATAATGAACTTGGTAGAGATTATTTAAAAGATGTTGTGCATGGTACTCTATTTGTCAAGGTCTTGGAACTTGGTGTTTCATAATGCAGGGTTGATACAGTGAACTACTTCAGCTAATGTCCTCTTTGCATTCTACAATCTATTACTTACGAATCCAATGGATAAGTGATGGTAGAAATTCCAACTCAAATTTGATGATTTTCATGAAGTAAGGTCAAGTGACCATGATTCAACACTAAAAAAAATCCATAGATTGGAATCATAGTTGATTTCTTTTTGTCAGTACTGCAACAGTGTATGAGCCACATGCAACCTCTTCCACTAATTTCCCAGCAAGCTTCCCTATATGAGAACTAGTTGGTGACTAGATGAGAATGACCTGACAGAAGTGAGTATCTAATATAATAAGATTCATAGCAGTGCTGCTAGTTCCAGGTTCGTAAGTAGGCAAGAACAGGTAAAATAATGATCTCAATAGCAAAGTTCTACAATCAAAACATATGTATTCTATTAAAACCCACTTAACAATATTAACATTGTAAGACAGGTTGCATTCTAGGCACCAGTGAGCTTTTATATTTTTCCTATTTCAGCAACAACATCCATAAAAAATTTAAACTAACCAAGATATCAGTCTGCACATGCTAGAAAACACAACCTCATTTATTCAACTCTTTCATATTCGTTATACAACACATACAAGGTCCATATTTAAATAGCATAAGCCACAACTAAATGGCCAAGAAATCTCTGTGATCTGCATGGGAATATAATGGTTGTAGTTGTAGCCCTCCACTAATAGGATCAAGATGAAGAAAACATTTGGTGCAATGTTCTGAGTTCATTTGCAGGTTTACATCACGATTCAAGGGTCAAGTACATAGGTAATAAGCATATCTGCAAGCTTGGAGTGAATTACCACCATATGTCCATTTCTTGTAATACTTCATTTATTTTTTAGATATTCTTAAGTCATCAGCTTTTACACATACAACAAGGCAATGCTTTCTTCTTAGTTCTATAATGATGCTTCCGGAGGAGATAGATTACAAAAGGCACAAGAATCCTTAGCATTTTCTCTATGTCGTGCAAATATTTGTGCACCATTCACATATGTTGCAATAAATGTGGAGGATGCACCTAACTAATACATGCTCTATTTACTTCATGATCAGATATCATGGCAATCAAAACAATAAACTGCAACACTTTAAGTGATATCAAAAGAGACCAACGGAGTTTCACATGCCAGATTGTTGTAGCAAGAAACGTCAATAGTAGTGCTTCTACTTCCAAGTCTAACACTTAACCTGTAACCTATTCTTCTTTAACTTAGCACTCATCCCCTACTACATCAACAAGTATCAGAAATTTACTACAAGGTGGAAAGAAGGAAAAGATTGTTCTTCAAGAAATGACCTAATACCACAAAATTGCTAAAGCTCTAAATGATCAAACATATATGTTCAAGTCGTGTGGAAACCCGACATCAAGAGGAAGGGAATGTCGTACCTCAAAAGTTGGTTACCTTGGTTTCTCCTCCCATGGAGAGCGGTATGATCAGTGCACCGACGATGACACCAAACCGCCCCCAAGGGCTGCCTAGACCTCCTCAACGTGATTGCAACCTCGGATCATTGATCCGCACGCTCCGATGAGCTCCGACGAGCTCCGGCGAGGGAGAATGGAGGAGGGATGAAGGGGAGATGGCTGGAAATGTGATTTGGCATTTTGGGGGAGAGGGGTTTGGGTTATATGGGTTGGGACTCGGATTCGGATCCGGGTCCGGATTCGAATATGGCCTAGACCCCCCCGCTAAAATAACCATAACTCGGGCTCCCAAACTCGGATTTTCACGTTCTTGGACTCCTTGGAAAGATCTCTTCGAGAATACGTAATGAACTCCTTACTTGAATGTTTTGATCACTGGATAAGTACAGATTTTGTAATTTATCCCAGACTCAGTCAAGATTTGCATTTTAGTCTATGTTCAGTTTCAGAGTTTTCACAAAAACCATAAAAAATGAAAAATGTTTTATCTAATCCTAGCATTGTGTAAACATTGCAAAATATTATGCTTAAAATGTCATTGCTTAAAGCCATTGGGTACATGCCTAATGTGAAAAAAGGTCTGAAAGAAGCACGTACAACAAAGCGTCCAAATCACCGAAACAGATAGAGAAGACCCAAGACACATATCCTCACCATGGCCACTGTCAATGCCATTATCAATCTCCTAAATAAAAAGAAAGACAAGGGATCTCCACTCATCATATGCCAGATATTCAATCAAGAGTTCGAGCACACATTGCTTGACAATAGATTGTCTATTAATTTGTTTCCATCTTCCCTGCTCACCGAATTTGGTGTAGGGTTACTCAAGCCCACAAAGATGATTATGCAATTTGTAGACATATCAATCAAGTGTACCAGGGGCATGTTGGAGGATGTGATAATCACAGTTCAAGGGATGCAATTCCCTGTAAATTTCATTTCCTTAGACATGGACACCTCTACACCTCTGCTCCATAACCCGATCATCCTCGGACAATCGTTCCTTCGAATAGCTGAGGTAGTGGTGAATTACAATACTAAAGAGATCAAATTTTGCTCCAGTAGTGACAACTTATTGATGGAGACGGTACCTGAACCAAAGCCAACTGAAGTGGTATTCTGACAAAGCTCAAAACACATGGATAAGAAGACTGTGACTTTTTGGCTGAAATAAGAGACACCAACTTGTTCTTGGATGATAAGGAAACACAAGAATTCATTTCCACTGAGGAAAACCTGGATAGTGCAATCGAATTAACTGAGGTCTTTGATGATGAGATCTTCACTGATGGTTATCCTGAAATAATTGAACAACCATCCTCATCTAAGAATGATGAATTTATTGCAGATCTGTGTGATGTTTTGACTTCTAAAACTAAATACACAATGGTGGACAACAAATATACGAAACATCTGACACCTATTACAGTTGCTGAAGTCGCCACCAAGCCGACTCCCACCCCACCAGAGCTCAAGCCTTTTCCCTCCAACATGAAATAGACCTTCTTTACGAGTGAGCCTGATATGCATCCTATCATCATTAATTCTCATCTGACCGAAGAACAAGAATCTCACTCGCTTGAGGTTCTTAAACGAAACTACAAGGTGATAGGCTAGAACATACAGATCTCCATGGGATAAATCCTTTACTTTGCTCGCATCACGTCTATCTTGAACAGCAAAACCTCCCGGGAATTCCAATGCAAATTAAACCCCAACCTACAAGAGGTGGTCATGAAAGACATTACCAAATGGTGTGATGTGAGATTCATTTATCCCATCTCTGACTCCAAATGGGCATCCCCTGCACATCATGCCAAAGAAATCTAGGATCACCATTGTCACCAATAATAAAGGAAAGGAGATTCTGATCAGAGGACCAACCTCATTTTTCATCTGTGTGGACTATATATGCCTAAATCTTGCAATGAAGAAGGGCCGCTTTCCACTACCCTTCTGCGATGAGATAATTGAAAGACTGGACGTGAAGGAATATTTTTGCTTCTTGGACGGTCACTCTAGGTCCAATCAAGCTGCCATCGCTCCAGAAGATCACGAGAACTTCCTTCACATGTCCATTTGGGACTTACACCTTCAGAAGAATGCCCTTTGGATTGTGTAATGCACCCACTACTTTCCAAAGATGCATGTTGGCTGTATTTGCTGATATGGTTGGTACTTTTCTCCAAGTATTTACGGATGACTTCTTGGTTTATGGGAACAATTTGATCAATGTTTAGGATATTTAGATCGAGTCTTGAAGATGTGTTATGAGATGAATCTTGTGCTCTCATGGGAGAAGAGTCACTTTATGGTGACTGAAGGGATTGTACCATGCTACGCCATCTCCAAGCTTGACATGGAGGTATACCGAACCAAGGTGGACACGATTTCCAAACTTGAGACACCAACAAATTTGAAGCAAGTTCAGTCATTCTTAGGGCATGTGGGTTCCTATAGAAGATTTATCAAAGACTTCATCAAGATTACCCGACCATCGACTAAGCTTATCAGAAAGGAGGTCGATTTTGTGGTCGATGATATGGTCCTCCAATCCTTCAATCTACTGAAGAATCTCATCACACATGGTCATGTCCTCCGTCCATCTGCTTGGTCTCTACCTTTGTTATCATGACGGAGGCTTCTGATTTCGTAATTGGTGCTGTGGTAGGACAAAGACGAGATGAGTTGCCATTTGCAATTCATTACGCTAGCAGAATATTATATGAGGTCCAAAAGTATTATACTATTACAGAGAAAGAGTTTCTAACTGTAGTGTTTTCCTTGAAAAAGTTCAGATCACACCTTTTGGGATCCAATGTCATTATCTATACAGATCACTCTACCATCAAGTACCTCCAATGTAAGAAGGATGCCAAGCCTTGCCCGATTCGATGGATCCTTCTACTTTAGGAATTTGACCTAGATGTGACAAGCCTCGAGTTAAAAATGTGATGGCAGACCATCTTTATAGAATTATTAAAGCTGAAACCCCTTAGCATAATGTCATTCAAATCACAGAAACCTTTCTAGATAAGGCAATTCTGTCTATGGCCTCACTCCCATAGTATGATGATATCCTCAATTACCTTGTCTCCAAGAAGACTCCGCCTGATTTGCCGAAGATCAAGATTGATAAATTCTTGTTAGACACCCATTTCTACTAGTGGGAGGATCCACATCTATTCTGTGAGGGAGCTGATTCCATCTAGAAGCAGTGTATACATCAGGAGGAGATTACATGTGTCCTAGACCATTGCCACAAACTTGAAGCTGGTGGACACCATTATGGAAAGAGAACGACAATGAAAGTACTTTAATGTGGCCTCTGGTAGCCAACTCTATCCAAGGATGCAACTGATTATGTCAAACGATGCACTAATTGTCAGAGAATGAGCATAAATATCCCTTCTCGTGACGAAATGCTTCTGAAGTACATTCAGATATCAGAAGTCTTTGATGCATGGGGCATCGACTTTATGGGTCCGTTCCTTAACAGTCAGGGTTTTGAGTACGTCCTGCTGGTCGTAGATTACATAAGTAGATAGGTGGAGGCAATCCCAGCTCGAGCCGTAGATAGTCGCATCGTTTGTCGATTTTTGAAGGACAATATCATCTCACTATTTGGGATTCCGAAAATTTTTATATCTAATGGGAGAGCCATTTTGTGAGCAAAGAAGTCAAGAAGCTGATGAAAGAATACATCATTGAACACCGTGTTATAGCACCGTACCACCCACAAACGAATGGCTTGGCTAAATTCCCAAACAGGGAGATCAAGACAATATTGCAGAAACTTGTATGACCTGACAAGAAGAACTGGTCTCAGTTGCTTGACTCAGTTCTTTGGGCTTTTAGCACAATGTACAAGTCTCCTCTTAGCATGTCCCCCTGTCGCCTTGTATATGGCAAGCCATGTCACCTGCTCATGGAATAAATTCACAAATCTTTATGGACATTTAATATGCGCAACTTGGATTCCTATAAAGCTGGGAAGAACCATAAAGTTGATCTGAATCGCTTGCTAGAGTTTCAAGACTATGCATATGGCAACAACCTTATGTACTAGAAGAAACTCAAGAAATGACATGAAAATCACATCCGTAGGAAGACTTTCAAGCCTAGAGAGAAGGTGTGGTTTCTGATGCAAAGTTGAAAATCTTTTCAAGCAAACTAAAGAGAGAATGGATTGGTCATTCATTGTAAAAACTGTGCATGACAACGAAAGCCTCTTGATATCTGAATTGTCACCTGACGTACAACCATTTGTAGTTAACAGAAAGTTGCTGAAGCCGTACATAGATTACGATACATTCCAATATGTTCTCGATTCTATTCAAGTGGTATTTCAAGAAGAGCTCACAGAGACAAATGGATCATATACTTGAGATAAAAATTACATGAAATTTTTTTCTTTTCTTCTTTTCCTTTTCTCTTTTCTAGTTCTTCCAAAAGGCCCTCATCCCTTTTATAATTGTTATACTTAGGACATGATTTGTCCTAAGTAAGGGGGGTGAGCACCCCAAGTTGTTCATTCTTTGATCCCTCACCTACCTCCTCAGCTCTTGATATTCTATCTGTACTTAGGGATATTCTACCCTAAGTATAGGGGGAGACAGGTCGAGCCGATGATTTCGTACATTGCTATCCTTGACACTCCCTTCCTTGTATACAGTTTGCTATACTTAGGATTATTTGATCCTAAGTATAGGGGGATGTTCGCTTCTCAGTCGTTGATTCTTTAGTCGTTATAATATAGACTTATCTGTACATGGTACGAGTTATGCCTTCCTTTTTTCTCCCTGATCTATGAGGACATAGCTCAAGCTAAGTATAGGGGGGTCATATATGTTGTATATACTTTAGCCATAATTGGTACTTACGTATTTTCAATAATATGTCTAATTAATAAAATACACATAATTCTTTGTAAATACAACTAATAAATTGGATTAAAAATATTTGGCAAAATGATTTGAAAAATGGTTAAAAATTTCTTGAAAAATACTTTGAAAATAGCTTGAAAACTCTTGCAAAATATTTTCAATCTTTTTAAAAATCTTTTGTTTGCCAAAAATTCTTTTATTTGTGTAAATAGAATTTTTGAAAATGTATTTGCAAATGGTTTGAAAACAATTGCAAAAATATTTTGAAAAATGTATACGTACTATTTGAAAAATATTTGCAAATTGATTTTCAAATTGTGTAAATATTTGTAAAAATGTTTGTCAAAGTATTTACAAAAATAAGTTTTCAAAATATTTGCAAAAATGATCTCAAATGCTTTGAGAAGCTTGTGTAAACAACAATTCAAATAAAGATCCTTATAACGATGTAGAAAACATGTATATATATCTTCTAAATAATCACTAATATTAAGCTTGTAAATTCCCAATGTAAAATATACCCTCACTCTTGTAAATATAGATGCACTCCCGTGTAAATATCTGCACACTTTTATCCAAAAGTCCCAAAAAATCAGCAAGTCAAAAACCCATAAATTTTTGCAAAATCTTTTCAAAAATATGCATAAAAATCTGCAAAACCTTTTCCAAAACTCCATGAAAAGTTAAAAATAGAAAATGGCTTCACAAAAATATTTTCTTCTACATTGTACATAGTATGCACATTTTTCAGAACGATCAAGACAAATGAACAAGTCTGAATTAAAATCGGCAGATTGGAGATTGGTATAGACCTTAATACACGTAATTTCAGAGTAACCCATTAAGGACTAAATTTGGTCATTTGGAATACTTTGGGTTGCCTTGACTCAATTCGTTTGGTTCCATAAGATCATGTTCATGAGTCAATTTATTGTGTCTAACTAGCTGTAAGACTCTTGAGACTGTGACTTGACTAGAAACCTTGCACTTGACACTTAGCTCAATCCAGATGGATTGTTGAAAAATCTTGGAGTCTTAGTCGGGACGATGCTAGGCCGCTTCGTCAAGAGTGGCTCAAGGACCACTTTTGGGGATTGCCTAAATCGGTACTCTAACCCAATGGATTGAGACAATGTTCGGGATGAAGAATGGTCTGTTGGTGCAACTTTTTCCAAGATCCCAAAATATGGGCGGACCAAAAGACTCACATCTGTCGGGGCATAAACAAGAATGCAGAGCAATGAAAAGTCAAAGAAAAATCAAAAGAAGAAGCCTACATTGAAAATTCCACAAAAATACGAGCTTCGAAAAAAATCCTACTTCTTGGTGAAGACTTGGTTAAACCGACCATGCTTCACAAGGGAATGAAGACTACACTGGTCAATTCCCACTTCTTTTCCCATTCTTCTAGCTTCTCCCCCTTTTGGTTGTAAAGACTGGTAGCAACTGACCTTAGAAGTAAACATCTATCTCCACAAGGACGAGCTACCATGAGAATGAACTCATTTATGGTTCAACTGTTTGTCTAGGAAGAGCTGAAAAATTCACACACATGGATCTGTAATTTCAAAGTAGCAAGAGTATGCGACTGAGAGGATGGCTCTGACCCGATTGTGAATAAAACATGATATCAGGATTACAGAACCTAAGGGATGTTGTGTTACACTTCGTAACCTTGTTACGGTTCTGAACAAACCAATAATCTAAAGGTCTTAACTGAGCTCCAAACTTTGATTTTAACAAGATAAGTTTTAAGAGTCAGAAAATTATTCCAAGTTCCTTCTTTTTCTTTTCTTTATTTTCTTTTTCTGCACTTATATGCATAAGTGTTTGCTAGGGACTAGCAAAGACAAGTATGGGGGGAGGGGGGTGATGAATCTCCATTTCATCACCTTTATTCTTTCATTTTGGCCTTTTATCCATAGTTAAATGCATGAAAATAACATTAAATTGCGTAACTAACATTCATTATTTATACTACAAATATTGTATTAAAAATATGGTATTTAAAGCTAAAATAAAAGAATAAAGAAAATAAAATAAAAAGAAATGAAATACCATATGTATTGAATGACCCTAAACCACAAGACCTACACATCATGACGTTTGCGCAAACAAGGATTAAAGTAGGGAGAGATAAGGGCCAATAAATACTCAAAACTCTAATTTTCAATTCTTCAATAAATTCTTTTTAGGAACCATTTATTTTATTATTTTTATACCTCAAATTAATAAATTTTGAACACGAAACTTGTAGATAAAAATACAAAGAAAAATACAAAATCCATTCATTTAAAAATAATGCATAGTGTGCCTTAGACACTCTGAATAAAAAGCTGCAAAGAAAACTTTCCAGACCTATATCTTCTCCATACTAGTCAAAATTCGTCAAACTCACCTTTATTGTTCATAAAATAAAATTATATATTTAATGAAGATGGCTTCATTCAATTTGAAGTTAAGATGCAAAAGTTAGATTTTAGTCCTCATTGTGCAATATACCTGAATAAAATAATCACTATATTTATCCCTTTAATTTTTCACTTTCTTATATTTATATAATGTTGTAAAAATATTTAAAGTACATTTACATAATCAAAATAAAATAAAACAATTTAAAATACAATAAAATAAATAAGTACACTATAATACATATATGAAATATACTTATATGAGGAGTGATCCTATGAGAGCAAAAAGTTGTGAGAGCATGAGAGGGATGATTCTGGACCACATGATTCACCCAGGAGAGAGAAGACCATGAGAGAGAAAACAGAATCATGTGGTCCAGAATCATTCCTCTCATGCTCTCACAATTTTTTGCTCTCATAGGATCACTCCTCATACTTATATAATAAATGTGCATAATTATTTGAGTATATACTTAAACTCACGTATATATATGTGTGTGTATGTGTGTTTAAATAAGTTATAAATATATAAAATAAGTGTATAAAATAATAAAATCTAAAGAATAAAATAAAAACAAAATACACTATAAATAGGTAAATATACCTATATTTGTACAAGCAAAAACTAACCTAATATATTAACTTATAAAAATAAATAAAAAACACCATAAAATACTGCACAAAATAATAAACATTTTTCATGTTTTGATAAAAAATAATAAAATCATTTAATATTTTAAATCGAATTAATAAGGGATTATTTCCCTATTTTGACGTTTAGCGGATGCCCTGGCCAAATAGGTGGCCGGCCTTGGTTGACCCGCTAGTCAACTGGCCCCCTACTCCTATAGGGTTGTCAGAGCCACCGATTCCTCCTTCTTCCTCGAATTTTCCCCGTCAATCGTTACACTTTCTAGGAACGATTCCTCTTTGACTTCTATTCCTCGATCGAAGCTCTTTCATGCTAGCATCTATCCTAGATCCAAGGATCATTGTATCGAGTGTTCTTCCTAATCCAAGTCTCCTCTGTACAAATAACCTCCTCCGCATTTGATTCAAACTTGATCTCGATTCAACCTTGAAATCCCCAGATCTTCTCATGCCTAAGCTTGCTGGTGACAGCAACAAGTCAGCCGAACCACTTGGCATGGAAGAAGAGGCTTGGAGATGGTGTTCGGACAAGTTCGCTGGAGCTCTACCTCAGCTCCCTCATCTGCAGGTTGAGCACTAGGTTTTTAGTTATTTCATTCCTACCAGCAGCCTTAGCATAGTTCATCGTTTAGTTTCTATTGTTTTCATCCTTTATTTCATAAATTAGCTAAATTGAAGTTCACTGGAGCCTGAGCTCCAACTACTATTCCCCGATGCTTTGATTGTCCTTTTCCCCTTCCCCATCGTATTTCCTTTGCCCCAAGCACCTTCACTCCCTCTGATCGAGTCTCGATCAATGAATCTAGTCTTACTCCTCCTCCGACCGTCGAAAGACCTCCGCCGCACTCCACCTTCATCAATTTTAGCACCAAATCGAGCCCAGAACGACCCTTTTTCTTGTGTGCACCTAACCCTGCCGGTTCTAGATTCGACAGACCCTATCTGGGTTGAATTTTGCATAACCAGAGGTCCCCCAATAGCCCGTGCTTCTTCGACCATCCATGACCCCTCTGATGGGTCCCAGACTTGTTTGAGATGCCGAGCCATCACGAATCACTCCTGACCTCCTTTTGCACCATCTGACAGCCAGTCGGATGGCCGGAGTCGACCAGGAGACCGGATCGAAGCTCACCCTTTGGGTATTCTTCCCCGTTCTTCTGGTAGCTTCCCTACCATCCGATTACACCTCACCTCTTGATGCTAGAATCACTGTTTGGTGCACAAACCCTCAACCTCCAGAACAAGATCCGAGATCTAATCTCGACCGTACGTCTACGAAACGACATCGCCTATTCTGCAGTCGACGTGTGGCAAGTGGCGTACCTCAGCCGCCCGATCGTACCTCGAGGGGTAATTTTACTGAAGACCCCTTCACTTTTGTATTTTTATTTTAGTCCATAAAATTTCATAAGTAGTTAAATGATATTTGCACTTTATCCCCCATGATTATTTTATGTACTATCTGATCTAGTCCACATCACCTCACGTGCACATACACGTGACAGGTCTGGACATTTTGCATAGGACCTTCTGCGAGTTTTTGTTATTAATTAATCAACAAACTTTTTAATTACATGTAATATTTTGTGGTTAATTTGAAAGACAACCCTGTAGCTTAGCTTCTTATATATTATAAAAATACTTCTACCAGCACATTATTAATTAAATAATCAGGAAATTTTACGTGTATGCTTCTGGATTTTGGATGTGTTTTGGAATGCATGTTTTGTTCATTTTAATTGCATTTAGGTCCCTGCCAGTACAATAATTTTTTATTTCATTCATTACAAATACCATTTTGCATAAAAAATTATATAAAAATCATTTCAAGTGCATGGATTTTTATTAAATACCACGTATTTTTTATAAGGCTATTAAAAATAATTTCCTATTTTTAAAATATAAAAATATTGCATTTTTCTACTATTTGCATTTAAGAATACAGAAAAAATTATAAAAATATATTGACTAAAAAATTAGAGTGCCTTTATTATTGTACTTTGCTACTAAAACATACAAAACAAAAACATTAAAAATTAAAAAACCCCCAAAACCTTATAAAATATTAAAATTTATCTAAAAATACAAAAATATTAGTTTACCTTTCTAAATTTTGTCTATATATAATATATCAAAAATAGTTTTGGAAAATTTTGATATATTTTACTTATTTTTAAATTCCAAAACAATCTGGGTTATTATAAATACTCATTATTTTTGCATTTTATTCATTTAAAAAATAGCAAAAATTAAATGAAAAAATTGAGCGGAACATAACAAAAAGATAAAAATACTTTATTTTATTTATTTTGAGTATTTATAGCTATATCCATAAATATAAAAAACCTAAATTCATATATATAACTATATATACTTATAATAATAATAATATTATTAAAAATACCAAAAATATTTTAAAAACCCCTTAAAATAAAAAGGATTGTACTTTAGTGTATTTTCCTGATTTTGCATATTTTTATTATATATGTAGTATATATAGTATCTACTTTATTCATATTATCTATATATACTTATATATATATTTATATTACTCAAATATAAAAAAACAATTAAATATCAAAAAATATAAACAATAATATAAAAATTATAAAATTAAAAACAAAAAATATGTAAAAATTTAAAAATAAAAATACTAAAAACCCACAAAAATTAAAAATATTTGTTAATTTCTTATTAATTTTTGTGGCTATCCGTGTTGCTCCTTTGTGATTCATCCCCTACACTTGCATACTATACATATCATTTTGTAGGTTATAATAAACTTTAGCTCACTATTATTCATTACTTGAGCGTCATTGTGGATTAATTATTGATACACTGGATTGCAGATATCTGAGAGCGGAGAGAGCGGTCGACATAGCAATTGCTGGATATGACTTGTCGGGCACCGTAGACCCTCCAATATCGGACGTTAGGATCCCTCTATGATTTTTATGTTCACCAATGATAAGTAATTATTGAGATCATGGGTTATCAAAGAGGGACGTGTTAGTTCTTTGTTTATCTCCAAGTTTATTTTAAAGATAACACACACATATAACACAATTACTCACACGTATATGTTTCTTGGATTGTAGGATTTCTCAGTAAATGAAGCTTTACAAAGTTAACTTCGATGATAAAATTATGAAAGCTTAAAGTTCTCATTGTTGTTCAAAAGTTGTATTGTTCACTTTTACATTGTATTTTGACGAAGTTGTAATCTCATCTATTTCTTCAAAACTTTTCAAATCTAGACAAATCAAAGAACTTGACATTGATCAATTAACCTTGTATACTGATTGACCAGCCTTGATCGTCCAACATGATTTCATTGATTTACCAACTACCATCGACCAACGCCTTTCAATAATCAATCACATTTTGAATGTATGATCTCAAACAGTCATCAGTTGATCGACCAACCTTGCTGACTGATCGATCAACCCATTTTGCATGATCAATTAGACTTGCAAAATCTTCATGATTTCTTGCAAGATTTGTTTCCAATGGTCATTTTTTTAACTCTATACATGGGACTACATACCTACATTGGAACACACACCAAATAACTCTAATTTCTATAATAAAGAAAAGAATTCTCTTTGAGTGATATTCTACTATTCTCTCTCTTGCTCTTCGATTCTTCGATGTTTTAAGGAGAATACTTTCTGAAGATAGCTCTGCCTAAGAAATCTATCAAGCAAGTAATATTTGATCGCCACCAGGTTTTCAAGATCTTTTGTCACATATTTTTTTGGCAGGCTACAACTCTGATGATGTTATTTTGTGATATATTTGCTTATTCACATGTGCTATCTGTGATATAATTAATTGTGCTTATATGTGAGAATCTATCTACAATTATTCTTGTTGCTGCTTATTCAAGATATCACTATGGCTATAATTGAGAATTGTCTATGATATTGCCGAAGAAAAGCTATTGTAAAATATTGTGGAGTATGGTTCTTATCCTTAACATTTCTCTGTAGGAACTTTTGATGTTTGATCCTTATGTTTGCAAAAAAGTTCTTGGATTTGCGAAAAACCCTTTTTTCAAAGTAAGTTAGAGGATAGTCATTGTTCATCTACCCTCTATAGTTGTTGTAATATTTGATCTGCAGTGTTGATTTTGGTGTCTGATCCAAAGTTGTAAAGCAGAAAGCTTTGTAAATGGTTGAGATATTCGTGTAAATATCTAGGCTTATAGTTAAGTAGTTGGTTGGCTAAGCTAACTAAAAATCTCGAGTCAGGTGACTTAGGGTTGTGATTTTCATCCGTCTGGGTTCCACATTATCATTTTGTGCATTGTACTTTCTTACTTGATTGATTCTTTCATGCTTGAGATTATTTTGTAAAAGATTTCAAATCATCATCTATATACTATTCATCCACCCTAGTGTTATCTCAATCCCTATAACTCACAAGTTGTATCGGAGTGGGTTCTGTGCTATGAAATCAACACTCGACAACACATGGCAGTTTTAGCAAGCATTAGCTATGAAAGTCAATCCACTGTCAGACCTCCTCATTTCAACAATACTAACTACAACTACTAGAAGTTAGAATGCAAATCTTTCTTTAGTCCATAGATATAGATGTTAGGAACATCATAGAGTCTAAGTACACAAGGCCCAAGTTCAACTAAGGTGTACCAATGTAAAATGCAAACAATAAGAGAGCAACCTACAACTCAGAGGGCACAAACACTATCTTACGTGCAATAATAAAATAAGAGTTCAATTGTGTTTCAACATGCATTATGAAATGCGAAACAAGCTCAGTATTATGTACAAAGGAACAAACAAGTTGAAAGAGACACAATTCACACTTCACCAACAAAGGTATGAGTTATTCAAGATGGAATCAGGAGAATCTATTGGAGACATATACACCATATTCTTTAGGATTATTAGCAACCTACGAAGACTCAATGTAAAGATCTCCAAACTAGATTAAGTCAAGAAGATCCTCATTATCATGGAGCACAACAACAATGGCCATCAAGGAAGTAAATGACATCAACAATCTGCTCGTTGTGTAAAAGTAGTTTTATGAAGTTGAGAAGTCACTTACTACATAATAAGTAGTTAAAAAGAAAAAGAATACGTCTTTTCAAGCAACTGAAGCCACATCATTAGACGAAATCTCTGAGGATGGCTTAGCTACACCTGAAAGTTCGAAAGATTTATCAAGAATGGTGATAGGAAGGGAAACGAACTAGAGTGCTTCAACTGCAATAATAAAGGACATTTCAAGAAAACATGTCCGCTATTCAAAAAGAACTACCATCAAGAGTTGAAGCATTCAGAATTTGGAAAAGATAAGGGTACGGAGAAGGAAAGAAGAAGAGGACCCCACATATATCATATCAAGAACCCAAAGAAGAAAATTTTGCAAGCAACTTTGGACTCCTATGACTTTGACTCCTCCAGTCCTTCCAGAAGTAACTCAATATCTCCAACAAGGAATAAGCCTTTCTAGGATTGATGGCACTCGATAACAATGAGGATACTAAGCATGAAAGAAGTGAAAAGTGTAAGCCCGATGCAAGGTGGGGGGGGGGGGGTGAATTATGCAATATACAATTATCATAATAATAATATCTAAATAAAAAGGGATAAATCTCGGAGATAGAAGAATATCAAATCACAAATTGCATAATGATTTTTATATGGAAACCCAAAGCAGGTGAAAACTACAACCAAAACCCTATTTTAGGATTTTCCCTTCGCTCTCTCGTCGAAATCTGTTTCCACTATTTCAACACTACTTTAACCAGAGAGTAGCACAACCTCTTGTACAATTTGTACCCTTCATTGGACAACTCCCAAAGGAATATTTTATCTTTCATAAAGAAAGGAATCCATTACTCAGATACCTATACAAAAAATGCTAAACATAAAATAGTTAAGAAATAAACCTGAATTCTACTAACAGACTTTTAGCACATAATATACTTGAGGATGATGGAGATGATCGTAATAGAGCAAAAAGAGCATAGACAACTTCAGTAGCTAGAAAGCTTTGAGTTGAAGAGAGATCGAGAACGCATAAACGTTGTATGAACTCGAATATCGCACAAAACGATCACTCTTTCTTTTCTTTTGAGAGTAGAGGATGTTTCTATAGATTGTATGTCTCAAACAATGAGCCATAGGGTCCCTTATACATGAATAGCTTCAAAAAGAGCCGTTGGTGGCCCAAAATAGAAAGTTTCAACGTTTTGATTTCCAAAATCGATGAAATGATCGATAATAGAAACAAGTTGATCGATCACGGGTGATCGATCAGATCACAAAAGTGATCGATCATATCTGACCGTTGGTCTGAAATTCAAAAAGTGATCAATCATGGTCAAAAGAATGGTCGATCAGGGTTGATCGATCATGAGAAACAAAATGGTCGATCATAGGTGTCAAGGTGAACGATCATATATCCAAAAAATCGATTTTGTGAAATTGATGATTTTGGCTTAAGTTTGCTTGTTGATCAAGAATATGCAAAAACTATAAGACTGTTGTTGCACAGAATAAAAATAATGAAATATGCCACATCAGCATCCAAAGTCTTTAACACTTGAGCTTTTGAGATTGAATCTTCTTTTTATTCTTTCTTCAATCTAATCTGGGTCTTGAGCCTTCAAGCAGAGTCTTTCAGAGTCACTTTCATGCTTTGACTCGACTTCTAGCTTTTCTCTACACCTTTCATCAAAGAGCTTCGACGAACTTCTACCTAAAAATTTAATCAAGATACAAAACAAATATGCAACTGGTCATTAACAACATCCAAATAACTAACAATATCCCCCTTTTTGTTAATAAAAAATCTTATATTTATTTTTCAAACTCTTTAGCTACAATTGTATTTACCTGATTCCAAGTTTTAACTCTCCTTTTATTTTTTGCTTTTAATCTCTTCCCCCTTTTATCGAACTTTACTACCTTTTACTTTCAAGAAATCTCTCCTCCTTTTTGTCATTATCAAATCAATATTAGCAGTAAACTTCTCCCCTATCTTAAGGAGTTCTTGCTCCTCTTTTCCTCTCCCTCTTTGTCTGAAACCAAAGGATTACTTAGTTGCCCTGTTTTTTTTGTAAAAGTTTGTTTTTAAATAGTTGTTTTTAGGAGATGCAATAGGTTGGTATAAACATAAGTATTTTCTGAGATAGGAAAATCTACTAAAGTTTAAGGGTTTGGTAAATATATCAGCAAGTTGATCTTCTGTGTTAATAAAATCTAACGTAGTTTATATTTTAATACATGATCTCTTAGAAAATGATGTCTAATGTCAATATGTACAGTCTTAGAGTGTAATACATGATACTTAGAAATATTTATAGCGCTTGTATTATCACAAAGTATTTTAACCTTTTCAAAGTTTAAACCAAAGTCATTTAAGATTTGCTTCATCCAAAACACTTACGAACATGTAAGAGATAGATATTGTAGTCAGCTTCTATTGTTGATAGGACTATACAGTTTTGCTTCTTAGAGAATCAAGAGACTGGTGTATTTTCAAGGAAATGACACGTCCCACTAGTACTCTTCCTATCACTTCTACTTCCAACATAATCAACATCACTATAAGATTTTAAATCAAGGTATGGCGATCTAGGGTAAAATAAGCCATAATTATAAGTATCTTTCAAGTATTTTAAGATCCTTTTTTGTATTTTTAAGTGACATTCTTTAGGGATCGATTGGAACCTAGCACTCAGAGAAGTACTAAAAGGTATGTCTGATCTACTAGCAGTAAGATACAACAGTGTACCCTTTTCATCTGCATCAAGCCAAGCTTGAGCTCCCGTTGGTGTCGCCTTCCCTTTCATACTCTCCATCCCAAATCTTTTGAGAAGATACTTAATGTACTTCGTTTAACTTATGAAGATCTCTTAAGTTAGCTATTAAATCTGCAAGCCTAGAAAGAAACTAAGTTCTCCCACGAGACTCATTTTGCAAAATCTCTGCACAAATCTTTATTAGTAGATTTGAAAATAATGCAATTGACATATATCTGGACTATTATAGACCATTTAAATTTCTAGTAAATAAAGTTGAGTCTACTTTTCCAATTTAAAAGTTGGTAGAAAACTGAAAATATTTTAATCTATCATTCCATGCTCTTGGTGCTTGTTTTAGTCCATACAAAGCTTGTTTAATTTATAAACAAACTCAAGGTGATCTTTATCAACCAAACCACACGATTTTTTAACAAAATCATCTTCTTTCAAATAACTACTAAGAAAATCACTTTTTACATCCATTTGATACAATTTTATATCTAAGTGTACAATATAAGCACATCCTAATTAATTCTAGTCTGGCTATAGTTTCATAAGTTTTGTTAAGTATATACCTTCTTGTTGATTGTAACCTTCTGCACTAGTCTAGCTTTATTCATAACCACTTGACCTTTCTCATTTGATTTATTTCTATAAACCTACTTAGTTCCAATTATTGAGGTGTTTTCTGATTTAGGTGAAGTTTCCCAACTTCATTTCTTGTTAATCAATTAAGTTCTTACATTTCTATTACCCATGATTCATCTTTCAGTGCATCTTCTATCCTATTAGATTCAATTTGTGATAAGTAAGCATCAAGTGCAAAGTTAATGTTAAGTTTAAATCTAATCTGAATTTTATATGATATTTCTCTAATCACTTGAGTTTTAGGGTGTTCCTTATTAAAGATCCATTCTTTAGGTATATTATGTGTATTTGCATCTTTTGTCTTAGTTATATCAATGAATATTTGTTCTTCATCTTCTCCATCTTCATTAACATTTTCTTCATTGTTTAATTCTCGTATATTTTCACTTAATTTTATGTGAATTGATTCTTCCACAACTACTGTATTTTTTATTAAAAACTCTATAATCTTTGCTATGGTTTGAGTAATCAATGAATATGAAATCTTTCCTTTTTGCATCAAACTTGTCGAAGTTATCTTTTGTATTTAGTGTAAAAAACTTACTTCCAAAAACTTTAAAGTGGATTATCTTGGGAATTTTACCTTTATAAAGTTCATAACTTATATTTTTAAGAATTGGTCTTATTAATACTCTATTTAGTATATAGTAGGCAATATTATACCTTCTGCCCAGAATTATTTAGGTATACCAGATTATATTAATAACGTTATAACATATTCTTGTAAAATTCTATTCTTTCTTTATACAACTTCATTTTGTTGAGGTCCTCTTAGAAAAGAATATTCATATTTTATTCTATGTTTTTACAAAACTTAGTGAATTCTTCATTTTCAGACTCTCCTCCATGATCTGTACAAATTTCAAGGATTTCTTCATTATTCTCTTTTTGAAATAATTTTGAAAAGTTTATAAAATATTTTATTATTTGATCTTTTATTTTTAGGAAGATGGTCCAAGTGAACCTAGAGTAATCATCTACTATTACAAGATAATATATACATTCCACTAAGGCTTTCTACTCTTGTTGGTCCAAACAGATCTAAATGAAGTAGTTTTAAGGGTCTAGAAGTTGAAACTAAGTTCTTTCTTTTGAATGAGCTCTTGTGAAGTTTTCTAGTGAGCAAGCATCAGACGGTATTTTAGGATTTATCCTATTGATAGCAAGTCTACTTACTAGGTTGTTCTTAATGAATTGTTTAAGTACTTAGGTTGTAAGTGACCTAGTCTTTTGTGCCAAAGATTAATCTCATTATTACTAGCAACTAAGTAATCGTAAGCATTATCTTTGCTAAACTCAACAACATAAATATCTTTAATCTTTTTTCAATCAACAAGGGTTTGTTACTAGATTCATCTATAATTTCAAAGTGGGTTGATGAAAATAAAATATTAAAATCTTTATAACATACTAGCTTACACTAAGTAAGTTATGATTGACTCCATTAACTAAAGAGATATTATCAAAAGTAGCTTTACCCTTATCAACTTGGCCAATACCTATGATACGACCCTTGTGGTTGTTCCCAAATATGATTGAACCTTCTTCTTTGCATTCAAGGACGGTAAACAACTTCTTATCTCTTGTAATATATTTTGAACATCCTGAATCCATTATCCATCGGCTTCCTCCACCTTTTTCCTACAACAATTGAGGTCAGCGTCATTCTTGATCCAATAGGCTTTATGGCCCTTAATATAGATTGAGATAGTGTGTACATCCATTTCTCGTGTTCTACATTATCTCCACCTACAAAACAAGTTTTAAGAATATCTTTTGGTACTCATCTTTTGGATTCACAAGGGTTAGACTTTCTCTTTCCAATTTGGCTAAGCAGTTTGTTATGAGATGATGAACTACTAGTGAATCCGAAGTCATATTTATCATGAGGATCTCTTTTAGAACCAAGCACTTCATCTAAATTCTCTTTTCTCTTAATAAACCTACCAAGATCATTAACAAGATTATCACAATTTAATTTAAGATTACTAATTTCTTTTTCAAGAAAAGTAATATTTTCTTTTAAGCAAGATGATTCTTTACTAAAAGTTTTTTTCAATAACTAATTTATGTATCTTCTTTACTAACTTTTGATTTTCTAATTCAGACTTTTTCTAATTCTACAAAGACTTCATGAAAAGCAACTAAAAGTTCAACATAAGTTTCTTGAGTTACCTTATCTTCTAGAGATTTCAATCAGAGGCATGTTGATCCTTCGTCGCCTGAGCCTGAGTCGGGTCTCTTAAATCTGAGTCAATCCATGTGGTTTGCGATGCTCTTTTCTTGTGAACCTTCTTGAACTTCTTGTTGGATCGTTCCTTCTTATTTTCCTTCTCTTGCTTCAGTAGAGGATACTTATTTTTTAGATGTCCCTTCTTTTTGCACTCATAGTAAGTTGGTGCACCTTCATTGTTTTCTCTCTTTGACTTGAAGCTCTTCTTATTTCCGACAAACTTTTTGAACTTCCTTGAAAGTAGGACAAGACATTTGTCATTCATATCTTCATCGGACGAGTCTTGTGAGATGACCTTGAAAGATAAAGACTTCTTCTTTGCCTCTTCTATCAGCTTCTTGGTCTTCTTATTGACTTCATCGACCATCAGGTTTCCTATGAAGCCATCCATTTCAATATCTTCTACCACATTTTCTTCTCACCGTCACCTTTTGTTCCCATTCACTTAGTTTACACTTGATAAAGTTCATCCCTAGAGTTTTGAAGTTGTTCACAATGGTTGTGAACCTTGTATACATCATTCCCCTTCCTTCATCCCAAAGTTCTCATACTTCTTGGTAAGCATAATAACTTCAAAACTTTTAACCTTACGTGTAACTTCACCATATGTGACCAGGAGCGTCTCCCAAATCTTATGTACGGTCTTGAACTAAGATACATGATTGTACTCATCTGAGGAAAGAGCACAATATAGTATGTTCATGGCTTTGGCATTCCTTTCCAGACCCTTGATCTCAACATCTGTGAATTGTTCTACACCTTCCTTCAAAGTTGGCTTCTATAAGGCTTTTGTCGTGCATGTCAACATCCTGAAATCTATGGACTGCATATATATCTCCATGTGATTAGCCTAGTAGGATTAGTTACTACTATCGAAGTAGGGAAGCTTCCTAATAGTAGGAAGTTACACTTGAGCCGGTGGATATGTTGCCTTGTGTCATCTTGGACCTGCAAGCAGGTTGTTATGCATGCAAAACTTGAACCCACTTTGATACCAAATGTAAGTCCGACACAAGGGGGTGAATTATGCAATATAGAATTATCATAATAACAATATCCAAATAAACAAATTATTGACAAATCACAGAGATAAAAGAATACCAAATCACAAATTACACAATAATTTTTATATGGAAACCAAGTAGTTGAAAATCATGATCTAGAACTATGTTCTAGGATTTCCTCTTCGCTCTCTCGGTGAAGCCTACTTCCACTATCTCGTCACTACTTTGACCCGAGGGTAGCATAACCTCTCGTGCAACCTATACCCTTCCTAGACAACTCCCAAAGGAAGATTTCATTTCTTACAGAGAAATGAATCTACAACTCGAATGCCTATATAAAAATGCTAAATAGGAAATAGTTAAGTAATAAACTTGAATTTACAAGGTTACATACTTTCAATGCATAATATGCTCGAGGATGATGAAGATGATCGCAGTAGAGCACAGAGAGCACAGACAACTTCTGTAGCTAGAAAGCTATGGATTGAAGAGAGCTCGAAAGTGCATAAATATTATAAGAACTCGACTATCGCACAAAATGATCACTCTTTCTTTTCTTTTGATAAAGGATGTTTTTCTTGGTTGTGTGTCTCAAATAATGATTCATAGGATCCTTATAAGATTGTCCTCAAAAGAGCCGTTGGTGTCCATTAACGAAAAGTTTCAATATTTTGGTTTCCAAAATTCATGAAATGATCGATCACAAAACAAGTTGATCAATCATGAGTGATCAATCGGATCACAAAAATGATCGATCATATTTAATTGTTTGTATGAAATTCAAAAAGTGATCGATCATAGTTAAAAGGATTATCAATCAAGGTTGATCGATCATGAGAAATAAAATGGTTGATCATAGGTGATTGATCAGAGGTGTCAAGGTGATCGATCATATATACAAAAAATCAATTTGTGAAATTGATGATTCTGGCTTAAGTTTGCTTATTGATTAAGAATATGCAAAAACTATAATACTATTTTATGCATAAAATACAAACTATGTAATATGTCACATCAACATCCAAAGTCTTCAGAGCTTTTAAGATTGAGTCTTTCTTTAATGCTTTCATCAATCTAATTTGAGTCTTGAGTCTTCAAGCAGAGTCTTTCAGAGTAACTTTAAGGCTTTGAGTTGGCTTCTAACTCTTCTTTACACTTTTCATCAAAGAGCTCCTATGAACTTCTACCTAAAAAGTTAATCAAGCTACAAATAAATATCCAACTGAGTCATTAGGAAAATATAAATCACTAACAACAAGTGGATCATGGACAAATATCTTCAATCATATGACTGGAGACAAGGACCTCTTCATCAATACCAAAGCCAATATTGGTGGAACATTCATGTTTGGCAACATCCACAAAGGTATTATTATTAACGAAGGTACAATCGAATATTGTATAACTTAGTGTTAGCCTTGTTGAAGGTTTGAAACATGGCCTATTGAGCGTTTCTCATATTTGTGATAATTGTTTTAAAGCATTATTTTCTAAAGAATGTTTTGAAGTTGTTAAGGAAGACAAATGAGAAGTTTAGCTTAGGGATGATAGGCACAAAAGTTACGCACTCTTAGGTTTGATGAGTGTTCATCGCTAGATTGCTTGTTGGCATCACAAGAAGAGCCCTTATTATGGTATAAAATTTTTAATTGCTTTAACAAGAAATTAATCAATAGGCTTAGTAAACTTGATCTAGTTAAGGACTTACCTAATCTATCCTATAAGAAGGTGGAATGTGCTCAATCTGCAAATTAGGAAAACTCCACATAACAACTCTAAAAAGCAAACACTTTATTAACACCTCTAGACCTTTAGAGCGGCTACATTTAGACTTGTTTGGAACTAGAAAATCTAAAAGTTTAAGTGGTTGTTGCTACTATTATGTCATAATTTATGATTGCTTATGTTTTACTTGGTGATTGTTCATTTCCTCCAAAGATAGCTTTTCAGAGTTTGTAAAGCTAGCTAAGAGGATTCAGAACGAGTATGATACCACTATCACTTAGTCAAGAAGTGATCAGGGTGGAGAGTTCGAGAATGAGTTTCTCTGAGGACTGTGCAAAGGCTAGGATCAAGCATGTATTTTCAAACCCAGAACAAGAACTCGGAATGGTGTATTAGAGAGAAAGAGTCGCATTCTTCAGGAATGTGCACCTACAATGCTATGCCAATCCAACCTGATAGGATATTTTTTGGGCAGAAGCCATAAATACAACATGTTTTATCTTAAACATGACTTTCATTGGATCAAGATTAAAGAAGACTCCTTTTGAGCTTTACTTTGGACGATTATCAAGTATAGACTTTTTTTGCAAGTAAGTATTTTATTCTTTATACCAAGGAAAATCTTGAGAAGTTTGACCATAAAAGTGAAGAAGGTATATTCCTAGAATATTCTTCACATAGAAAACCTTTCAAGGCTTTCATTAAGAAAACAATGACTATCGTGAAAGTAGTTAACATGTCTTTTAATGAGAACTTGAGAAAGAATCCTCAATTACAGGAATTAGAAAACACAGAAGATACTCAAGTTGATCCTTCAAGTATACCTGTGAATAATAATTATCATGCTCTAACAAAGGACTTCAACTTTATTAGAGATCATCCTAATGAGTTGATGATTGGCGATACCTCCAAAGGAATCCAAACCAGATCACATAAATTCATTTTCTTTGTCTGCTTCTTGTATCCCTAGTTGAGCTGAAGTCTATAGATGATGCTTGCAACATTGATTCTTAGTTAATGATAATGCAAGATTAACTTGTAAAATTTGAAAGGAATCAACTATGACAGCTTGTATCCCAACCTGAGAATCAAATGATTATTGGAACCAAGTGGGTCTTTTAAGAAAAAAACTGGATGATTCAATGATGGTGGTCAGGAATTAGGCAAGACTTGTTGCACAAGGATATCCTCAGCAAGAAGGCATTTATTTCTATGCTCATGTTGCTAGTATTTGCTTGTTTCAAGGGAATCAATCTCTTTCGAATAGCTGCTAAAATCATGTTCTTAAATGGCTTCATTAAGGGAAATTTTACATTAAGCAACCACCACGTTTTGAAGACCCTTCTAGGCTAGAATATGTTTTCAAGTCTGGAAAGACCTTTATGAACTTAAGTAAGATCCTCGAGTGTGGTATGACCGACTTACAAACTTCTTAGTTGCTTCAGGTTTTAAAGTAGGCAAACAAAATTGTACCTTATTTGTAAAGTTTGTTTTCTATGATTTATTGTATATACAAATATATGTTGATGATATTGTGTTTGGTTCTACCAAGTGCAACTCTTTGCAAGGAATTTGTGTAATTATGCAAAGAGTTTAAAATGAGCATGATGAAGAAATGAAGTTTTTTTCTAGGTTTACAGATTACTCAAAATGAGTTCAGAACTTTATTTTCCCAGCAGAAGTACACGAAGGAGACCAAAAAGAAGTTTGATTTTTATAAAGTTGTTCGAGAAAGTCTACATTGATTAAACGCACCTTGAACTTGACAAGTCAGGAAAGCCAATCGATCAGAGATTTTATAGAGGTATGATTGGATCTTTAACTACAAGCAGACTCAATATACACGTTAGCACTTTTTTAAGTGCACATTTTCAGTTAGCACCTAAAGAAATTTATCTAAAAGTCATAAAATGTATCTTATTTTTACTCAAGATTTAGGATTTTTTCTAATATGTATTGCATGGACTTATTTTCATATAGCAAAGCAGAATATTGTGGCAGTCGTATTGATAGAAAAAGTACAAGCGGTACACCTGCCAATTCATGGGAAATGCCCTTGTATCTTAGTTTTCCAAAAAGCAAACTTGTATAGCACTTTCAACCATTGAGGCAGAGTACATAGCCACATATTTAGCATGTTCTTAATTACTTTGAATGAAGACTGCGCTCTCTGATTTTGGTCTGACCTTTAGCCAAAATCACATTCTTTGTGATAACACTAGGTCGATCAATCTAGCTAAAAACCCAGTTAATCACTCTAGAACAAAGCATATTGATGTTAGGCATCATTTTCTTTGTGAAAATGATCTAAAATGAGAAATATGTTTGAACTGTATTTCCACAAATATGCAACTTTCATACATTTTGACTAAACCCTTAGCTGCATCATAGTTTGAGAAGAGTAGAAGATAATTAGCATACTGTAATTTGAAGGATATTTGTTGAAATAATTTCATAAAAAGGATACTTAAGACTACACTCTTGATCAATCATCACAATATGTCTAATCGATCACTCTTATTGGTCACCTAATATGTTTGATCGATCACCAATAATCGATCATTCATGCATATTGGTCGATCATTCTGGTGAATTTCATTCGAAATTCAGCTTTTTAGGAGAACTTTATTGGAAAATGTGCCATGACACCTCTAATACTTGACTTATTAGGAAACATCTTGACCTATCACCTACATATCATTATCAACTCACTCATTTTTGTGGTTGATAGTTTGTGATTTCTCATATTTGGGTTGTGATGAGTCTATAATTCTTCCACTTATTTCTTATTCTTAGCTCATTCCATATAATAAGTTATTCAATAAAACACCTAACAAACTAAAATAAAAATTGCACACCTTGTACATAATCAGGGTTAATTATTGTATATTAATCACTCAATAAAAACATAATCCTTTTTTTGTATATATTGCATATTGTACATATTTCCCTTATTTTTCTTCTAATTAAAATCCATAAAATTAGATTTATTTGCACACGCACACACACATATACATACATAAATAGAGTTGTCACTGAAAATAAAAAATAGAAAAATCACAAAATTAGGTATTCAATATACATTAAGTATCTACCAAAAATATAAGTTTATATAAATGAGGTCTTTTGTGTTTTTGTCCTTCATGAAAGTGTAGTTTGTTGGACATGCGAGCCCACAGCGAGCCATTATGCAATAAATGTTATTGCAATTCACTCCTTAATTTGAAATAAAGAGTACATAGTTTGCATAATAGGTCCCTTAGTACAATTAGGGTTATGTACCATGGCCATCTTAATGATCATACAGCTGTTGATTCAATTATTGAATCATAGAGGCTGGTGCTTAGATGAATATCTAATGAGTTAGATTGAGGACTCATCAAGAACCGTCAAATGATTATTAAGATATGATCTCCAGCCTGAGTAGGAGATGGCAATCCTTTCTCAGTTAGGCTGATATCTGACCGACTTCTTGATGCAGGTCCTCTGCATAGGAATAGAGATTCGGAGGTGTCAGACTAGTTAGGTCAAAGAGTTGACTTAACGAGATTGAGATAACCAAAGTCCTATATCATATGCTGTCATGATATAGGCACACATCCTCTGACCGGAGACAGATGTGTTACTATATGTCTAAGTATGTACATCTGGCAGACCAATAGGTTGATGACCTAATCAAGGTCTATACACCGGCGCGCTGGTGTACATATAAGGACATATGAGTAATACGATCTCTCAAAGGGATCATACAGGTTCACTACTGAACCGGAAGACATGAGCTCACTCATGAGATATTGGGAAGAATCAAATTCCGTGCGCACGGTCGTCACACTTTGGAAGCTTGACTGAATTTGTAGGTTTGATATAAACTTTTGGAAAGTATATGATCAAGACCTAGGTATGATATATGCTTTTGGAAAGTATATGATCGATATCGACTTCCAATAATCGAATGAGAAACTTGCTGATAAAACCCTGAAGTAGACAATGTCAAGTTGATCTAATACTTCTGGTTTATTCTGAGTCTTCTAGTATGCAGGATGTACAGGTATTGGGAATGCCTGAGGGTGATGTGATCATAAACGGTTGTATAACCATGACGCTTCCATTCCTAGGGAGTGATGAAACGGGTCTGGATTTTAGTGACTCCTCTTAGTAGAGAAGTAATCTGATCTTAGTCCAAACGTTGGACATTAATCTGAATGTGATTCAGATTCAATGAGAAGATTATATTTGCGGTCTTGATTTAATCAAGCATCTATGGGAGGCCCGAGATCTGGATTTGAGATGTGATCTCAATATCCATGTCACTATACGTGGAACAATACAATCGCCCTGTCCTTATCTCCAAGTATTCGCGGAGAAAGCGCATTGTCCTTGAAAGAGTTCATGGATAATTCTATTGTTGATATATGTATCCGAGCATTGAGAAAATGGATAATTAAATGTGATTTAATTATCATGAATAATATGAATTTGATTCATATTATAAGGAGAGTTATCTTAGATAATTAAATATGATTTGATTATCAAAGATGTGAATAATGTGAATGTGATTCATATTATTTGAACACATGAGATAAAGAGATCCAAGATGATTAAATATGATTTAATTATCAAGGATAAGAATAATATGGATAGAAATATCCAATTATTCATAATATATTATAAATGTAATTTATAATGTATTAGAGAGAGTTAATTATAATTTATATGTGTTGATTAATTATTATGTGTATTGGATACACATTGTGTAATTAATTGACAATGTAAATTATATGTTGTTTTGGGTTGTGAATTTGATTCACAATTTTTCTATGGCAATATTGCAATATTCTCAAATATAATTGTGAATTATTTTTGAAGAATAAAAAGCCAACAAAAGTTGTTGGAAATAAATAGAGGAGATTTTCAAGGAGATATGCAATCTCATAGATTTCCATGAGATTGCTCTCTCCATGGAAAGAGGGGGGCGGCACATCATTCCTATAAGGAATGTGTGCCCGTCCACTTTGGAAGGTACATGGAGATGAAATCTCCATGTATCTTCTCTCCTTATTTATTGGTTTGATTTGGATTAATTTGTATTTGATTTTGTCAAATATATTTTGATCTAAATTTGTTGGTTTTACCAACAACAATATTAGCCATTGGATTGACATAAATCAATCTCATCCATTGATTTTATATGTCACATGGATTGAGATCCATGGATCCCAGAACCCTATAAATAGAGAGGCACACCATGCTCTCTATTTTACACAACACACAATGCTTGAGAAGCATCTCTCTCTCTCCCTTTCTCTCTAGAGGTCAGCCCTCTCTCTCCCTCTCATGGCCGTCCACCATGGATGCCATGGAGAGGTTCTCCATCGCCGCGGCATCGTCGTTATGCTGCCCGTTCTTCTGCTCGTGGATCTCCGTCTCCTTCGATGCGCCTCGCTCGTGAAGAAGACGTCGGATCTCGTGTGTCAAGATCAGGAGATCCGCCGCTTGGATCATCAACATGGATTGCGAGAAGCACGCGGTTCATCCCCGCGCTCGCAAGCGTCTCCTCCGTCGGATCGGACTTGAGACAGGAGGTCTCTTCGTTTAGAGACTCGATCGCAACCACGCTTCAAGAGGTAATCCTATTACTTGTTTGTGATTTAGACGAAACGATTCGAGAAGTGTTCTTGGATCATGTGGTTTCGTCGTATAAAAATTTTTTAAATTCCGCTGCATCGAGCAACTAGTCCGACTAGTTGCTCCTCGTCGTATTCGATACGATGCTCACGCTTTCGTGATGCGCTTGAGGATCTAACCATATCCTTCATAGTTTTCATCAAGATGAGCAAATTTCATGTTGAACACTTTTTCATTTGAATTCAGTTACTATTTATTTTTTATTTTTCTTTATTTATTTTCCACGTTCCTATTTTTCTATTGGTCCATGTGGCACCATCTGGGAGAATCGGGTAGCCGCCTTCTTACTCCTAACTACCTCCTTCCTCAACCATTGGATCATTCAATCCAATGGTTGCACATTATGCCACCCTGCCTCTACAGGCACTGTTGAATCTCATCTGATCCGACTTTTCCCAAGCCATACGATGCCTCCACCACGTGGCTTCCTCTTAGACATCCATCTCACGCTATCCAATGGTTGTGCGCCCATCGTCTTCCTCCACCCCCTCTCTCCCACGAACACACATATCGCTGGCCTACCTTATCCCTTTTCTCTCAACTTCCACGCATCCTCATACCATTCCACGATGACCCCCAACTAGTCCCCTGTCCCTCTCCTTCACCAATTGTTCACCCTCAGCCCTCCATGCACACACACACACTCTCTCTCACACACTCACCTCTACACCCTCAAAATCACCTCCTCACTCACCCGCTCAGTTGTCCCCCATCGTACCCTAGTTGACTCACCTTCATGAGGGTCATGCTTGAGCTCCCTCCTCGCTCTGGTGGCAACGGTACGACTCTAGTTCGAGCGATGATAGCTAATACTCTGGTGTGATCTAGCAAACTTCTCTTTGCTAATACATCATCCCTCACAAGCTACTCAAGCTCGATAGCCCAGCCGACCACATCATGCAAGGACCAAGAGCCCTTCGCCGCTCCAACATAGGCCTCACACCATCGTCTTCTTATCCAATGAGCTCTCCTTGATCTAGCCCCCTTTTCTTTTTCTCCCTTTTTATTCACCATGCACACACACGTTCTGGCCCACCTGAGCACCTATACACCATCACCAAGGCACCACCATCTTCACTTGACACTTCGATGTCATCTTCCTCTTCTCTAATACCCCATCCACCTTTGGTCATCCTCCTCCTTGCACGGGAGGAGGATTCATAGGTTTTCCACTCTCTCTGCCTCCCTAGAACCTCTAGTTCTCTCCTCACCCCCTCTTTATTTCATTAACCCATGAAGGTACCTTGAACATCCTTATATCAACATTTGCAACACTACTCCGATCTCTAGCTTTGCCTCTGACAACCATCCATCGACCCTCTCCATCAAGCCACTTAGCAGTTTTAGCTCGCCATCAGCATCTTCGTCCTTATCACGCCAAGCTTCTTGGTCTCTCAACAGCTGTATAGGACCATGGAGGATCTTAGTGAGGTTCACCAGGACCCCGTCCTTATGCCACTAGGCACGGAGGAGGATGAAGGTACATATATCGTTGGATCAAGGCCTCTGCCTGATCCAATGGCTCGCCATCCATAGCCATCCCAACCGCAACCTTCAACGTGACATGGACCGTTGGATCATTCTGATCTGACGGTTCTAGTCACAGTTCCGAACCACTCATTATGCTAGCAGCCTTGGGGTGCACGAGCCTCTCCTGAAGCATAGCGACATGCCACGTTGCCTTCCCATGTAAACTCGGCATGAGTCAACTCCCCTCACATGCAGAAGGTGCATGAGTGGCACTTTACAATGCCTTCCCCCAGTTCCGCACGAATTGCACTCTGATTCAGCCGCATGCTCCACTCAAGTGACCGCTTGGGAATTTTGTACACAACCCTGATAAATCACTTTTTTGCTACGCTAAAATGGTTGTGTTGTAATAAAGGAGGAAAGCAAACTATGCAGAACCATAATTAAGATAATCTTGGTGAAGATAACATGGCTACATTTATTTTTAATCAGTGTAAGTCCATTGTCTAACTCAAGGACACGGTCATTTAAGTTATTTAATCCAGATAAAAACATCTATTCGATTTAATCTAGTGTAATAGAGATCTAGAGATAAATGAATGCATGTTATTTTTTAATAAAGATCTAGAGATAAATGAATGCATGGTATTTTTTAATCCAGGTATAAGTATCACATAATGCACTGAAAAATCAAATAAGAAAACATGCAATAAAATGCTAACAAATAAACCCTAATTGATCTTGCACAAGTCAACTATTGACCAAAAAATCCTCATCTAAAATTAATGCTTAATATCAATCCAATTACTATATCAATTAATTAATGAATAGTTCTTAGGTCATCAAGTATAATAAACATCAATTCATATTTAAACAGGAGTTATTGTATCCAAAATAGAGCACGATCAATGTTTTATGATAATTTTAGCGCTAGGCAAAATTATTAAAGATGAAATAATATTTCGTTCTATAAATTAATAGTTCATATTACATCAAATCAGCAAAGACTTGCACAAAGTAATAGATAATTTAATTACGTATTCAACAAGATTAATTTCATAAAAATCAAAGTTTATATGTAAAAGTTATTCAATATACAATCTAGTGATCTCTTTGCAATAAAAACCACTTTAAAATAATTAAGAACTAACTAAAAATAAATTCCAATGATGTATATGCAAATAAAATAACCTGTGAGGACTTCTTTGTAAATTTCCAGGCACACAACGAAGGAATTGCAAATATAATAACCCCATGGGGGTTAATTGTAAATCACCCAAGTGCTACACATAATGGCACATGCTTGGACCTAACTGCAAATATGAAAATCTTTGGGGTCATCACTGTAATTTTCCCACTTACACACGGGAAGCACATGATGGCAAGGTTTAGATGGATGCTAGAGTTGAACATGGGGCTCGTTCCAGGTGGCATATGTTCGAGGTGTGGAGGCTGACCTGGGGATCCAACCCTGCTGGTATGGAAAGGGTGGCTAGGGGGAACTCAGAACCGTTGGATCAAGGATGATCCAACGGTGGTTGTTATTCTCTTCGACGGTTCTCCTTCGTGTACGATGGCTCGATGCTGGATCTCTTGCGACCTCTACTGGGAAATATTGTGTGCTAACATGCACATTGATGGTTTTGGAAGGTCGTTGGAGTGGTAGAAAAGACGGTGGATGGTCAAAGATGAAGCGGGGTGACTGGCGGATCATGTCGATGGATGCTCGTCAGAGGTGGAGCTCGAGATTGGAGAGATGTTTAAGCCTCCTATCAGTGAAGAATTTAAGAACTTATAGGGTTTAGAAACCTATAGCGGAGCACAAGGGTATAGGGGTATGGTCTGAGGCAGAATGGAGGGCTAATCAGAGTGATTAGATGGAGGAGCCCTAGTGGGTTCTTCTCATGTGCAAGGTGAAAAATGAGTCAACATTATAGGAGATATGGAGAAGAGGAAATGATGCCATGAAGGATTGGTGAAGATCGATGGTGCAAGGTAAAGGTGATGGTGCACTCAAGAAGAGCAGAACGTGTGCATGTGCGACGAATAAAATTAGAGAAAAACTAAAGGGGAGAAGAACAAGGATTACATGGAGATGAAGAAGGACATCAGAGATGGAAGAGAAGCCAATGGTGGAGCTTGAAGTTCTCCTAGGTCTTTTCTTGATAATGGCAAGACGTGGATCTCGTGCAAGGCTGTAGTAGTGCCACGACACAGTGGATCTCATTGGAGAAGAACTCGATCTTCACTTTACCTATATCTCTCTCTGTTTTTTTCAGTCATAAAGGAGGAACATGGGACTCGAATGTTTCTCGCATAAGGCTATATAGAAGCAATTGACAGTCTCCATCAAGGTTTTGATCAATGATTAGGTGCGTGGAGGCATCAGTTTCAACCGTAGAGAAGTTGTGGTGCTGTTGTGGAGGGCTATGGAGAAGAAGTTGGTGAAGGTGAGGGTTGAACGACAATGCGAATGCGAATGGATTGTGAGGAGATGGAATGCCAGTACGCGATGATTATTATGAGAAGAACAACTAATGGAATGGAGTTTAGGGGTGGAGGAGCTGGTTGGATGTTGAAGATGAGGCGTGGCCGTCAGATCGAAGAGGAATGAGGGGATTAGATTTATATACAAAGTGGATATCTGAGTTGAAATGATGCATTCTATGCATCGTTGGATGAAAGGATCAGATGGCCTCTAATGAGATGTATGTGGGAAAAGATGGGTTGCCTGATAAATTGATCAGACGGTTAAGATCAAAGGCGCTAGATGGAAGGGAAGCAAGTTACATGACGCACCCAGAAACGAACACATGGTCTAATGAGAAAGATCCAAATGTACAAAAAATAAATGAAAAATCAAAATAAAATAGAAGATAATGTCAAATAAAAAACGTTCAATATGAAAGTTGTGTATCTTTTTGAGATCTACAACTTTTATGAAGAACTCAAAATCTAAATACATCATATGTATGTAGCAATATTTTTGTAGATATTTCTATAGATATAAAAATGCCAATTTTATTTGTTTTGTTATTTTTTGTATTTTAAATTAAAAGATAATTGCAATATATTATGTAAAATATTACTCTCATTTTTATGAATTTTTAATATAGTTAGGGAACAAAGAAAATAAAAGAACACAATGTCAAATATGATAAAAGAACACAATGTCAAATATGTAAAGTATTTATAAAAGTAGTTTTGAATCTTATTTATTTACATTAATTATCAGTAATTATATACATAGTGTAGAATGTTAATTTTATCTAATAAGGAGATTATTTGTTATTTTGGTTTTGATGGAGAGCTAGATCTCAATATAATGTTCATCAACCCCCAGATTTAGTAATTCCTTATGCACCATGTGTGTGGAGTTAAGGTTATTTTGTTTGTTTAATTACAATTATAATCCTCTGCTTGGGTATTTGTTTGAACATTTATTTCACCAATTTTTCATTCCAAAAATTGCATCTAGAAGTACATTTTATGCAATACACCATGGACATTCGTGGATAATTTTTTGACATTCCTTTTACAACAACAACAATGCCTTTTCCCACGTTAAGTAGGGTAATTTTTTGACATTTATTTATTTATTAAAAATAGGAGTATGAAAATCAATATTATCATATCCTTTATATACTCTGAAAATTGTAATTAATCACCCTGTGATAAAAAATTCATAAAATCAGGAATGGTGTATGGTTATGTTTTAATGCATGCCTAAATTTCATTGCTAGTTCTTGTATATTTTACTCTCAATAAATCATTAATTGGAATATGTAATTGATTTTTAGTTAGGTCTAAGATCTTCTTCTACCAAAATCTCAAGTCCTTTGGATTCACTATAAAATATCTAATTGAGATAATTTTGGGATTGATTTTCTACTTAGGATTTAGTAGAAATTAATGCCTCAGTGAAAATATCTAAAAACTCACAATATTTAAAAACTCACAATATCACTTAGAAATATATAAAAACTCACAATATTTGCATTTCATTATATTTAAGCTTCTATATAAATTCATATTTTTTGAATTGTTTGTTAACTAAAGTGCATAAAATCCCTGAAAAAGATTGTTGGATTTTAACCCATAAAAATATAAAAAATATGTTTTGGCATTCTCATTTATTAAGGTTTACAAAAAATGCCACTTGACTCAGATTTTAATTGCCTAAGTTGATTTATTTATCTTGAGAACATAATTCATTTGTATATTATAATTTCATTTTTCACATTATAAAATACCATAAAAATTTCTTCCTTGAAAACCATACACTAAGTGGACTTAATTTATTCTTGAGCTGAATTGCTTCCTTGTACGACCTTGGGCTTACCCCAGTAAAAAAATTACAATCCCTTGAATCACTATTTGATTTTTCTAAGTGATTTTTGATAGGTACTTGAATTGCCCAACTACAACATTGACATATTAAAAGAGGATTGGGATCGTCAAGCTACCCTAATTAGGCTTGCTGAGCACCTTGATCACGATGAAGTTTGTAAGACATTGGTGCATGTGCAATACATCTTTGGCCTACAACTCCTCGTCTCACCATTCATGAAATCCCTCCCTCATTTCTTGAACTGTGTCTCTTCCTAAAACTTCATGAATAAGAGAACTGACCTAACTCATGCCACCAAAGACATGCTAACACCGATCTTAATTGCACAAAATTATACCCTTTCAACTTGTGTCATTTTATCCTCTCCTTAGGCATTCTCGTTCCCCACATCCTAGCTCACTTTTCTGTCATCATATATGGAACCCTACTTGCATGAAGAGGGCCAAGCTATTTGGTTTATAAGCCATGTGGTTCATTATTGATTCTGAGGAGGACTCTCCTCCATCTGCTACTTTTGGATCTAGCCCTATCTTACCAATACTTGCACTCCATTTCTTTCCACAACTAGTTCACCCCTCTCCATCTTACTTTGGGAAGACTTGGGCTTACATGGACCACCATCTCTCTCCGGGTGATTAGTTCTCTCCACAGAATGTAATCAATGTTCACTCTCTAGAGCTTCCTCCGATTCAAGAGACTACAAACACGATGACGAGACCTCATAAAAATGTCTATATGAACAAATGACTATGCCCAATTTATGAATGATCAATCCGAGGTCATTTATAAAAGGATGATGTTTAGTGGCTTAAAATTTCCATGAGCCATCCTCCGTCTACACCATGTACATGACAACCTCCCATCACCATCTTGCTCCTCATACTCGAGCACATGTTCCTACTCCTATCTAACTCCAACCTCGACTTTCATCTCCTACTAAGTTCTCCTTGCATGGGAAGATGATTGTCAGGCCAGAGCATGAAGAAGAATATGAATGTGATGATGATGACGACGATGATGACAAGTTTGATGAGTCTGGTACTCCCGAGTACAATTATAGCTACAAGACCCGCCATCACATAGAAAGAGGGAAACTCTCTTGTTCAGCATCTCATGCAAATGATGATGATTATTATCCGAGTGCTTAGATATTTTTATAGTTCTATGTTATTCGTTCCACTTGTTCTTTGTTTCTTTCTTTTTCCAAGTCTATGTAATAGAACATCGTTTGTGATACATACATTTTGTACTAGTTCCATCAAATGATTAATGAATTGTTGCATTTTCTTTTCAAGTATCTCTTGTTAACCTTTTTATTGATAACAGAGGGGAAGAATCAAATTAAAATCTTGGTTAAATATTGGTTGGTGGATAAAGAGAAAATTTAAAACATTTTATTTTACTCCTAAATAATATTCACACACCTTAAAACTAAAGAACTAAAAATTGGTTTTACGATTCATTTAGTAAGTCGAGAAAGAAAAAATGATATTATAAAATCATGAATTAAAAAGTTTTTGATCTGATTATTCACAAAGTTACATCTATTTAGGCTTTTAAAATGGTTTATCATCATTAAAAAGAGGAAGATTGTTAGTTATTATTTATCTCCAAATTGATTTTAAAGATGACACACATATATCACACTCACTCTCTTATATGTGTTTCTAGGACTACATAACATTTCAGTAAAGGGGAGCTTTACAAAGTGAACGTCAAAGATAAAGCTGCAAAAGTTTAACATTATTATTGTTGTTTCAAAATTATATTATTGAGTTTTAATTTGTATTTGGCATAGTTGTAATCTCATCTATATCTTCAGAACTTTCCAAATCAAGATAAGTCAAATAACTCAGCATTGATCAATCAACCTTGTATATTGATCAACTAACATGCTTTTACTGATCGACTGCATATGATCGACCAACACTTTTCAATGATCGATCAACTCTGCTTTGTATGGATGTTTTAGCAAAATCTCCTTGACAATTCACTAATTAAACCCCTTAAAATCGATGTATTAACATTCACTAATTGTGATTAAATTAAGGATAAAATCTATAACTAAATAATCTTGTTTTTAATATAAACTGAGCCTATTATTTTATGTACAAAAATCACTTAATTTGACCTAATTTCTCTTCTAAAGAATCAAAATCCATAAAAATTAGAAAACCAAAAGAAAACACAAAAAATGAACTTTGTATAATTTATGCATATTTTATCTTTGTCAATTTCATTTTACCTTTTTCTAACCTATAAAAATTTCATAAAATTAGAATAATTATGTATATATTGTATATCAAATTAAAAATAAAAAACCATAAAATACAAAAATGCAGTATTTTATTATCTATAGGTTGCCTTAAAAAATACATTTTGTGTCTGATTTTGGGTTCTTCATGAAAGTTGTAGATCTCGTCGAGATGAGCAACTTTTGTGTTGATCACTTTTTGATTTGACTTTATTTACTATTTCTTTTTTATTTTTCTTTTAGTTATTTTTATTTTAACTTTATTTAGTTTTTATTACTTTTATTTTATCCTTAATTTTTATTTTATTTTATTTATTTATTCTATTAACTTTTTTATTTATTTTATTTTCCTTCCTTTTCTTTTCCCCTTTCTTTCCTCTCCCCCTCTCTTCTTTCTTTTCTCTCCTCCTTTCTCTCTCCACCTCACTTCTCTCTCCAGTCATGTGCACGATACGTGACCTGACCCATGCCTCCCTCTCTCTTGCAGCACGTGCTGTGCACATGCCGCACCCTCACCCTCTTTCTCCAGCATCGCCTACTTCGCCCCTCTCCCATCGATCATCCACCCCGCCGACCGTAGATCCTTCCTCCCATCTTTATCCATGCCTTTGCCTCTTCGATCATCTTCCTCATCAGCTCCAAGCATCACCGTCAAATCACTTACCAAACCAAAACCATAAGCCTTGGCTCGATCTCCCTCAATGGTTACATATCCTCCTCAAATCCTCCATTGCCCCTTCCTACATGTAACGTCATCTCACTCTTAACTTCTTCATCTCCAACCGTTAATCATATCCTCCTCCTATAATTCTTAAGCCATATCCCTCCTACCACGCCATCCACCATTTTCCCTGAAGGTCGGTGACAGCGGCCTTGATCGACACGATCCAGAGGCTTCCCCACCTTTGTGGCTGCTCCAATCAGCTGGAGCTTTGCTATGGTCTCGCTCCACGACTGAGGCTATCAACTAGAAGAGAGCTTCTAGCTCCTCCAATTTCCGGATACCCCCTCCTCCTTTTTTCATGTTTGTTACTCCACTGCCGCACAACATCCGTGTCGCCCTTCATCGCCATCATCACCACCGCATCGACGCCGCCCTTCCATCATCGAGAATGTGCCACTGATCTTCCTCTCTTCGCTCCACCCTCAATCAACTAAGCCGTCCCACGGCTCGATCCCTTGCATCTGCCTCGACCTCCAAGCAGCATCGCCCATTGCCCGCACCAGTCCCGCCCGTAGTCTAGGCCAACCATCACCATCAACCACCAATGTCTCCTCACTGGCTATCTCGATGCCTCGGTCGCGCTCCATCGGGTTGCTCGCATCGCCAGCAGTGCCCTGCCTCAGGCGGTGCGCCACCCACCCTGACCGACCACTGCCCTAAATTCTTCCCCTCACGTGAGGCGCACATGAGCGAGGGAGAAATTGCGTCAAGCCTCCGCTCGACCTTTAGCGTTACATGCCAGTGCCCCAACCCTTCCCCAGCAACGACGCTGGCCCTCTTCTAGCATTTCATTCTCCTTGGATTCGAGATGACCCTCTTATCAAACCCACTTGGTCTTGGGATGACCCTCTTCCCAAGTCTCCTTCGGGGTTTAGTCGATCCCGGACTAACCCTCTCTTCTACTCTCCTCCTGCCAAAGAAACTTTTATCTTTGGTAGAACTCTTAAACCTTCTAGCCATGTATATAACACAGAACTATATACATCTGAAGGTAAAAAGGAAGCCAAGATTCCTCCTAAGAAGAACCTCGGTGAAGATAGGGACAATGACTCACTGCGAGCACTTCTAGCTAGGGTAACCGCAACCGAGAAGCACAATGCACTACTCAGAGCTCAGATGGTAGAACTGCAATGAGGAGAAGCTATTATGGAAGACACATACCTACATGAAATAGATGAAGATTATAATTGGTTGAGGCATGTACCCCATGAGGATGTGTTCGAGCACAAATCGCCTTTCCTCGCGCTGGTACCTAAGTTCAGAGGAAACAATCATGAAGAACCATATGCCTTTCTATGAGACTTTGAGATAGTATGTGATAACCTTTCCCACCCTAGGGTTAGTCAAGACTACATAAGGTTTAGAGATGTCCCCTTCTCCTTGACTGCTAAGGCGCCATATTGGCTGAAAAATCTAAGGGAAATGGTCACCACATGGGCTACCTTCAAGACTCTGTTTTTAAAGAAATTCTACCCAGTAAGTAGAATTAACCAGATAAGGATCAAGCTCACAAGCTTCATCCAACTCCCTAATGAACCATTCCATGAGACCTGGGAGAGATTCACCAACCTAATTCAGAAATGCCCAGGGCATGACATAAGCAAGATGATGCTGGTCCAAAGTCTTGTTAGTGAATTGAACCCTAAAATGCAAAGGCACATCTTCTCAGATGGATACTTCTACTCCAGGAATTTGATTTGGAGATTAAAGATAAGCCTTGAGTGAAGAATGTGGTGGATGATCATTTATCTCAGATCAAACAAGATAAAATCCCTGATTTGGAATCGATCTGTGAATCCTTCCTATAAGAGTAAATTTCTGTTATTGACTCCCTCCCATGGTATGCTGACATGGTTAACTATCTTGTCTTTAAGAAAGTTCCCCAGGTTGGCCCAAGAGTAGAATTGACCGACTTAAAACGGAATCCAGACACTACCATTGAGAGGATCCGTTCCTTTTTTTGAAGGACCGGATTGTATATGAAGAAGATGTATTCCTCAGGAGGAATACCAAAGTGTCATCAATCTATGCCACACCTTGGAGGTAGGAGGACACCACTCCAGGAACAGGATCACTAAGAAGATATTATAATGTGGATTTTATTGGCCGACCTTGTTTAAGGATGCCTACAATTTTGTTAGGTTGTGTCTGGTCTATTAGAGAATGGGAGGGACCATTGGTCCCATAGATGATATACCCATGCAACCCGTGATCATTTGTGATGTATTCGATGCATGGGACATTGACTTTATGGGCCCATTCCCTAACAGTCATGGATTTGAATATATTCTTTTTGCGGTAGACTATTTATCATGGTGGGTGGATGCTATCCCTACTCGAGCTGCAAGCAGCCAAACCATCTGTAAATTTCTAAAAGATCATATTATTTTGAGTTCGGGATCCCCAAGGTTATGATATCTGACGGGTTAGCCAATTTGTCAACCGAGAGGTGAAAAATTTGACCAAGGACTACGACATCGAGCACCATGTCGCTAGTCCTTATCACCCAAAATCTAATGGCATAACAGAGGTGTCAAACAAGGAGGTTAAAGGAATTTTACAGAAACTAGTCCACCTTAACAGAAAGAACTGGTCCCAACTCTTGGACCGAGTTCTATCGGCTTACGTGATAGCTTATAAGACCCCATTAAGAACCTTCCTGTTTCGAATGGTATTTGAAAAATCGTGTTATTTTCCTGTAGAATTAGTGTACAAATTAAAATGGGCAATAAAAAAGACCACCTGGAATTGTCACCAAGGAAAGAAGAATAGAGATAGGGATTTTAAATAAGCTTTCAGAAATTAGAAGCCATGCGTATGAGAATACCACAATCTATAAGGATAGAGTAAAGAAATGGCATAACAAACACATTTGAACTAAGAACTTCGTACCAGGGCAAATAATGTGGTTGTTTAATGCAAGAATGGAGATTTTTCAAGGCAAGCTGAAATCAAAATGGACGGGACCTTTCATCATCAGGGAAGTACATAATAATGACAATGTCATAATTTCCAAGACAACAATCTATACACAAACTTCCCTAGTCAATAGACAACTGCTTAGGCACTTTGTCGAATCACATGAGCAGTTGGTACAGGTTGAGCAAATCTCCTTCACACGGGATAGAATTAGATGAAAGACTCTCTTGGCCCATGTGAAACCTTGATAAGTGAATCCTCTTCAGTGCAGGTAGAAGATTCAACCGGTCACTTGTATATCCATTTCTGATCCATTCGGTCCTCCTCCTATGAATGCTCTTTCATACTTAGGCTAACCTGAACCTAAGTATAGGGGGGCCGAAATCATTATGTATACATCACTTCTATTATTTCATTCTCACCCTTAACCGCCCCATTTCTTGATCTTTTGCTATGCTTAGGCCCTCAAAAGCCAAAGTATAGAGGCGCGAGGCGGCTTCCTTTTCTCTCCACTCAACTATGCTTGGTACGATATATGTCTACGTTTCATTTTGTGTCATGAGAACATAACACACACTAAGTATAGGGAAGTGTTTATTATATATCCTACGTATTTTATCCATAGCTCATTCTTTAATTGTTTTATCAAAAATCAGGTATGCGTATAAGTTGTGTATATTATGTATATTATACATAAATTCTTTGTGTAAATAATATCTTTTTTGAAATTCTTTTACAAAATTTAGGGGATATAATAAAAAATTCAATCAAAAACCTTTTATAAAAAACAAAAACAAAACTAAGGTTTTATCCTTAAATTTTTAGTATCACTCAAGACTCGAGGAATGAAAGAAACTCGAGGTTTTAGGGTCCGTTGATTCATAATTAATCAACCTTAGTCATGTTTTCGACTTAATAATCCACACTTACCTAAATTTGAAAGATATGAGTGCTATATTGCACACTTAATATCTACCTTTAAGAATATTATCAGCACATCACCTGCACAACTTCATGGTTGATGAGATAAGTTGAAATTTCATTTGAGGGGCTGGGACTGGAGATTTGAGTCTAGACCCGATTTCATGATACTCGAAGATGGGATAAAGGGGACGAAATCTTCATGAAATCTGAGTGTCAAAAAACCCTAGCCAGTATGTGAACAAGTTTGCATGCTATCTTTTGATATTGACCTATGTGCTAGGGTGTGATGAAACTTAATAATTGTTGATCAGTGTGCGCCAACTCTTGGCAAAAGCAGTGGAGTTAGCCTAATAAAAATACATATTGAATGAAAAATAGCTCTCAATTACAAGTCAATCTCATAGAGCTTCAATCAAAGCCGAGCACCCCCAACCATTTCAAAGTTTTCAATTGGACCAAATCTAATTAGGACCAATGAGTCTGGCTAGTATCTCAAAAAGGATCCTATATCGTAAGCGATACAAGTCTGGATGTAAATATGTTAGATACTTAAAGAAGACATACCCCTGTGTACTCCCAGAAAAACACGTACATATGACTCAATAACTTTTAACAGATGCACTAGTCAACAAACAAAAATATATGTGTTGAGTAATAAGGCACTCGAGAGGATCCTTGTTCTAATGTAAGGAAGTGAAGAAAATACACAAACCTAAGACCTCCATTATCTGGCCTTTCATATGCATTTTCAAGTTTGACAAATTACTGAGACAATAAACTGAATGCAAGAACTGATTTATTCCCTAGTGTTGAGGATCGGGTCTTGAGGAAGGTCTCTTGGATCAGGATTATGGGTGAAGTTTCAACTTGACTCTCATGATTGCAGTACACATTAAATGTCATATCTCTTATGCTATATATACAAATAGAGAGTCTGATAATTAAGAAAAATTAGGTTCTTTTTGGCTAGAGCCTGGTTGAGCTTAGAATTTTAGGACCACTAAAACCTAAGATTCTTAATGAGACAAGTCTTGAAATTCGCACATGCACAATTAATGATTCAATATTCTAACTCACAATATTTACTTGGGGACAAGCAAAGAGCTAAGTACAAGAGTGTGATGAATCCATGATTCATCTACTATATATGGATATTTTAGCAAAATTCCCTTAATAATTCGCTAATTAAAGCTCTAAATCAATTTATTAACATTCACTAATTGTTCTTAAATTAGGGTTAAAATATGTAATTAAATAATCTTATTTTTAATCTACTTTGAGCCTATTATTTTATGTACAAGAATCACTTATTTTTACCTAATTTCTCTTCTAAAGAATCAAAATCCATATAACTAAAAAATCAGAAGAAAACACGGAAACATGACTTTGTATACTTTGTGTATATTTTATCTTTGTCAATTTTATATTACCTTTTTCTAACCTAAAAAAATTCATAAAAATTAGAATAATTATGTATATAATGTATATTGAATAAAAAATAAAAAATCACAAAATACAACAATACTGTATTTTATTATCTACACGATACCTCCAAAATATTTTTTATGTAATTGACTTTTTTTATTTTCGATCCTTCACGGAAATTGTAGACTCGTCGAGACGAGCAACTTTCATGTTGATCACCTTTTGATTTGACTTTGTTTACTATTTCTTTTTTTTTCTTTTTAGTTATTTTATTTTTATTTTATCTTTATTTATTTTTTAGTACTTTTATTTAACCCTTAATTTTTATTTATTTTTTTATTTTTATTTATTTTAATCATCTTTTATATTTATTTTATTTCTGTTCTTTTTCCTTTTCCATTTCCTTTCCTCTCCCCTTCTCTTCTTTCTTTTCTCTCCTCCTTTCTCTCTCTACCTCACTTCTCTCTCTGGTCACATGCACATCAAGTGACCAGCTCTTGCCTCCCTCTCTTTTGCAGTATGTGATGTGCACGTGCCTCACCCTCACCTTCTTCCTCCAGCATTGCCTGCTCCGTCCCTCTCCCCATCAATCATGCACCCCGCCGATTATATCTCCTTCCTCCCATCTTCACATGCGCCTCTGCCTCTCCGGTCATCTTCCTCATCAGCTCTAAGCATTTTTGTCAATTCATTTGCCAAAATAAAACCCCAAACCTTGGACATATCTCCCTCGATGGTTACACCACATCCTCAGATCCTCCATCGCCCCATCCTGCATGTAACGTCATCTCACTCTTAACTTCTTCGTCTCCACCCGTTACTCATATCCTCCTATAAAGCTCAAGCCATATCCATCCTACAACACCATCCACCATTTTCCCTGAAGGCCGGTGGCAACGACCCTGATCGACACGATCCAGAGGCTTCCCCACCTCTGTGGCTACTCCAATCAACTGGAGCTTAGCCATGGCCTCGCTCCATGGCTGGCGATCATATGGAAGCGAGCTTCTAGCTCCTTAAATTTCCGATGAAATCCCTCTCATGTTCTTCATGTTCATTACTCCACCACTTCATAACAACCGTGTCGCCCATCACTGCCATCATCACTACCGCACCGACACCACCCTTCCATCACCGAGCACATGCCACCACTCTTCCTCTCTTCACTCTATCGTCACTCCATCGAGCTGCCCCACAGCTCAGCCCCTCGCAACCACCTCGACCTCCAAGAAGCACCGCCCCCTGCCCGCACCAGTCCCGCTCGCAGTCTAGGCTAACCACCACCATCACCATCAGCTGCCCACATCCCCTCGTCGGCTATCTCGACGCCTTGGTCGCACACCATCGGGTCACTCGTATCGCTAACAGCGCCCCGCCTCGGGTGGTGCGTCATGCACTCTGACTGGCCACCACCGTAAATTCTCCCTATCATGTGAGGTGGACGCGAACAAGGGAGATGCGTCAAGCCCCCCAACAACCTCCAGCATTTCACGCCTTACACGACACATGAATTTCAGGAGAAGTTGCATTATAGCCCCCACATGTTCTAGAAATTGCAAAAGCATCCTTGCCAGCAAGTCACGTGCCCCGCACGCAGCGCCTTGGTAAAATTGCACCAGGGCCCTTGAGTGTATCTCATATTACAGATAAGTCCTCCAAGGGTTAATTTAAGAAGATTATTATTATTATTATTATTGCATTTTACAATGATACTTAGTTTCATCATATCTTGCTCATTGAACTCTATTTTTCGCATACAATATATCGATTTAAAGCTTATTCAGTGCTCTATCATTTTACATAACTTATGAACATATCAGACTTGGATTTGTATTGAATATTTATTGAGTAGTAATTTGATCTATGTATGTTGACTATTGACATATTTGTGATATTTTAAATTGAGGAAATTATTGATTTATTTTGCAGGTATCCTATTGAGGATTATAAGTGGAGTAATCCTCTTGTGACTATTGCGGATCGTTCTTTGAGGATTTAATCTTTGCGAGGGACTATATTGAGATAACACTCGATTTGATTAATTGATACTTAATCATTTTCTTCGAGAAATTAATCTCTGTTGGGGTTTATTCAAGGGGGGGAAATTAAATTTTTCCCTGGGATATTTTGTGATGATTTTTGACAAATGATTTGGTATAAATCTGATATTATTGCTTGGCTTTATCAAGGGGATTTATTATATTTATTCCTTTGATATTATTGTTCACTCTTTGATGATTAAATCGCAAGAATTTTAAGGACCGATATTCTTGTTAAAAATTATCAATGATCTATTTCACAAGAGTATGAATTAATCTATTGACCTTCTTGCATGCAACTTGGGATTAATTTGAATACATTTCTTAAAAATAATTATTTGATATGTAATTTTATTTTGAGGATATTGATTAATATTATTGGGCTTAAAAATCATCATCACTGATCATGTGCTTATTTATCCTCTTTGTTTATTCCATTCACATTTCATCTCACCTCATTGCATTTCATTTCATTTTATTTCCTGACACAGGAATTGACATAGTATCAAATTAATCATTGAAATCAATTTAGAACCACACAACTAAACTTCACTGTTCCACGTGTTCGACCTTGGTAGACTTACCAAGTAAAAAAATATTCCACAATATTCAAGAATTGTGGTTTTTGATTGATCGCTTTTCATCTCATATACTACAATTGTCAATTTTTAAAGAGGTGAAATTACGGTTCATCACCCAACAATCATCAGTTGAACGACCAACCTTGTTGATTGATCGATCAACCCATTTTGCTCGATCGACTAGAGTTGCAAAATCTTCACTATTTCATACCAGATTTGATTCCAACAGTTGTATTTTTTGGAAACCACATAGAAGGGACCTCATACCCATGTTGGAATATATACAAAATTACTCTTACCCTCTACAGTAAAGAAAAAATACCTCTAAGTGATATTCTACTATCCTCTCTCTTGTTCTTCAAGTTCTTCGATTTTTCGAGGAGAATACATTCTGAAGATAGCTCTATTTAAGAAAGCTATACGCTTGATTGCCTCTAGGTTCTCTAGATCTTCTAACATCAGTCAGAATTCTTTTGGCATGCTACAACTCTGGTAATATTATTATGTGATATATTTGCTTATTCACGTGTGCTATCTTTGATATAATTGCTTGTGCTTATATTTGAGAGTATATATGGAATTATCCTTGTTGCTGCTTATTCAAGATATCACTGCACTTATAATTGAGAATTGTTTGTGCTATTGTTGAAGAAATATTATTGCAAAATATTGTTTCTATCATTAATCTTTCTCTACAACACCTGAGTTACATTACATTTATTGGGTTTAATTTTTTGAGGCGTCACATGTTCTAAGATAGTCTTGAACTTGTTTTGAATTAGCTGATTCATTGTCCTAGGATGGGTTGGTTTGAGGAATAGAACCGAGCTTCGATTCTACACGGACGGGAGAATATTCAATTTATAAGAGAAGCTTTAATTGGGTTATCATCTATAACTATACTATTTATGGATTTTCCTAAGCCTCTTCCTATGCCTGACACGTGGTTCTTTATGGGCCCGTTCTCCCGCTCTCCCCTTTCTGCCCATGTCCACGCTCCCCGCAGTTCTCCCTCCTCCCCCACTCCTAACGTTGCTCTCTCTCTCTCCACCCAATTAATGCCGTCCTCTCTCTATCTATTACTCTCTCTCTCTCTCTCCATTTATTCTCTCTCTATCAAAACATCATCTCCCCATCCGCTACTCTCTCTCCATCAAAGATTCAAATCCCATTACTCTTTCTCCTCCCCTCTCTCTCTCTCTCCATCCACTACTCCCCTTCTCCATTTACTCTCTATCCATCTACTTCTCTCTCTCTCTCTCTCTCCATATACTACTCTCTCTCTCCATATACTAATCTCTCTTCATTTACTCTCCCTCAAAATACGTGGTCTCTTCATTTCTTACCTCTCCACTTTTTTACACACTTCCTTCCCTTTCTTCCTCCCATTAATTAAAGTTATAATTTTTTGTTTCCAAACTTAGTAGTATTTTCATATTCAAATTCTAACAAATGAATGTAAGTAAGATCCAATGCAAATATTTAATTATTGTACTAAAATACAATTATATTTAAATGAGTGCATAGGAATAAATTATAAAAATGTAAGATGTAGTGCATAATTAAAAGAAATATTAAAATTATTATTCTTTTCTATCTAAAATTCTCACCAATTTTACATTATGTAAGATCAAATAAATAAAACTTTAGGGATCGAGTCTTCATGATGCAAATAACAATGTATAGAGAACAAGAATAAAAAATATAGTGTAAAATATTACATATATACACGTATATCAATTCTATAAATAATACAAAGATGGTATACGAATATGGTGTAAAATAGAAAGAATAATTTTCTCCATCTCTTGATCATTTATTTTTTATGCTGGATTTTTCTTAGAATACATGGATGGCTAACATGTATTTATTAAACTTCTTTCATTTTGAAAATCTCCTCATGTTATTACTATAAAACAATCGTAACTTTGTTGTGTAATATAATTAATATTGATAAATATTGGCATGTTAACAGATTATAGTAATATAGTAAAAATATTAAAACCATAACCTATTTTATTTTTACTTGATGATTTTTTATTTATATGTTATTATAGATCATTTCATGTAGAAATTGAAAAACAGTTTCATATATACAAAGTAAATAAATGTAATAAAAATAAAGATATAAAATATATTTCGTTTAAAAAAGTTCAAATGAGTAAGTTTTTACCATTGTTTAGTTCTTTAAAAATAAATTTTAATCGATTTTTTTTAATTATGAAAAAATAAAAATTTTGAAAATTCAATCCACCATATATTTTATTTCTCAATATTATATATATGAAGCATCGATCTCTTTCTCACCACCAATCCTTTTCTATCTTCATCTTTTAATGCATTCTCTATCTCCATATCCACGTCAAAACATATACAAAATAAATAACATCAATTTTTTCTTTTACAAGTGTCAAATACTAATGATATGGATAATCATTTATGTGGAAAATATAATTATCTAAAGTATTTATTTATAATGAAATTGACTATAAGAACAACTCCAAATGTAAAAGAATTTATTTTATAGAGATATTTTTAAATATTTGGATAACGTAAAAAGTCCTATTATATATGGATAATAAATAAAGAGAGGTGAGATGTTTATGGGTATGCGTTTGTTTTATTTCTTTCTCTTAAGTTTCATTCCTATATTTATTATTTTCTCTTTCATCTTATATGACATAATTTCTTTTTTTAAAGATAAACAAAACTTTCCTTACGGTGGGAAATATTCTATAAACACTAACATTAATTAGAAGAACATATATCGGTATTTAACTGAATTTGCTACTTTGTAAATTTTATATTTGTTCTTTATTTTGTTTTCTCCTATTTTGCTTCAATTATATTTTCTAGATTTTACCTTTTTTTTAAAAAAAAACTTTACCTTAGTTTATTCACACCGCAAAGCACGTATATGCATCATATCTCCAATCCATGTAACCTCCTAAAAAATAAAAACATTCTCCACTCAAGCGCTCTCTCGCAAATAAAATGTAGGTAGTTTTTGAAAATGCTTACAACGCATTATATGTGATGTTAAATCTTGAAGTAAAATAATAATTTAAGACAAATTTAATTTTGTAGATATAAATATTAAACTAATAAAAATAAAATTAAGAAATAATTTCAAATTGATACTTAAGCTATTATGTGATACAAATAATTTAACAAATAATAAAATTTAAAAATTAACTTAAGAATTTTATTATGACATAACGTTACTTATATTAATATTTTATTACTAAAATTTAAAAAAAATAAAAAATTATGTAATAGTAAGTAATATTTTTTAAAAATATAATTCATACATAGTTTATTTACCTCATCTTTTGAAGTTAGGTTGACACATAAGTAGGGATGGCTATCGAGCCTAACGAGCCGAGCCAGGGCTGGGCTCGGGCTCAATAAGCCCAACTAGGCTCGGGCTCGATCGAGCCCAGCCGAGCTGGCTCGGGCTCGAGATCGAGCCTCTTATCGAGCCTGGTCTGGGCTCGAGCCTATTCAGGCTCGTTAAGGAAATATGTATTTTTTTAGTGAAAAAGTTCCTTTTTAAAGACTATCCACCTTACCAGTAGGCCACCATTCAAGTTGTATATAAAAGTTATATTATAATATATATTGTAACATTTTGCTTGTTAATAAAAAAGGAAAATACTAAATATCTAACTATAACCTTGATTAACATAAATAAAAGGTAGAAAATCCAAGTCTACAACATAGTCCACCCAACATTGTTGTTACATAAACAACATAAACACATAATCCACCATTAACAATGCTGCAAAACTAATACAAATAAAAATAAAAATCATTGTAGTTTCATAAATAGAATATATATATATTCCTTATCGAGCCCATTATTGAGTTATCGAGCTGAGCATGGCTCGGCTCGGGCTCGGCTCGATAAGTTATCGAGCCCAAAAATCTGGCTCGGGCTCGGCTCAATAGCTTAATGAGCCAAGCTCACGAGCCCTTATCGAGCCGAGCCCGAGCCTGGCTCATCGAGCCGTGATTCAATAGCCAGCCCTACAAATAAGGGTCAGATTTTATTTTAATTATATCCATCAATCGAATGGATCTGAAATTTTTCCACAATATTTCTTATATATTTTAAATGTTATGAATTTTAAAGTATATTTTGATAATCATAGATTTATTAATTATTGTCCAAATAATAACTTAAATAAATCTAATATCGAATATATAAAATATAACAAGAAAAAAATGAATGACATAATAGTCTTAATCAAATATATAAACACGTTGACATGATATTCTATAAATATACAAGTTATATGATCTTTTCATATAAAATTTTAAAAAGAGTCGCATGCATGTGTAGTCTTCACTACATTGCTGGAAATAGCTGAGCATGATGGTATACACAGAGAATGATGATATAATCTCTGCACAAGTGAAGATGAGAATAACGAATACCATAAATAGGAACACAAATATGTAGTAGAACTGGTGAAGCCAAATAGATGTAAGGATGAAAAATATTTCTGTGAATACAATACCAAACAGAAGTATGCCGATAATAAGTATTATGAAAATTGGGTCCACAAACCAAGCTTGCTCAGAATTCTCCCCAGAAAATTTGTTTATCTTGATCGAGTCCTCAACCAGAAGTTTCTTAAATCCAAAGTAACACCTTACAAAGACAAGAGGAACTAAGATAAAAAATCATACCAAACGCAAACATCATCATGAAGCATCAGACAACTTCTAGCCTTATATAAGCGCGTTTAATATAAAAAGATCATGAATACAACAGATGGGGAAGTATATGATGTCTTGAAGGTATCCTTCTTCCATTATGCTCCCTTGAACAATCTGTAGCGTCGAGAAGAGGAGTAGCAGGCAAATAAACCCATGAATACCCAGAGTAAAAGCATTGTTGTCATCAATCCACCACCATCCAACATGAGAGAAAAATAAGGATAACAAATAATATCGTGACAAAGGTCATGCCACATAACAAGTGTCAGCTACTATTAAGATTAGGAGTCCCGTCCATTAGGATTCCTAATCCTAACACGGCCCTAATCCTAACAACAACAAGTTCGAGTTCATTGGAGGCTAAAAAACATCATCATGAACCAATTTCCAGCATGTTCCTTCTTGGGCCTCTTCTTGATTTTCAAGTTGATTGTACTTGGAGATATCACGTTAAATATGCTTGGATATTGGTCTAACAATTAAATATGCTCTCATTTTAGTTATGGTTGGATTTGCGGTTAGTTTGTTTGGGCACATTACAGACATTTTAGATTTCGTAATAATTTTCTCCCAATATAAGCGGTACCGTGATTTTAAGTACATCACTTTCATTATTTACAAGAGGCATTGATGATATCCTTCAATAAATGTAAAATATTTAAGTAATTCTATCTTAAGATGACGAGGCAATTTAGGATTCTTTTCTATTTCACACAAACTTTTTATATTTGCATTCAACATGTTATCATGAATTTAAACTCACTTTTCATGCTTTCTACGGTTAATAACATATGGACAAATCTTTGTAAGCATCAAAACACCGGCATATAAACAAATTTGTATAAATGATGAAGTGCCAATATATAGACAAATCTTGATTATAGGCATCGAAGTACCAGATAGGATGGTTTATATTTATTTATTTACATGCACATTGTAATTGTTATTAGTCTAATCTGTATTTTTAAATTTTTCTTATACTATTTTTGTTCTAAAACCTTTTATTTCAGGAGACAAATCCAATCAGAAGTAGATCTAAGAATATGCAGAGGCAACCTAAGTTCAATACAAAATGCAAAAGAGGAAATTTGTGTTTCTGTCAACTAAAAAGGATATTATTTCTATTGGTAGGTCTAAACTCTATTAGAAGTCAGTAACATTCGTTATGATAATAGTAATTCACGTGCACTATTAACTTCTAATTGTTGCTCAACTATCATTATAGGTAACCAATTCACCAATCATTTTGCAATATTTTCTCATATAACATCATGCCATTTCACTATACACATTTGTTGTGTACCATATAAAATAAAAAATACAGTACCGCATCGAAACGCGGGTATAAACACTAGTAGAGCTTTAAAGCCTTTACCAAATCTGGTCGTTAGTAGTCGCACCACCTGGAGGGTTGACAGAAGGACAACCATGACTCCTGCTTCAATCAACCACTATGATATCCACTCATATGGAGACCACCTACAATACGCATGCATAGGAACCCTAATCGCCCACTACTTATAGATCAATAGGTGTCCTCGATCCCTCAATGCCAGAGTAGCAGCAATATCGATCATTAACATATGAGCTGAGGGTTGCAAGACATCGCCCCCTCTCGCCTCATCAAGCATCGTAGCACCTAACTCCACCGTCATCTGGAGGATGCTCCAGATCTAAAAGTGCTTGGAGATTTGAATATCGATCCGAGGAACAATGGTCATCTCCTTTATAGCTTTCCTCTAAGAACATCTATTAGATTAATGAGATATTTACACCCATAACCCTGAGTAATTTTGTAAATACAATCATAACCACACATAATCATGAATTACAAGAGAAACCCTGGATAGTCATTCCGTTTCACACCCATAACCCTTTGTTAGTTTTTCCGTTAACTCAATCATTTAATCGGGTTAATCTAACCCATGGTCTATCCAATGACTATTAAAAAATTTCAAAAAAATAAAAAACCCCTAACCCCTCCCCCTTCCTTCTCCAACGCCTGACGCTTTCCGCCTCCTCCCCCCTCTTCTAGGTTGCCGCCCTCCGCCATCCTCCTCCAGGCTGCTGCCCTACGCCCTCCACCTCCTCCCTGGCACCCTCCTACTCTCTCTTGCCCCTCTACCTCTGCCCTCCTCCTCCAGGCTGCTTCTCTATGCTCTCCGCCTCTCAGGCCCTCCTGTTGCCCTCCGCCTCCTCCCCGACACCCTCCCCCCGCTGACCCCCTCCCCTTCTTCCTCCTCCAACTCGCCCCTCCCCTTCTTCCTCCTCCATCTCGCCCCACCCCTGCCGACCACCTCCCCCTCCCCTTCTTCCTCCTCCAGCTATAGTATTCTAACCCACTCCTCCTGCTCCTCTACCCACTCCTTATGCTCTTCCGTCCACTCCTCCCTCCCCTCACTCGACCTTTGCTCCTTCTCCAGTTGCCCCCTTGAGGATATCGAGACCTCCTAATCCTCCCCCTCCTTCCCCTGCCCTCAATGACTCATCTTCCACTTTTGCCACCACCATCCCCGACCTCCTCTTCACCACCCTTCTCCACTACGCTGCCACCTCCTCCCCTTCCATGTTTCCCCACTCCCTCCTCCCCCTTACCTCCTCCTTTTGCCGCCTCTCCCCCTGCAACCTCCTCGTCTTCGACCTCCCATATGAGTCCCTCCTGGTCCTCTCCCACATCCCTATCGACCGCACCATCTTCCTTGACGACAATCCCCTCCACATTTCCATCCTTGAGCGCACCCTCCATTCCTATCGCCTCTGCCTGCTCGAGGCCTACAACGTCTCCTACACCACCCACGTCTCCGACCTCCCCCGCCTTCTTGACCCTCCCGCCACATCTGCCGATCCAATTGCCGCCCCGTCCAGAACCTCCTCTTCTCCAATTGTGAGCTTGCTCTCAACGACCTCCCCAACCACATATACGACATTGATTGAGAACTCATCTTCACGGCCCCAGCTGACAACCCTTAGTCCCCCAGGTGATCACCACCCTCTTTACAATTGCCGTCATCCATGACTACGACCATGAGCTCGAGATGCTCTGCAGTGCGGAGTTTCTCTGCGAGGAGAACCTCATCTTCTCCTACGTATAGCTTGTGCATTTCTCCGTCCGACATCGGCGGGGCCCTACAGGGGGGAGGGCTGGAGGAGGAAGGGGAAGTGATCTCATTTGTAAATAATGAGAACTTAAAGGGTAGAAAATGCAAAATATTTGACAGATATCGACATAGTTAACATGAAATTGGATGGAAGTTAACATGTGGTTATGGACGTAAGAGTTAAGCACTGTTGAGGGTCCTGGACATAATCCATGATTATAGAGGGTTATGATTGCAATTGTTATGGGTGTAAATATCCCTAGATTAATCACGTTGAACTAGTATGTACAAACCATTGGGGAATTTGCAAACCAGAGACAAGTCCAATTACTGCAATTCTCACGTGAAAATATCACGTGACATTACTTGGGAAATTTGTAATTTTGTACCTGATGTTCTGATACATTTCCCGTATTGCTGACATTTTATGTATTTACAAAAAAGTCCTTCACCAAGGACAGATTGGAAGCATGGAGCCTAACGTTTTCTTACATGTATGCCCCTGCATACATGACAACTTTTGACTGGGATATTGACCGGATACTTAGAAGGAAATTTGGAGCCAACCAAGCTTTTAGATTTGTGGAACGAACTTTTGGGACATGTTTGATATCATTTGGTTACGATTTTATTGGAATTTTTTATGGAGCTTGTTGACATGGTATAATAATTATAAATCTTATTTGTGGAGACATGACCCGTTGTGGGGGCGTCAAATCCTTGAGGATCTGATAGTTGGCAACCCATCTCATGCATGTCATATTCACATTCTAAACACAACCACAAGGGAATATGCAAAGTAAAGAATACAAGACGGAAATAAAATGTAGCATATATTCCCATTATCATTCCAAAAAATATATAAAAACCATATCCACATGATGCATATAACCACAAGAATCGTCATATTTTATCCGCAAAATATATACATATCAATCTTTCAAAAGTATAACAGAAGCAAAAGCAATCGAACAAAATATGTAACCTCTTCATCAATCCTACAATCAACGACCTATATTTGGTGCTCACCAAGACCTCAATGGGCGTAGGTTTCATTGGATATATGTATGCATGCATGCATGTATGTGTATGTATAGGGAAAACTTGAATTGAGGTGCCATCTCTCCATGCACTGGGTGTGACATATCTTTTCACCCGTTTGATCATGATCTATGGTCATCGACAAACCACCTATCCATCCCAATACCACCATCGAAACATCTTCTATTTTTAGAATAAAACAATGTGTTCCTTTTTTATCGCACAACCCATGCTGTCAGTAGAATATCACAATTAATTAATTAATTAATTTAGTATCCTCAACGAGGTAGCATTCACACAGTTCCTAGTTTTTCAGTTCATTGTCACTGATTGATCGAGCATCTTCATCACCAATTCTTCGCATGTTACGACCATCTTCTTCGCCAATTTTTCATATGTCGCGTGCAACATCTCCAAAAAATCACGGTCATACAGAGGTAAAACATCATATTTTATAAATTATTCACCCACCTTTGTAAAGGATATGGGAAGATCCTCAAGCGCATCACCGAAGCGTGTGGATTGCATCGAATGCAATCGGGAGCGACTAGTCGCACTAGTTGCTCCGGGCAGCAGAATTTAAAAATTTTAAATGAGATGAAACCACATGATCCAAGAACCTTTCTCGGATCGTTTCATCTAAACCACAATAGGTATAAGGTTTACCTCTTGAAGCGTGATTGCGATCGAGTCTCTAAACGAATAGACCTCCTGTCTCAAGTCCGATCCAACAGAAGAGACGCTTGCGAGCGCGTTGATGAGACGCGCCCTTCTCGCAATCCATATTGATGATCCAAGCGACGGATCTCCTAATCTCGACACACGAGATCCAACATCTTCTTCACGAGCGAGGTGCACCGAAGGAGATGGAGATCCACGAGTAGATGCTCCGGCAGCATAACGACGATGCTGCAACGATGGCGACTCTCTCTATGGTTCCATGGTTGACGACCATAAGAGAAAGAGGGAGAAATGCACATGGCATGTAGAGAGAGAGAGGAAGGGAGCATTCGTTATTGTCGTAAAAGTGTCTCTCGAAGAGCAAGGGTGTGTCTTCTTATATAGGGTTTTGGGAGTCCATGGATCCCAATCCATGGACAACACACAATCATTGGTTGAGACTGATTTGTGTTTCTTTCAATGGCTAAGATGTTGTTGTAAAAAACACAACAACAATTGATTTAATTTGAATTAATTCATATTGATAAATCAACATAATTAATCTCAATTTAAATCACTTTGACTAGAGAAAAGATAATGAGGAGACTAAACACATTCCCTAAAATGGGGGGGGGGGCGACTACTCTTCTCCTCATGGAGAGTTGTAGCCGTCCACTCTTCTTGAGTGGAATGTGTCTTTCTCCTCTAATTTAATGAGATCTCATTATCTCATTATATCTCCTTAATTTACAATAACTCTTATTGTAAATATTTTTCACAAAAAATAATTCACAATTATCTTGTGAAAAACTTCAATCAAGCCATTGAAATTATGTGAATCTCATTCACAACCCAAAATAAAATGTAATTATAATTTCAATTAATCATTCAATGTGAATCAAATTCACATTAATAATTAATCAACAAATATAAATCATAATATGCTCTCTCTAATATATTATAAATCACATTTATAATATATCCGACTAAAATAGATAGTGCTATCCACATTATTCATATCCATGATAATTAAATCACATTTAATCATCTTGGATCTCTTTTCTCATGTGCCCAAATAACATGAATCACATTCAAATTATTCACATCTTTGATAATTAAATCACATTTACATATCTCAGATAATTCTTCTAATAATATGAATGAAATTCATATTATTCATGATAATTAAATCACATTTAATAATCCATTTTTCAATGCTCGGATACATATATCAACAATGAAATTATCCTCGAACTCTTTCAAGGATAATGCACTCTCTCCGCGGATACTTGGAGATAAGGACAGGACGATTGTATTGTTCCACGTATAGTGCCTTGGATATTGAGATCACATATTAAATCCAGATGTTGCGGACCTCCCATAGATGCTTGATTAAATCAAGACTGCAAATATAATCTTCTCATTACATCTGAATCACATTCAGATCAATGTCCAACATTTGGACTAAGATGAGATTACTTCTCTATGAGAAGAGTCACTAAAATCCAGACATGTTTCATCACTCCCTCGGAATGGAAGCGTCATGGTTATACAATCGTTTATGATCACATCACCCTCAGGCATTCCTAATACTTGTACATCCTGCATACTGGAAGACCCAGAATAATCCCGATGTTTTAGATCTCTTTTAGATTGTCTCCTTCAGATTTTTATCATTAAGTTTCTCATTTGACTATTGGGAGTTGGTATCGATCATATACTTTCCAAAAGCATGTATCATACCCAGGTGTTGATCATATACTTTCCAAAAGTATATATCAAACCTACAAATGCAGTCAAGCTTCCAAAGCGAGACGGCCGTGTACAAAATTTGATTCTTCCCAATATCTCATGAGTGGGCTCATGCCTTCCGGTTCAGTAATGAACCTGTATGATCCCTTTTAGAGATCGTATTACTCATATGCCCTTATATGCACACCAGCGTGCTGGTGTATAGACCTTGATTAGGTCATCAACCTATTAGTCTGCCAAGTACATACTCAGACATATAGTAATACATCTGTCTCCGATCATAGGATGCATGCCTATTGATGAAAGAGGAAAATTAATGGTCGTATTCATCCACAAGGTGGATCAATAGTCGATGCGATGACCGCTAAAAAATCCTCAATCAGTCAACAAATAACCCACAATGAAATATATGCGATGAATATAAAAAATATGGAGTTAAAATTTATTATAACTCTACTTGCAAGTGTGTATAGGTGTAAGCATGAGTAGAGGTCGAACACTAGGAGGCGAATGGTTGAGTGGTGGAATTGGTTGTGCAATTTATTCAATTCAATGATCATGTCCAATTCTTTATTGTTTTTGTGGGTTTTTGATTTTATATTTTTTTTGTATTTATAATTTTTATTTTCTTTTTATATTTTATATTTTTTATTTTCTTTTTATATTTTTAACTATATATTATATAGATATATATATAAAGAGATATATATATAAGAAAAGAGAGAGAAATATAATATATGGCTATATATACTCAAAATATGTGACATATAATATTTTTTGGCTTTTTATATTTTTATAATTTTTTGTTATTTTTCTGGAATTTTTCTAATTTTTATGTATTTTTGATCCCAAAAATGTCCCTAATATGGGACTAATTAAATAGGACGAAACTAATTTGGGGTTTCAAAATATAAATTAGGTTCAAAAATTATCCAAATTAATTTTAATATGTAAATAATAATATATAGATAATTATAAAAGAGAAAATATATTTTTGGGAATTTTTTAGGGTTTTTTCTATTTTTTTGTTGGATTTTGGATCTTTCTGATTTTTATATTTTACTTTTTCTTATTTTTAGGGTTTTTCATTTTCTGGACTCAATATATATTTAAATATACCATATATATTTTTTTGGATTTTTTCAAAAACAGTTTATATTTTTTGGAATTTTATAATTTAGACAGTGCAAAAATGGCTCCTAATTGAATTTTAAAAATTAGGTAAAATGCAAAAAATGCATGTTAACAATATGGGCGCGAAAGTACACTACATGAAGCATCTACCCTAATTTTTGTGGATTTTTAGGAGCAGCAGAGGTATTTTTAATAAATACATAAAAGTCATAAAAAATAATACAGCCTGGCAAGGGCATTTTTGCAAATAAAAATAACTACAGGGGGCTCTGTGAAAAAAATACCAGAAGAAATAAACATTTATTTTAATTTTTAGAACTAATTTACAATTACAAAAAGCGCCAGGGTATATAATGCAAAATTCACGCGCCTCATGTGGGACTGCACGTGAGGCGCTGAAAGACCAAAAAGTAATTTCAGGAAATACAAGGGACCTTCTGCAAAACTTACAATTTATTTACAACGTTATAATTTATTTACAATACTAAAATCTAAATACAAAAAGAGTTATATGTGAAAATTACCCCCAACAGGCGCTCCATCCAACGGCTAATACGCGTGACTTATCCACGTGGCGCCTCCTCCTTGCCCGATACCGCTTCGCCGATGAACGCTCGTGATTAGATCAGCCGAGCTGATCTGACGGTCGGTGAAGATCTCCATCCAACGGTTGGCTTCTGATCTGGGCTGGGACCTCGATCGGACGGTAGAAACGAAGGCACGAAGAACAGGGATGAACTCCCCCTTCCCCGACTTTCGATCCGGTGCTGCACTCACATCCGACGATCCCTCGGGCTGCTGATGATCCGAGGAGCTACCTGGGGCCATGCTCTGTCGACTGGAGTGCTCAGGAGAGCCGGAGGCTCGCCGGGGCGGTCCAGCGAGGTCGGTGAAGTTCGAGGCTCCCATGTACCTGCAGAAGATCAAAATCGACCCCAACAGGGGTCCTTTGGCCTCCCAGCACCTGCAAGATGACAAGCACAAGCAAAACGAAGGGCTGGGGTGTTTATTGGTGGTGGAATGAAGGATGGTGGAGCGGGGCGGAGACCTCCGGCGAAGGGCGAAGGAAGGAGATCCGATCTCCAGATCTAGTAGGGATCCGGGTGGAATGAAAGGCCTGGGGTGTGGGAAAATGGAAGGGGAAGAAGATGGCGGTGGAAGCGAGGGCAGAGCAGGTCGGGGACACCGTGAAATGCTCACCGGAGCAAAGCTCCGGCGAACTACGAATCACCCAAGCTACGCTACACCTAAGGTCTATTGATTAATCTAATGACATGAATGAAAAGCTAACGTTAAAAACTACTAAAAATAATTAAAAAGCACAGCTCATACCTGGATTTGGGACAAGGAGCAGAGGCGTCGCCGGAGCGGCGGCCTTGGGTGCAACCTCCGCCTCTCCGACCGATTCAAAGCGCCAGCGGGCTCCTCCTGTCACAAGGAACACAACCGGGACCGAGTGAGAGGAAGGGATTGGATAGAGGCTGACCAAAATTGCGAAGAAGGTAAAGGTTCTTTATTTATGAACGACGGGAGCACCCTTATTGACCGGGCCGTAGGCAGCGTTACACGCTATGTACAAAAGAATAAAAGGTTGGGCGTGGATGTACAATGATCGGGGAGCAAGTCGTCTGAAGAAAGCAATGTCAGAGGATGGATGGGACGAGCGGGAATAAGGGGAGAAGACGGGCTGAAATGACAAGCGCATCACTTCAGCCGCCTGGGGAAGCAGTTGACCGAGCGGTCAACGCTCGCTGGAATTCTATTGGTCCACGTCAGCAAGATATTGACTCATTATTTTAACATAATAAATGACATTATTTAATTTTGCTTATAAAATAAAAAATGTTTATTAAATAATGTAGTATTTATTTATGATTTTTATTTATTTTTTTGATATATTTTATTATGAATTTATTTTAATGATGTATTTATAAGTGTATTTACATGTATTTATTTTTATTTTGTATATTTTTATTTTTTATTTTATTTTCTTATTTTATAAATTTATAAATTATTTTTATAAGTATAAATATATTTTTATTTAGTTTTTATGAGTTTATTTACATTTTTAAATAAATAGGTATGTATATATATGTAGGTATTTTACCTATATTTTATATACATTTTATTTATTTAATGAATTCTATTTATTTTTATTTGAGATTTGTATTTTTAAAAAATTATAAACAATATTTACAATTTAATAAAAATATGAAAGAATAAAATAATTAAAGAATGTATTCACCTTTTATTTATGTACATACATAACATAGGTATTTTGCCTATGTATTACATAAACTTATTTTATTTTACAAATTGTTTTTGATTTTATTCTAATTTAAGTATGTAAATGTATTATGTATATTATTTACAAAATTCTAAAAAATATAAATTTATAGAAATAATGAATAATGAATATAATGAATATTTTAATCAGGTAGACTGTACAATGAGGGCCAAAAACCTAACTTTCACAGATGAACTCCAAAAATTATGAAACCAATTTTATTAAATAGCTCTTGAAAAGTTATATATAATTAAATTTTGGGTGATTTTGAGTTTTTATTTGCAAGATATGGGTCTGTGAAGTTGAGATTCTGACTTTTTATTCTGTGTATAAAATGTACATTGTATATTATTTTTGTACAAACTCAATTTTGTATTTTTATTCACATTATTCTCTACAACTTTCATGTACAATATTTCTTTATTTGATGAATAAATAATTAAATACAAAATAGGTATCAAAAATGCATAAATGGATGAATAAATAAATGAGGTATTTATTGTATTATTGGCCCTTATCTCCCCCTACTTTATTCCTTGTCGACCAATTCCGTGCTGGACTTGATCTTGAGTTTCGGGTCATAAAACATTTTGCAATATTTTATTCCTTTTTTTCTTCTCTTTATTATATAATTTTGGCATTAAAAACCTTATTTTATGTACAATTAATACAATAAATAATGAATGCTATTATGAACAAATTGATGCTATTTACATGCATTTGCTGGGATTTTTAAGGTCAAAATGATAGAATAAAGGTGATGAAATGGAGATTCATCACCCCCCTATACTGGCCTTTGCTAGTCCCTAGCAAATACTTATGCAATAAGTACAAAAAGAATAAATAATAAGAAGAAAAGAAAAGCAAAACTAAAGAATTAAGAATAAATTGAATTGATCATAATTATTAAACTCATCTGCACAAAATCAAAGTTTAGAGCTCAGGTTAGACCTTGGTGTGAAAATGTGTATGGAACCTGACTGGGAACCAAATTTAAAACACAACAGCCTTCGAGAGTCACAGATTTCGGTTCAAATCACCTCAATAGCCTGGTCAGAACTAGCCTACATCAGACGCAAACCCTTATGACTATGAAGCTGACTTGTACGGTGTAAGTGATAGTGGCTCTCCCCAACTGAAATGATAAAGGAAGTGACTTCTCCAGAATGACAACCCAATAATTCCCCAATCCAGCCCTCTACCATCGAGGAGCGGGGTATTCCCTTCTAAGTTCAAGTGGCATCCAACTCAAGAGGAGGAGGTGGAGAAAAGAATGGACGGTAGCCAGTGTAGCTACCTATCCTAGGATGCAAGACCAGTGTAGTCAAGTCATCCAGCTGCAGGCTCACAGGGTATAACTTTGATGCTCAAGCTTGCTTATTTTCTATACAACATATATACATACTCCGGCAGGCACTTTATTTTTTTACAAGCATGCCCACTTTTTTGGAGTTTTTTTCAATCATACTATTTACAGTAGCATTTACATAAGGACTTTTTTCCTCTTGATCCAGAAGACTATCCCTCTTTTGAAGCTTTATTGCAACCCACACTCTCCGGTCATTCGACTTCATTGAAACTGGATCAGGTTGGGGTGCACTTCCCTCCCTAGACGAGGACGAATGTTTCCACTCGTGTGCGTCTCATACTGGTAAATCCAACCCCCTCACCACTCCAACTGAGTTGAGCCAAGTGAAAGGTGCAAGTGTCCAAGTAAGGACACGGCCGACAAGAGTCATGCGTGTGTCTCGAAAAGTTCTAGTTAGTCCACTGAGGTGACTTGAACCCAGCCCTGATTTCTCAAAGAATTAAGTCTGAATAGACCTAAAGTACCTTAAACCTAGTTCCCATAAGGTTCCAGTGCGGTTAGTGTGGTAAGGTCCAACCAAGCTCCAATCTTCGACTTTATTGGACTAGTTCAATCATCAAGCTCAATCAAAGAATATGAATGCTATGCAAATGCTATTTACAAATATGCAAAGAATAATACAATTTTGCAAAAAATTGAAAACAAAGAGAGGAATTTTTACACAAAGAATTTACAAATAAAAGAACTTTGGCACCCAAAGTATAAAAATATATACAGCTATTTACACGGGCGTGCCGCTTTATTTACAAAGAATAAAGAATTTACAGGTTTTAACAAAGTGATTTATTTTAGGTGTATATACAATTGATAAAGAATTTAATGTATTTTATTTTTCATTTATTTTATTATTATTTTATTTATTATGATGCTTTTATTCCTCAAATTTATTTAGAAAACATTTTGAAAACAATAGTACAACATAATTTTTACAAATATTTTACAATCATGTACACACATTTGAAAATAGTTTTTGCAAAGGTTTTTCAAACAGTATAAATAGATTTTTCACATATTTTTATAACCATTTTTCAAACCATTTGCAAATAAATCAAACATTTTATTTCACACAAAGAAAATAAACTTTACAAACCAACATGTTTTTACAAAGGTTGAAAACATGTAACAAAACGTTTTCAAAATAGTTTTCAAAAGATTTTCACAACAGGATTTTCAAACTATTTTTCAAACATTTTGCAAAAAACATTTTCACCCTATTTATTAAACAGTAAATAAAAAAAGAATTTGAGGAATAATCACATCTTTTTATTAAAGTTTTTGATGAATTTAAAGAATTATTAGCCATAATTATTAAGAAAATATGAAAGTACGAGTTATGGCTAAAGTATATACATAGTATATACGACCCTCCTATACTTAGCTTGAGCTATGTCCTCATAGATCAGAGAGAAAAAGAGAAGACATAACTCGTACTAAGTATAGACAAGTCTAAAGAATATACGAATAAGAGATGAAGGAAAGAAAAGTTGACCGTCCCCCCTATACTTAGGATCAAGTAATCCTAAGTATAGCAGACTGTACACCAAGTAGGGAGGGTCAAGGGTGGGAATAAACAGATCAAAGAATTAACAAATCAGAGGCGCACCTCCCCTATACTTAGGACAAAGTACGTCCTAAGTACAGGGAACTGACACAAAGGGGCGACATCTTTTATTTAGATACAGAAGATAGAAAAGGAAAAGAAGAAAAGAAGAAAAGAAGAAAAGAGAGATATATACAGATAGACGAAAAGATCGTGGAGAATATACGCATCACTCCCCCTATACTTAGGGTGAGATATCCCTAAGTATAGGCAACAACAGGAGTGACGAAACTGAACAACAAAAGAACAACGCGGTGTGTACCCCCTATACTTAGGACAAGGTACGTCCTAAGTGTAGACACAAAGATATGGCGATAGATCTAGGGCACACATAACACGCGGGAGAAAGAATGAACATGGCACACATATATACAAGTGGTGAAGAACTGGTCGAGTACAGGACGGTATCTGACTAATGAATACTGTACTTGCATCGTCGTCTCCCTGTGAGAACGAGGACGCAGTCAGAAGGTTAAAAGACACCTGGATATGCAGTCAGGTGGGTGTCGGCTACCGAGGACAAAGAGATCAGAAAGTAAAGCGGGGATCGGTAGCGTGAAACAACCAATCGGCTCATAGGGTCAGCATGAGGAAACAAAGCTGATACTATAAGGCCGGGAGGAAGAAGGAATAGTATAGATTCCTCCGGTCAATCAGAGTCTCGATAAGATATGGAAAGGTAAGGAACAAGAGACATCATGGCATTCGGTGGTCATGAGGTCAGAAGATCACATGAGACACACCGAATACCGCAAGACATGGCTCAACCCTACGAGGGTCGTCAAGGTGAGCATGCTCAAAGGAGCCAGAAATCAGACCATAATCAGAAGACTTGGTCCCGTGATCCGCAGATCGGATATACAATCAAAGAGGAGACCAAGTACATATCAGGAAAAATCAGCTCCGTGCTCTGCAGATCAGAGACACAATCAGACGGAGACCGAGTAGACAGCTCAGAAAATTCGGCTTCGTGCTCCAAGAGATAGGAGACACCAGAAATGAAACCGAGTACCTAGAAAATGATGTACCCTCCCTCAGATAACCCTCGGGGAGTGGTACATACTAGTCAATGAGAAATCAGAAAAACACTCGACCTTGCGAGGGTCGTCAAGGCGAGCGAACGCAGAGGCGTCAATGACCCATCAGACGGATCATCAGGTACGGTCTCGGTAGGCAGCATATCAGCTACCAGCAGAAGATACCGGAGAGTCTAAAGAATGTGGCAGCATCCCGCAGACAACCCTCGGGGAACGTGCTGCCAGCTAGCAATGGAATGCTCAGATATCAAGGGCTCAACCTTGCGAGGACCATCAAGGTGAGCAGACTCAAAGGAGTCTAATCAGATGGGTCCCATGATCCGCATATCGGATATGCAACTTAGGATGGGACCAAAATCATATATATCAGACAACTCGATTCCGTGCTCCGCAGATCAGAGACACAGTCAGCAGGGGGAACCGAGCGTAAAGAGAGTGTCACATTATCCCGCAGATAGTCCTCGGGGAGTAATGCAAACTAGGCAAGGAATAGTCATAATGTGTCTCTACCTTGCGAGGGTCGTCAAGGCGAGAGAAGGGCTCGAAGGAGCCGGAACCATCAGACGGATCCACAGAAAATGTGGCCTCGATAGACGGCAGACCGCCTATCAACAGAAGAGACCAAGAGAGCTAAAATGTGTCATAGGCTCTCGCGGATAACCCTCGGAGAGCTATGAACTAGGAAGTGAGCAATTGTAAAATCAAGGCTCGTCCTTGCGAGGACCGTCAAGGAGAGCAATCAGACAGTTGGCCTCATGTACCAACAAATCGGGTACACACTCACAGGGGGAGGCCAATCAAGCATATCATCTGACTCGGCTTCGGGTCCCATCAACATGGCGACCCAAGCAGTGAATGAAACCGTAGTCCTAGAAATTGTTGCATCCTCCTGCAGATAGTCCTCGGGGAGGAATGCGAGCTAGATCAATGTAGGTCAAGGTAATGCTGGCATAGAATCTCAGGTCCTCAAAAGCATTCAATCATTCAATCATCCGGAGGGCATAAGATCATGTGAGGGAGCAAATAATCAGGTCAATCACAAAACATCCCTCAGGTCAATCCAATCTGGCTGAGATGGCACAAAAGATAATTATGAATCCTCAAAGTGCCATAGGTAGATAATAGGATCAGGAGATTGAGGGTGAGTCAATCAAGAAGATGAGGAGGTTCATGGGGGTTCGGGGCACCGTCACCATGAAGCATATATCAAGATAGTCAATCCAAAATCCGAATCCAGACGGGCCGAACCAAATGGGTAGATCAATCAATCAGGTCACATGAATTCCTCATCAAAGCATCAAAATACATCACACCCTCAATCCGGTGTGCGAGACCAAAAATTCCTCAATAATGCATCACACCTATGCTTGTGCCCAAAATTAAATATCCTCAAAATCATGTACGTATCTGATCGCAATCCCATGGTACACACGTCCCAGCATCCTCAATCTTTGGCCCGGCTTGCACAAATAATCAAGGTAATCATAAAATCCTTGATGCAGGCCTCATCGATGTGTACAGCATTCCCGTGTAGTAGAAAAGTGATAAAGAGGGGACGAGGAGGACATGCGAGAAAATCGGGACATGCCTCCAGCTCTCTCCATGCGGGATGCATAACATAATTTAAAACCTATGCTATATGCAAATGCAAGCCGAAGAAATCACCCTAGGATAGTAACTGCTATTATCGTGAAGCACCACAAGTCGCTCACCGATCTTCAATCCAGGAGTCCGGTCTAGGCTCACCCCTCCTCCTCTCGACACATCGAGTTCAGGAGAAGCGCTTGGCAGGGTGAGCTGCAGCACGTAGGCTCGAAGATGATGAGGTCGACTGTTTAAAGTTTGAACTAGGTCCAAAGCGCGCTATAGGTACATGCAAATATATTAAGGTGTTTGGACCTAATTCTACGAGCAAGCAATTCCTATAGCTAAGGGCTCATTCACACAAAATAATAAAAATAAAAAGAAAAAGAAAAAGCATCAAAACCATCGAGGCCCCCAAGGGAACAATCCCTCGGGCAATGGACCTCGGGAAGTCGGAGTGTACCTGCGAGAGTCCTGAATTATTACAAGTTTCTAAGTGTCACTCTCTCACATAAATATACATATTAATAAATAATGCAAAAATGAGACTACCATCCAAAATTTTTTCTCCATCTGACTTCAATGCTCTCTCCTGCTGGCCGGTGTAGAAAAGCCAACTCCGCCTCACTTGGGTGCATTGGTCCTCCTAGGAGGTCCTCCTTCGCTTGGCGGTCCCTCGCATCAAAGACAAATAAAAGAGATGGGTCAGAACAATCAATCAATAATGTCAATAATAATCAAAATAAAAAAAGGAATAATGGACATGGGCAAAGAATTAAATAAATGAATTAAAAAACCACACAAAATCCATACAAAATCCGTTGCCTCCCCGGCAACGACGCCATTTGATGAAAGAGGAAAATTAAGGGTCATATTAATCCACAAGGCAGATCAATAGTCGATGCGATGACCACTTAAAAATCCTCAATTAGTCAACAATTAACCCACAATGAAATATATGCAATGAATATAAAAACTGTGGAGTTAAAATTTATTATAACTCTACATGCAAGTGTGTATAGGTGTAAGCATGAGTAGAGGTCGAACACTAGGAGGCGAATGGTTGAGTGGTGGAATTGGTTGTGCAATTTATTCAATTCAATGATCATGTCCAATTCTTTATTATTTTTGTGGGTTTTTTATTTTATATATTTTTTTATCTTTATAATTTTTATTTTGTTTTTATATTTTATATTTTTTTTATTTTCTTTTTATATTTTTAACTGTATAATATAGATATATATAAAGATATATATATATATAAGAAAAGAGAGAGAAATATAATATATGGCAATATATACATACTCAAATATATGACATATAATATTTTTTTGGCTTTTTATATTTTTATAAAATTTTGTTATTTTTCAGGAATTTTTCTAATTTTTATGTATTTTTTATCCCAAAAATGTCCCTAATATGGGACTAATTAAATAGGCCGAAACTAATTTGGGTTTTAAAAATATAAATTAGGTTCAAATATTACCCAAATTAATTTTAATATGTAAATAATAATATATAGATAATTATAAAAGAGAAAAATATATTTTTGGGAATTTTTTAGGGTTTTTCTATTTTTTGTTGGATTTTGAAGCTTTTTTATTTTTATATTTTTCTTTTTCTTATTTTTAGGGTTTTTCATTTTCTAGACTCAATATATATATATATACCATATATATTTTTTTTTGGAATTTTTCAAAAACATTTTATATTTTTTTGGTATTTTATAATTTAGACAGTGCAAAAATGGTTCCTAATTGAATTTTAAAAATCAGGTAAAATGCAAATAATGCATGTAAATAATATGGGCATGAAAGTACACTACATGAAGCATCAACCCTAATTTTTGTGGATTTTTAGGAGCAGCAGAGGGATTTTTAATAAATACATAAAAGTCATAAAAATAATACAGCCTGGCAGGGGCATTTTTGCAAATAAAAATAACTATAGGGGGCTCTATGCAAAAATACCAGAAGAAATAAACATTTATTTTAATTTTTAGAACTAATTTACATTTACAAAAAGCGCTAGGGTATGTAATGCAAAATTCACGCGCCTCATGTGGCACTGCACGTGAGGCGTTGAAGGACCAAAAAGTAATTTCAGGACATAAAGGGGGCCTTCTGCAAAAGTTACAATTTATTTACAACGTTATAATTTATTTACAATACAAAAATCTAAATACAAAAAGAGCGGGGGTTATATGTGAAAATTACCCCCAACAGGCGCTCCATCCAACGGCTGATACGCGTAACTTATCCACGTGGCGCCTCCTCCTTGCCCGATACCGCTTAGCCGATGAACACTCGTGATTAGATCAGCCGAGCTGATCTGACGGTTGGTGAAGATCTCCATCCAACGACCGGCTTCTTATCTGGGCTGGGACCTCGATCGGACGGTAGAAACGAAGGCATGAAGAACAGGGAAGAACTCCCCCTTCCCCGACTTTCGATCCGATGCTGCACTCACATCCGACGATCCCTTGGGCTGCTGATGATCCGAGGAGCTACCTGGGGCCATGCTCTGTCGACTGGAGTGCTCAGGAGAGCCGAAGGCTCACCAGGGCGGTCCAGCGAGGTTGGTGAAGTTAGAGGCTCCCAGGTACCTGCAGAAGATCAAAATCGACCCCAACGGGGGTCCTTTGGCCTCCCAGCGCCTGCAAGATGACAAGCACAAGCAAAACGAAGGGCCGGGGCGTTTATTGGTGGTGGAATGAAGAAAGGTGGAGCGGGGCGGAGACCTCCGGCGAAGGTCGGAGGAAGGAGATCCGATCTCCAGATCTAGTAGGGATCCGGGTGGAATGAAAGTCCTGGGGCGTGGGAAAATGGAAGGGGAAGAAGATGGTGGTGGAAGCGAGGGCAGAGCAGGTCAGGGACACCGTGAAATGCTCGCGGGAGCAAAGCTCCGGCGAACTACGGATCACCCAAGCTACGCTACACCTAATGTCTATTGATTAATCTAATGACATGAATGAAAAGCTAACGTTAAAAACTACTAAAAATAATTAAAAAGCGCAACTCATACCTAGCTTTGGGCCAAGGAGCAGAGGCCTCGCCGGAGTGGCGGCCTTGGGTGCAACCTCCACCTCTCCGACCGATTTAAAGCGCCAGCGGGCTCCTCCTGTCACAAGGAACACCGCCAGGAACGAATGCGAGGAAGGGATTGGATAGAGGCTGACCAAAATTGCGAAGAAGGTGAAGGTTCTTTATTTATGAATGACGGGAGCACCCTTATCGACCGGGCCGTAGGCGGCGTTACACGCTATGTACAAAAGAATAAAAGGTTGGGCGTGGATGTACAATGATCGGGGAGCAAGTCGTCTGAAGAAAACAATGTCAGAGGATGGACGGGACGAGCGGGAATAAGGGGAGAAGACGGTCTGAAATGACAGGCGCGTCACTTCAGCCGCCTGGGGAAGCAGTTGACCGAGCGGTCAACGCTCGCTGGAATTCTATTGGTCCACGTCACCAAGATATTGACTCATTATTTTAATATAATAAATGACCTTATTTAATTTTACTTATAAAATAAAAAATGTTTATTAAATAATGTAGTATTTATTTATGATTTTTATTTATTTTTTGATGTATTTTATTATGAATTTATTTTAATGATGTATTTATAAGTGTATTTACATATATCTATTTTTATTTTGTATTTTTTTATTTTTTTTATTTTTTTCTTATTTTATAAATTTATATATTATTTTTATAAGTTAAATATATTTATATTTAGTTTTTATGAGTTTATCTACATTTTTAAATAAATAGGTATGTATATATATATGTCGGTATTTTTCCAATATTTTATATACATTTTATTTATTTAATGAATTTTATTTGTTTTTATTTTTTATTTGTATTTTTAATAAATTATATATGATATTTACAATTTAATAAAAATATGAAAGAATAAAATAATTAAAGAATGTATAAGTATGTACATGTATTATGTATATTATTTACAAAATTCTATAAATATAAATTTATAGAAATAATGAATAATGAATATAATGAATATTTTAATCAGGTAGATTGTACAATGAGGGCCAAAAACCTAACTTTCACAGATGAACTCCAAAAATTATGAAACCAATTTTATTAAATAGCTCTTGAAAAGTTATATACAATTAAAAGTGATTTTGGGTGATTTTGAGTTTTTATTTGCAAGATATGGGTCTGTGAAGTTGAGATTTTGACTTTTTATTTTGTGTATAAAATGTACACTGCATATTATTTTTGTACAAACTCAATTTTGTATTTTTATTCACATTATTCTCTACAACTTTCATGTACAACATTTCTTTATTTGATTAATAAATAATTTAATACAAAATAGGTATCAAAAATGCATAAATGGATGAATAAATAAATGAGGTATTTATTGTATTATTGGCCCTTATCTCCCCCTACTTTATTCCTTCTTGACCAATTCCATGCTGGACTTGGTCTCGGGGTTCCGGTCATAAAATATTTTGCAATATTTTATTCCTTTTTCTTTTCTTCTCTTTATTCTATAATTTTGGCATTAAAAACCTTATTTTATATACAATTAATACAATAAATAATGAATGCTATTATGAACATATTGATGCTATTTACATGCATTTGCTGGGATTTTTAAGGCCAAAATGATAGAATAAAGTGATGAAATGGAGATTCATCACCTATATCGTGACAACATACAACATAGGACTTTGGTTATCTCGATCTCGTTAAGTCAACTCTTTGACCTAACTAATCTGACACCTCTGAATCTCTATTCCAATGCAGAGGACCTGCATCAAGAGGTCGGTCAGATATCAGCCAAGTGAGAAAGGATTTCCATCTCCTACTCAGGCTGGAGATCGTCTCTTAACAGTCATTTGACGGTACTTGATGAGTCCTCAATCTAACTCTTTAGATATTCATCCAAGCATCAGCCTCTATGATTCTATGATTGAATCAACAGTTGTATGATCATTAAGATGGTCATGGTACATAACCCTAATTGTACTAAGGGACCTATTATGCAAATTAGTTATTCTTCATTTCACATCAGAGAATGATATTTGCAATAACATTTATTGCATAATGGCTCACCGTGGGCTCGCATGTCAACCAATCTCCCATTAGACCAAAGAGCCATTAATGGATCATAGGCTATTTAGGAAAATAGCTATGTAAGCTGATCAGTCACTCTGTTCCGGAGAGACTATGCCAAGTCCTTTTACTGCACTTGCATATCACCCAGTAACAGTGCTCGCATCTAATGTGAATGTTGCATCTTATGCAACCAATACTCAATTTTATTAGTTATAGTATCCTTGACACTACAGCTCAATAATTACTATAACCAGTATGTCCATAATACTTATTAGAGTACCCTTATTCATGGAGATCTCTATCTCCTAAGGTATCCACAATTAAGACCTTTTAGATCACTATTTATAAAGTCTTAAATTCTTGAAGATATGACTTTGACATTGCTATCTCAAAAATCTTTTCATCTTTCAAGATATTATTATTAATTCAATCAAGTGTTTTATCTCCTTAGCAGGATTAGTAACATTTACTACTCCCATTGCATGGCAGATATCTGACTTCTGTACACATCTAGCATACACTCGACTTCTCATAACTAATGCACAATGACAAGAAATTTTAGCATTCACTTCCTCAACTCTTTGAGGGCTATCCCTTTAGATAGGTTAGTACCATATCTTAAGGGAATGAAGCCTTTCTTGGAATTTTCTTGAAAATGGAAAATATCCAAGGTGTACTACTAATGTGACGGTCCCAGTACACTCTTTTCTTTGCTTCTGAACACTTTCAGAACTAAGATTTGAGAGGTATCCTTGAGATCATATCTCAAGGTATGGAATAACCAGTCTATAAAACACTTATTATTATCCTTATATCATTCCAAATGATTAGGATATTATCTCCATTTAGCATGATGAACACAATGGCACTCCCACTAAGCTTCACATGGTTCGTCAAGATTCTATCAAAAATAATAACATTTATGACTTCATCAAATCTGATGTTCCAACTACAAGAAGCTTATTCGAGTCCATAGATAGAGTCATTTAGCTTGCACATCTTGCTTTCCTCAACTATGAAGTCCTGGGGCTACTTCATATGAATATTCTCGGAGAGGTATTCATAGAGAAATGCAATATTGGCTTCCATCTTGAAGATGTCAAAGTCAAGTTATGTAGCTATAGTTAGCAATAATCTGATGGGTTTAAGCAAGGTTACTGAAGAGCAAGTTTCATTGCAAGCAATGTCTTCTCTTCGGTGTGTATCTTGTGGATATGAACCGTGCTTTGAAGGTCCCTACCTTCTCATCAGATTTCATCTTTCTCTTGAAGATCCATTTACACCTTAACAGGTCTACCCATATAGGTGGATCCTCGAGGATACATATACAACACTTGTATATGAAGTCTACTATAGACTTTATTGCTAACATCCATCTTTCCATGACATGATCTTCAGAAGCTTCATCACATGAAGTTCGATCACTTTCAGATTTTTCTGACACAAGGAATTCATACTCAAACTCATTTGGAGAGGTATTAGTGTTTCATCTTTAATTATCCTTACAGTTTCTGATTTCAGGAGCCTCATTATCTTCTCAAGATTAAATGAGTTCCTACACTTCATTTTCATCTTGATTCTCAAGAGAATCATACTCTAAGAATCATATCCTTAGAGATGAGATCTTTTAAGAATCTTAAGGTCATAAAGTAGGTATCCAATACCACCTTTATTTTTCTAATCAAGTAACACTCTCTAATGCTAGATTCCAGTTTACCAGCATGGAACCTTATTAGTGATATATATTGTAGTCTCTACTACATATATACCTTGGAAACTAAGAGGTAATTATGCTAATATTCATCATTGATCAAATCATGTCAAACATGATCCAATTGTATCTCCTTACAACTCTCTTGAGTTTAGGTATATTAGGAGGAGCGAGATAGGAATGATATTCATATCCCCATAAGGTATTCTTTGAATTCATCTAATAGGTACTTGCTACCGAAGTTAGATCAAATTCATTTCATCTTCCTTTAAACTTTGGTTCTAAACTAAAATTCTGAAATCTTTGAACATTTCAAAGGTTTCTAAGTATAAGGGAAGAAATCTCACATCACAAATAATCATCGAATGATATCACGTATCATCAATGTTTATTATGATACAGATGATCCACATACATCAATATGTATGAGATCTTGAATACCTTGACATCTTACACCATTCCCATAGAAGGGTGTATTGGACAATTTTTACTTTGAATACAATATTCAGAAGTATGTAAGAATTGAGATTTTAGACATTCTAAAGTTCATCTCTTACTAGTCTATTGATCTCAGCAGACTAATGTCCATGTTTAATGTCAGATCATTGTCAAATGATCTTTATCCTCCTATTGATCTTATAAGGTTTAATTTTCAATATTTAGATATGTTAATGAACCATTCATTAATGTTTAATTTAGTAGAGTCCTCCAGATATCAGAATACTATCTGAAATACATACATCATAACTCTCTGTGATAGGCCTATTCCAAAATTCATGTTTATTCCCAATATTTAGAAATAAACAATGAGTGTATTCTAATATTTAGGTCATAGAGACATTCTCTAAGACTAAGGGCTCTCCCACTGAAAATATGAAGTCTATTGATGAGCCGAATTTTACGAACAACTAAGGTGGATAAAATATAGCGAAGGTCGTTGCGACCTTAGCCGCTCGAGAAATCCAGCTCAACAAGAAAAATGAAGGAATAGACCACCAAACAAAAAGAAAATCAGAGAAAAATAACTAGTGGCCCTGGCTATTGGATTAGCCTGGTATAGCGACCATGGTCGGACTCAGGGAGCACGTGATGGCCTTGCGGCCTACGAAGTAGTCTAAAATAAAAACAAATCAAAACAAATTCTTTTTGGTGGATTTTTAATATTTTTTATATTTTTTGGAATTTTTAATTATAAAGAAAACTATAAAAAGGCAAATATAAACACAAACAACAATTTTTTTAACTACTCTAAAAAGCTCCAAAAAATCAAACAAAAATATTTTTAGAATTTTTGTATTTTTTACTGTTTTTGGTGAGTTTTTGATATTTTTTTATTTTTATAGAATTTTATAAAAATAAAAGAAGGTTGAAATGCAAGAACATTGTCCAGCCAAACTCTTAAGACCAAAATAAAATATAAAATGATCTCAACAGAGTCAGGAGTTATTTTTCATGTAACATATAGACAAATAGGAAAAATCAAAGACTGAGTTTATTGTTTTTGGATTTTTCTATTAATTATTAGAATTTTTATGAGATTTTCAAAGTTTTCAATTTCTATAATTATTATAAATCCAAAAATGACAAAACTTGGTCAGAAAATCAAACACACTCAAACAAACAAATTCTAATTTTTTTAGAATTTTTAGATGATTTTAATATTTTTTTGTGATTTTTATAATTGGACAGGGACAAAAAGAGAGGTTTTTTATTTTTTTAAAAATAATAAAAGGGCTCCAAAAATTTCCTAAAAATCAGTGAAAATTCTACACAGTGGCTCCTAACGTGTCAAATTTTCACTTGATTTAGAGTAGATTTGATATTTTATTTACAACAAACAAAAGCCCACAGTCACAGGGACCTATTTGTCATAAAAATATACTCTAGGGGCCTAAAAGTAACAAGAAGAGAAACCTAGGGGGTCCCGGTGCAAAAATTCCAGGTTCCCACGCGCCGCGCACGTGTTCTGGACACTCTGGGACCTATTTGTAAAGAAACTTAAGTCCCTGGACCTAATAGTAACATGTACTAAAAGTCCAGGGGCGAAAGTGTAAAAAGCCCACTATATTCAACACATGTGGAAATAAAAACACTCACAGGGGCATCAATGCAAATATCCAAAAATATTTCTCATTCATTAACAACTAGAAAGTACAGCCCACAAAATGCAATTTCACCAAGAAATCACGTGTCGAAGCACGTGTCCACAACAGGCAGGGGTAGAAATGCAAATATAAGAAACTAACAAGTCCTCTATGCAATTTTACCAAATTAAAATGAACTACAAAAACTATTTACAGGACTAATTGATAAACGCTAAAAGAGAGAGGGCCTAAGGGTAAATTACCCTTTATTAATCAAGGGGCTGAATGCGCGCCACATGGATGATCGTGCGGCTGAGGCGCGCTGCAACTGAACGAAGGAGCATCAGCTCCTGATCGGACGGTGGAGGGCTCGCCACGTATCTGATCGGACGTCTGTGGGCGAGGCTCGCCTCTCCTCTGCAACGGACGGTGAAGATGGCGCCACGTGGTAATCGAAAGGTGCTGGTGTGGGGTGCCTCTTCGTATCAGAGAATGGTCCAGATTAAATCTGGGACTCCGGAGTCGAACGAACGGCGGAGGAGGTTCCTGGAAGAACTCCTCGCCGGCGAGCTTCGCCGGAGGACTTTGAACACGCTGGACCTCCTCGCGGGCGGCTGACAGGTGGGAAATGATCGCCAAGACCTCCCGCGTCGATCAGGCTCCTCCGATGACGCTGGAATGCTCCGAAGAGCTCCAGCGACGAAGGAGGAGCTCAAGCTCCTGTGTTGAACGTGGAGGATCTCAGATGGTCCTCCTCTCACCTGCAATGCTGCACAGAAACACTCCTGGGTCGAGGGCAAAGTGCCTCGACCCGGTTAGAGGCGAGGTGGGTGAACGATGCGTCGGGATGGAGGAGCTCCGGCGATGCGACGACGAAGGAGCTCGAATCTCAGTTCCTGTGCGAATTGGGTTGAATGGATGGGTGAAGAATGTGCGGGGGAGAAGGGCGAAGGTGATGGTCGAGTCCGATGGTCGAGATGTGGACGGGTGTGGTCGGAATCGCCGGTCGACGGCGATGAACTAAATTGGGCGTAAACTGAAATTGGCGAAAGATAAGAGAATCTAGGCTTACGAGATGATTGAGATCGACTGGGGATGAGCTGCTGAAGCTCTGGGTCCTTGCCTCGAGGGTCGTCGATGCCCGAGGCTCGAGCACCACGCAAGGGGCGGCGCACGGCGGCGCAAGGCTACCGGATCGATGACCGGCGCACTCTTTCCTCACTGCGACACCATCGGTCGCTTGCTTTCACTCAGGCGAAGGTGGTGGAGGTCCTGGGAAGGGGAATGCGGAGCCAAAGATGCTGGAATCTTGCGGCGGAGCTGAGAATTTAAGTAGTTAGGGGTCCGGCTAGATGGGTGTCGGGCGAGGCAATCGGAGCACGGATCCCCATAACCCACCCCGGGCGTGGATCAGGGATAAACGATGATGGATTAGGACCCGGGGTTTCGAGTATTGGTGATCGGATCAAAGCGCAATAATGGGAGAAGAGACGGGTCGGGCGCAGATCCGCTAGCCTATGGTCCAGGGGGGGAGTTGACCGGGGGGTCAACATCCCCCGTGGACCAATGAGAGTCGGCCACGTCATAAAGAATTGGAAAATCAATATAAAATAGCGAATGGCCTATTTTGGAAAAGTTAAAATACAAAAAATGTTTATTTATTTATAAACTATTTTTTTTGTGATTTGTATTTTTTTTTGAAATAAAAATTAGGTATTTACAATATAGTATTATATACATAGGTATATACAATATATATTTTTAATTTTTGATTTTTAATTATTTATTTTTATACATTTTTATTCCAATTTTATATTTTATTTTTTTACAAGATAAAATTTGGAATATTTTGGTATTTTTATTTTATTTTTATTATTTATTTACAAGGGTAAAATAAATACTTATATACACATATTTACATGGTCTTTATACAATGTTTATTTTGATTTTTATTTTTGTTTCTTTTTATTTTATTTTTGTTTTTACAATTTTTATTTTATTTATTTACATTATGAAGTATAGAATACATACAATTTTTATGGGATTTTTATTTATTTATTTATAGGGATAAATAAATAGATAAGTGGCTCTTATGCACAAGGTGAATATACAAGGGTGAAGGCATTTTATTTTCTTTTTAATTTTCCCATTTTTATTTTAATTTAATATTTACAAATAATTACAAACCCATTTTTATTTTTCTTTTTAGAGGAAAATATTTTTATTTATTTATATGTATATTTACACACATGAGCTTCCTTATCTCCCTCTACTTGGGTTTTTATGCGGTCAGGCCCATGCTGAGCCCTCCCTTGGGATTAGGTCGCTCAATATTTATTCTAAATATCTCCCTCTTTTTCTTTTATTTCTTTATTCTTTTATTTATGCACAAAAACATGCTAATTATGCATATTTACAAAATGCATGGTGATTGACAACTATTTGTATTTACAGGAATATACATGTGTTTGGTAAAGGTTTTGTAGCTAAAATAAAAGAATAAAGAGTGATGAATGGGTATTCATCACCCCCCTATACTTAACTTTGCTAGTCCCTTAGCAAACACTTATTTGAAAAAGAAGTGGAAAAAAAAAAGAAAAAGAAAAAGAGGAGAATATACATGGATCAAGGTTGATTATTAAACTTGCCTTCATTAAATTGAATTATGGAGCTCGATCAGATCTTTGGATTATTAATGTGTCGGAACCTTATTTGGACTTAAGTTTAAAACTCAACAGCCTCTAAGATCCACTAATCTATAATCAAGACTCCTCAACAATCCAGATCAGAACAAGTCATCATACACAAACCCTGAGACTATGAGTCTTTCCTTGTATTGTGTAAGTGAGGTAAGCTCTCCACCTCAGAAGTGGCAACTTGACAACATTCCCCAACAAGGTAACTCTATGACCTCATTCTGGCCACTCTTTCCTCGAGGAGCGGGGTATTCCCTTCTAAGTTCAAGTTCAACCGGCTCAAGAAGAGGGGGAAGAAGAGAATGGACCATGGCCAGTGTAGCCATGTATCCTTGGGAGCTCAACCAGTGTAGCTAAGTCTCCCTGCTGCAAGCTACATATGATGGAATCCATAAGTCTCAAGCTTTGCTTATTGCACTATATACATACTCCGGTGGGATTATCATTTTCTATCAGACCCACCACTTTTTTGGAGTTATTTTCTTTTTGCAATTTTTTAGCGCATCTATACAACATATACATATGCAGCATATATACATAAGGAGTTTTTCCTCTTGAGCCAGTAAACTATCCCTCTTTTGAAGCATTATTGCAACCCACAACTCCTGTCATTAGACCTCATGGCAACCAGACCAAGTTGAGACGCACTTCCTTCACTAAAAGAAGAAGAGAGGTTCCGCCTAGAAGTACTACCCTCATATGCTACCCCAAGTCAAGGAAGACTGCCTCCTCACCACCTCATCCGTAGAGAGCTCGGTGCAAAGTGTTGTGTCCAAGTAAAGCCATTATCTATTATGAGTCATGTGTGTTGTTAAGTGCTCTACTTAGGCTCATTGAGATGACATGTGATCATAGCCTAGTGGACTCAAAGAATTAAGTCACCATGGACCTGAAAAGCCTTAACCCTAAGTCCTATAAGGTTCCTCTTAGAATTAGGTGGATTAAGATCTTAATCAAGCTCCATTTCCCAATTTAATTCTAGGATAGTTTAGATGTCAACTATAATCCGAGAAAAACTATACAAGTATACAAAGATGCTATTTACACAATATTTACACAAATGCAAAATTTTTGAAAAATGGTTTGAAATCATGGATGTATGCATGAATGCAAGTTTTGCAAAATATTTACACAAATTTACACAAGGTTTTTGCAAACTTTTGATTTTCAAAACATTTTGGAAAAAATTTGTACTATATACATAGTTTTGATATGAAAATATTTACACAAACTTTTCACAAAAAGTTTTTGAAGACATTTTACAAAAATAATTTTGTACACTAGCTATGTATGTGCAAATAAAAGAATGTTTATTTACAGGGAAAATTTTTAATTTTTATGGATTTTAGGTTTTTAGCCATTTTTATTTATTTACACGCTCACACAAAGTACGAGTTATGGCTAAAGTATATATGAAATATATACACACCCCCTATACTTAGCTCGAACGATGTCCTCAGAGTCAAGAGCAATGAAGAAGACATAACTCGTGCTTAGTATAGGGCAGTGAAAAGGATGGCTATATACAAAGACGAATAAATGAATAGAAATCAAGAGGATCTCGGCTTTTCCCCCTATACATAGGATCAAATAATCCTAAGTACAGCAGGCTGTACACAAAGGGAAAACCGAGTGGAGAATGTACAGGGTCTACCCCCCCCCCCTCCATACTTACGGTAAAATATCCCTAAGTATAGGCAACAAAAACAGGGATAGAAAAAGAATTAAAAGAATACCCAAGAGTCCTACATCCCCCCTATACTTAGGGTAAAGTACACCCTAAGTATAGCATAATCAAAAGATGAGGAAAGGGATGTGGACTAAAGAATGGAATGATATGGACATCTGGATCTATACAGGTCAGGAGAACAGTGATAATCAGGCGTGAGATGCAATAGATGTGAGTCAAAAGACCACATCTCACGCAAAGTGAATAGGGGCAACATCAACGACCCGCGGCTCATGATCTAGAAATGGCTTGAGCCGCTGGCCGTTCACGCAAAAGGTACTCTCAGAAGACAACTCAGATATATCAATACTCCCATTGTCGTGTACCTTTCTCACAAGATAAGGTCCCTTCCATTTGCTCTGTAGCTTCCCTGGAAATAGACGAAGCCTAGCATCAAACAGCCATACTCTCTGTCCAGGCTCAAAATGTTTGTGGCTGATATGAGAATCATGCCACTCCTTCACTCTCTCCTTGTACTGTAGGCTGTTTGAGAAGGCGGTATCACGAAGCTCCTCCAAGGCTGCTAACTCTGCCCTCCTCTGGTCTCCTACACTATCTGGATCCAAAAGAATATCTGTAACTACCCAAAGCGACGTGTGTCTCAACTCAACAGGTAAATGGCACGGCTTGCCATAAACGAGGCGAAAGGGAGATGTGCCCAATGGTGTCTTGAAAGACGTCCGATATGCCCACAAGACCGAGTCCAAAAGTTGTGACCAATCCTTTCGGTCAGGGCGGATGACTTTCTGCAAAATAGTCTTGATCTCCCTGTTCGACACTTCGGCTAGACCATTCGTCTGAGGATGGTATGGAGTGGCAACTCGATGGTCTATACCGAACTCGCTAGCAAGGGCCTTCACCTGGTCGTTGATGAAATGAGACCCCCCGTCAGATATCAACACTCGAGGTACCCCGAACCGTGTAATAATATGCCTTGTCAAAAATCTGCAAACAGTCCTGGCATCTGAGGTTCGGGCGGGGATGGCCTCAACCCAACGACTCACATAATCAACGGCCAACAGAATGTACTCGAATCCCTGACTCTTAGGGAATGGACCCATGAAATCGATGCCCCATGCGTCAAAAACCTCACAGAAGTGAATGGGTTGCATCGGCATCATATCACGCTGTCCATAAGTGCCCATCCTCTGACAGTCAATACACCTCTTCACGAACTCATCAGAGTCCTTGAAGAGGGTAGGCCACCATAGGCCGGATTGGAGCACTTTCTGTGTCATTCTCCTCCCAGAGTGATGTCCTCCTGCCTCAAGCTTGTGGCAGTAAGTGAGGACGCTATGGTGCTCCTCCTGAGGAATGCGCCTACGCCAGATGCTATCCCCTCCTTCGTGGTAAAGAATGGGATCCTCCCAGTGGTAGGACTTGGCCTTCGCGAGGAAGGTCTCAAGCCTCTGCCTGGGCCAATCTTGTGGAACTTTCTTAGCAACAAGAAAGTTCACAATATCGGCGTACCATGGGAGAGATGCGATAGCAAGGATCACCTCATCTGGGAAGGTCTCACAAATAGGGTCAATCTGCTCAGAATCCTCAAGATGCTCTAATCGAAAGAGATGATCTGCCACCACATTCTTGACTCCAGGCTTATCCTCAATCTCTATGTCGAACTCCTGGAGTAGAAGGATCCATCTAGTCAATCTGGCCTTGGCATCCTTCTTTGCCATGAGGTACCTGATGGCGGTATGATCAGTATACAAGGTCACTCTAGATCCAATAATGTATGATCTGAACTTATCTAGGGTGAAGACTACGGCTAGCATCTCCTTCTCAGTGACTGTATAGTTCCGCTGCGTGGAATCCAATGTGTGGCTAACGTAGTGAATATCAAATGGAACTCCATCCCTCATCTGTCCCAGCACGGCCCCCATGGCAAAATCGGAGGCATCCGTCATGATCTCGAATGGGAGAGACCAATCAGGCGGCTGGAGAACAGGAGCCTCAACAACACATCGCTTGAGAGTCTCAAACGACGAAAGACACTTGTCATCGACAAGGAACCCGGTGTCTTTCATCAGCAGGTCAGTCAACGGTCGGGCAATCCTACTGAAATCATGAATGAATCGCCGGTAGAAACCGACATGCCCCAGGAAAGACCGTAACTGCCGCAAATTGGACGGCGGTGCGAGTTTTTCTAATGACATCTACCTTGGCCGGATCAGCCTCCATGCCCCTATTGGAGATGATATGGACAAGCACCGTCCCTTGAGTCACCATGAAGTGACTCTTCTCCCAAGATAGCACAAGGTGAACCTCTATACATCGCTGAAGGACTTGGTCAAGGCAGTCAAGACAGGAGTCGAATCCATCGCCGTAGACCGAGAAATCATCCATGAAGACCTCCAAGCACTCCACTACCATGTCCGAAAAGATCAACAACATGCATCTCTGAAAAGTCGTAGGGGCATTGCATAGCCCAAATGGCATGCGTCGGAAGGCGTATGTGCCGAAGGGACAGGTAAAGGTAGTCTTGTCCTGGTCCTCGGGAGTGATGGCCACCTGGTTGTACCCCGAGTACCCATCCAGAAAATAATAGTGGCTCTTCCCTGCCAGTCTCTCAATGATCTGATCTATAAAGGGCAGGGGTAAATGATCCTTCTTGGTAGCCTGGTTGAGTCGTCTGTAATCCACGCAGACTCGCCAAGAAGTGGGTACCCGTGTAGCAATCTCCTCTCCAGACTCGCTGACTACTGTAGTGATGCCCGTCTTCTTGGGCACCACATGCAAAGGGCTGACCCACTTGGAGTCGGAGATGGGGTAGATAAAATCGGCGCTCCACCATTTTGATATCTCCTTCATAACAACCTCTCTCAGATTTGGGTTCAGGCGCCGCTGGAACTCACGTGACGGCTTCGCCTCATCCTCGAGATAGATATGGTGGGAGCACAGGGTCGGACTTATCCCCAAGAGATCTGCTACGCTCCATCCTATCGCCTTGCGGTTCTTTTCAAGAACCCCCATCAGACGGGATTCCTGCTCTCCAGTCAAATCGGCGGAGATAATGACTGGGTACATCTCATGCTCACCCGCAAGGAACCTATACTTCAGCGACGCAGGAAGTGGCTTCAGCTCTGGACAACTGGGTGCTGGTGGATCTGTCCTCTGAAAACTCTACGTGAAGGCTGCCAAATCCGCATGGGAGAACCGGAACTCTCTGTCACACTCTGAAACTGTAGAAGGCTGCTCTGATGAACTGTCTCTGCTCTGGTCGACATCTACCTCCTCCCTAGCTGCAGGCTCAGTGGAAGTCAGATCTGGTATGTAATCATCAAACTCTGCCCAATCAAAATCTGACTCTGAGAGATCTGTATCATCCAAGGTGGCATCAATACCACCATCATCACAAAACAAATCAGTCTCACGGTCGAGAACCGGCTCTGCTACCTCTAAGGTATCCTGGACCAGGAATGCGCTCTCCAAGCTCTCCTCTGTTGTCGTCTCTGCATCAGCGGACTCTGAAGGTGAGAGGATGGCATGTGCATCTGGGTCTGCCCAAACTGCCTCATCATCTGTGATCACAAAGTTGCAGTCCTGGTGGATGTCTAGCCCTGCATCTATCATATGCTCTGTGTCTGAAGTAGTCTCTGAGCATGCTCTGTCTCTGGCTCTGTTGTCCTCGACCGTCTCTATTTGTACACTTTCGCCCTCGACGCAAAAGTATACCTTCCCACTATCATGGTCGGTGACTGCCTTGGCTGTGGCCAAGAATGGGCGACCGAGAATGATGGGGGTATCGGTCACTGACTCAGGGATCTCCATGTCCAACACTACGAAGTCCACGGAGAATTGCAGGACCTGAATCGTAACGACAACATCCCTCAGCAACCCCTTCGGCCTCTTGACAGATTGGTCAGCAAACTGAAGGATTGTCCTGCTCTGTCGAAGAGTGCCCAACTCGAAGCGGTCGAGAAGGGCTGTCGGAAGTAGGTTGATCGACGATCCGCTGTCTAATAGAATACGGTCGAACCTCTGCTCTCTGATATGGCATCTGACATAAGGGGCTCCTGAGTATGGCCTCTTGGCCGGCAGACGGTTCTGGATCGCGAAACAAGTAGCTCTGGTCAGCACATGGATCTCTGAATGGTGGTTCCTCCTCTTCCTCCTAACTGTAGTCCTGTCTCTGAGTGAACGCTGGAGTAGAGGGATGTGCTGCAAAGCCTCCTGAAGAGTCAGCTGAATGTGAAAACGGTCTATCATCTGCTGGCTGAACTCTTCCTGCTGCCTCTTTTTGGGGTTTTCTATTTTCTTCCCCTTCCCCAACTGAAGAGCTCTAGGGAAGGGGATCACAAGGTCCTTCTCAGATGAAGGACTAGGAACGGGTCTGAGCTGCTTGATGGTAGGATCCACACATACATCAAGCACCACAGTGGGACCAGAAGAAAACAAACCCTTTCCTTTATTGCCAGAAATGTTTCGAGATACATCAACAGAAGGAAAAACTACAGGACTCTCATAAAAACTGGTGGCATCAGCACCACCCTCGGCGGGAAGACTCGCGGCCTCAGTACCGCGCTCTAGCTCGGCAACATGGGTGGCCTCAGTACCACCTCCTCCAACTGGTGAAAAGGCAGCCTCAGTACCGCTGGTGGGATCGACATCCGTGGTGGCATCAGTACCACCGTCATCATCTCTAGCGGCCTCAGTACCGCTCTCCTCCTCACCTGGCGCTCTGGAAGTATCCTCGGAGTGTCGCTCAGACAAGTAGCCGCCTGCTGGCATCCTACCGCTCCTAAGTGTGACAAAATCAGTATCAAACAAATATGCAGACATATCTCCAAATGTATCACTAGGAGTGGCATACTCAGTACAAACTACCTGCTCAGATTTCCTCTTGAGGTTGTTCAGATTGGGCTCTATTTGGGCAGGGATGGCGGCCTTCCCTCTCACTATGTCCCGCATCTCCTGGCGGAACTCATCCATCTCCCGTCGGAATGTAGCCTGTTGATCGGTGAGAAGGCGGGCTATGTCATCCAAGGTGGGGTTCTCATAGGATGGCCCATGAGAACCTGACGGGTAGCCTCTCTGGAAGTGAGGCTGCTGCTGCTGCTGTGGATGAGAGGGGTAAGACTGTGGATGATGTTGCGGCTGATGAGGCTGATCATGCCTCCAAGACTGTCCCTGCTAATAGGGACGAGGACCAAACGACTGTGACTGCTGCTGCTGTTGTGGGTACACTGGGGGCTGCTGCTGCTGGTGATCCCTCTAATGGTTGTACTGGCCACCCTGTCCTGATGGTTGCTGCTGGGGCTGGGCACCTCCGGCTGACCAACGGAATCCGGGATGGTCTCGTCGGATACCGGGCTGGGGGCAGTCGTACCAAATCCCGTTGACATCCATCGACGGCTCTGACTTGTAGGGGGCTGGCAGGAGTACTGCCAGAGGCTGATCCGGTTGGTATACCACCATCTGTGTGTCTGGGGATGGTGGTGCCTGGTAGGAAAGTTGCAGCTGCTGGTACAGCTCCGCCTGTACAAGGTGAACATGTCTAGGCTGCTGGTGGCTGGAGCGTTGGGACGAGCTGCTGCTGCTACTCGGATCGCCTCGTGCCTGAAGATGGGGCTGGGAAGTTGTCTGTGCCTCCTGGAGACACATGAGTTGTGTATTCAGGTCACTCAGAGTCTGTACCATCTGCTGCATCTGCGTGATGCCCTGGCACTGCTTCTTCTCAATGATCTCCATCCGATCCAGGTTCTCGCTGATGATCCCCATGTCGGCGGTTGTGGACTCAGCCTGTGTTGCTGCCGTTGACAAACTGGATGGACCGACGTCGACCCGTGCTATCCTCTGATACTGCACGGTCTGTGGCTGGGGTCTGCCATGTGTGTAGAGTCGGGTCTGGGACATCACCATATAGTTCTCGTACATCTCCTCGTAGATAGCCCAGACCTGATCATGATCCTTGGTGAAATAGGACCCGCCACAAGAAGCATTCACCAAACCCTGAAGCTCTGGTGTCAGCCCGCTGAAGAAGCTCTGAACTAGGTTCGGCTTCAAGATGTCATGGTGCGGGTATCTGTCAGTCAGCTCTCTGAACCTCTCCCATACCTCGTGAAACTGCTCGTTGGGAAGCATGGAGAAGTTGCTGATCAGGGCTCTAGAGGCGTTCGTCCGCCCGAGTGGATAGTACTTGTGCAAGTACTCGATGCGGAGCTGCTCCCAGGTGTAGACGAACTTCCCTAAGTTCTTCAGCCAGGTGGCTGCTTTGTCTGCTAAGGAGAAGGGGAAGGAATCATCCGTATGGTATCCTGGTCCAACTGACGGTCGTGGACTGTGATGCAGATCATCAAGAACTCTTGAAGGTGGAGATGGGGCTCCTTTATGGCGAGCCCATGGAACCGGGGGAGGAGCTGCAAAGTGCTCGGGGGGAACTTGAAGTCCCCCACGATGGCTGGAAGTACTACCCAGTGATGCATCAAGGTCGATCCGGGGTTGTGTAACTCCCGCATCGGTCTCGATGGATCTGCTGCTACGGCTGCGGCGGCTACTGCGGCTGCTGCGGCGGCTGCCGCATGGTCAGGTATCCTCGGCCCGTCTCTTGGCTCGCGCTGCTTGCGATCTTCTCTCAACTGCTCCATCTCGCACCTCATCTCAATCATAAACGCTCCCTGATCCCTCAACTGATGTTGAACTGTCTCGAGGGAGGTGATCAGGGTTGATTTGATCGCACCCTGGTCCATAATGAATGTCTGCTCAAGCTGGGGACCTCTGGTGCGGTCATCACTGCTGCCGGCCATGGTCTCTGCAAAAGCAAAAGACCCAAACTCAGGTGCCGATAAATCATCTGACTGTCTCTCCTCTGGCACTAGTATCTCGGAACTGAAAGAAGGGAGGTTGAGGGGGGAACAGGGTGGAGTCGAACTCGGATTCGGAGAGCGGGTCTCGGCTCTCGCGAACCAACCTAGATGAATGGGTAGAAGTGCTGGGAAGCGGTGCAGCCAGAGGCTGCCTAAGAGACCTTCTACCCATCATCTTGATCTGGCGAGTTGGGCGGATGAGATCTGGTAACAACTATGAGCACAAGCAAACCTCCGATTCACCAACGCAACGCGAGCTGAAGACCGTAAAGGCTCGTTCAATTATCTTGTCAACTTTATTAGGTGATCAGTCAGGATAGCAGAGCGATTAGCGTGACCTGTTGGGTAACCCGATATTTTCTGAACCGACTGTCCCGTACAGAAAGAGCCGGTAATCAGTCGAGAAAAATATCGGAGGGCTCTACCTAGTGTGAGGGTCACTCTCTCGCGCAAGCAAACCAGACAATGAGGGGGTTGCTCTCCCCAAGAAAATTTTTTCGGTGATCGTCTTTTAGGGTCGATAGAGTTAGCAGTCCCAAATTTTATTGTTTTTCTTTTTAGGTATTTTTCAAATAAAAAGAAATCGCCTAACAAATTTTCCGGTTCTCCTAGTTATTAAGTCCAAAAAAATCAGGGGGGAGAAGTCGAAAAAGCCGATGCGCGATGAAATCAGTGATGCATGCAGAGTAAGAGATGCGTTCCTGACTCCAGCAGTCTACATGCAAAATGATCCGCGCAAAATTTAAAAACTGAAAATAAACTACCTAAATGGTGCAGTCGGAAAATCGAGTCCCTAAACAACAATTCTACTCGAAAGAACGGTTAGTCGACCACCAGCCTCTAATCCAAAAGTCCGATCTCGGTCCACCCCTCCTCCTCCTGACAAATCGGGTTCAGGAGCAGCGCTTGGCAGGGTGGGCTGCGGCACGTAGGCTCGAAGGAAGTGAATCAACTATTTTATTAATCTTTTTATTATAGGTCTAATTACCGAACTATAGGCACAAGCAGCTTTATTAGGGTGTTTGGATTCTAAGTACTACGTCACAATCAAGCAGAAAGTCCTAAGACTAGGGGCTCGAAAATCTGCGAGAAATCGGAAAAGGAAGTAAAGAAATCAAAAACCGCGAGAAAAACCGCGTAAAAACTGAGGGCCCCCCGAGCACACCGGTGCTCGGCGAAATAGACCTCGAGAGTCTCAAAAGTCCAAGTGAGTGTCCTGTCCCTGTATTATTACAACAATTATTCAAATAGTGCTGAAATAAAATCTAGACTAAACTAAACTAAGCCTCCCACACTCGGTTGTCTCCTCGCGCTCTCCTGCGGCTCCGTGCAGAAAGGAGCCGCCTCCGATTACCGCGGTTGCGCCGGCTCATCGAAAGTCACCGTCTCGGTCCTCGGGCCCTCGCAAGAATACAACAGCGTGTCAAACACCAGATAAAAATAAAGCAGATACAATAAAATAAAGAAAATAGGGTATATATGCAAAAAATGGAAAGAAAATAAACAAGAAAAAACAAAAATAAAAGGAAATAAAATAAAATAAAAGAAAAGAAAAGAAAAGAAAAATAAAAAGCTGCGAAAAGCCGCGGACTTAGAAAGAGCCGCAGAAAGCTGCGAAAAAGAAAACAAAATAAAATGAAAAAGAAATGGACTACTAAGTCGTGCTCCCCGGCAACGGTGCCATCTAATGAGCCGAATTTTACGAACTACTAAGGTGGATAAAATATAGCAAAGGTCGTTGCGACCTTAGCCGCTCGAGAAATCCAGCTCAACAAGAAAAATGAAGGAATAGACCACCAAACAAAAAGAAAATCAGAGAAAAATAACTAGTGGCCCTGGCTATTGGATTAGCCTGGTATAGCGACCAGGGTCGGACTAAGGGAGCACGTGATGCCTTGCAGCCTACGAAGTAATCTAAAATAAAAACAAATCAAAACAAATTCTTTATGGTGGATTTTTAATATTTTTTATATTTTTTGGAATTTTTAATTATAAAGAAAACTATAAAAAGGCAAATATAAACACAAACAACAATTTATTTAACTACTCTAAAAAGCTCCAAAAAATCAAACAAAAATATTGTTAGAATTTTTGTATTTTTTTACTGTTTTGGTGAATTTTTGATAATTTTTTGATTTTTATAGAATTTTTTAAAAATAAAAGAAGGCTGAAATACAAGAACATTGTCCAACCAAACTCTTAAGACCAAAATAAAATATAAAATGGTCTCAACTGAGCCAGTAGGTATTTTTCATGTAACATATAGACAAAAAGGAAAAATCAGAGACTGAGTTTATTATTTTTGGATTTTTCTATTAATTATTAGAATTTTTATGAGATTTTCAAAGTTTTTCAATTTTTATAATTTATAAATCCAAAAATGACCAAACTTGGTCAAAAAATCAAACACACTCAAACAAACAAATTCTGAATTTTTTAGAATTTTTGAGATGGTTTTAATATTTTTTTATGATTTTTATAACTGGAGAGGGATAAAAAGAGAGGTTTTTGATTTTTAAAAAATAATAAAAGGGCTCCAAAAATTTCCAAAAAATCAGTGAAAATTCTACACAGTGGCAAGAGCCAAGTCTCAAATTTTCACTTGATTTGGAATAGATTTGATATTTTATTTACAACAAACAAAAGCCCACAGTCACAGGGACCTATTTATCATAAAACTATACTCTGGGGGCCTAAAAGTAACAAGAAGAGAAACCCATGGGGTCCCGGTGCAAAAATTCCAGGTTCCCACGCACTGCGCACGTGTTCTGGGCACTCAGGGACCTATTTGTAAAGAAATTTAAGTCCCTGGACCTATTAGTAACATGTACTAAAAGTCCAGGGGCGAAAGTGTAAAAAGCCCACTATATTCAACACATGTGGAAATAAAAACACTCACAGGGGCATCAATGCAAATATCCAAAAATATTTCTCATTCATTAACAACTAGAAAGTACAGCCCACAAAATGCAATTTCACCAAGAAATCACGTGTCGAAGCACGTGTCCACAACAGGCAGGGGTAGAAATGCAAATATAAGAAACTAACAGGTCCTCTATGCAATTTTACCAAATTAAAATGAACTACAAAAACTATTTACAGGACTAATTGATAAACGCTAAAAGAGAGAGAGCCTAAGGGTAAATTACCCTTTATTAATCGAGGGGCTGGATGCGCGCCACGTGGATGATCGTGCGGCTGAGGCACGCTGTAGCTGAGCAAAGGAGCCTCGGCTCCTGATCGGACGGTGGAGGGCTCGCCACGTATCTGACCGGACGTCTGTGGGCGAGGCTCGCCTCTCCTCTGCAACGGACGGTGAAGATGGCGCCACGTGGTAATCGAACGGTGCTGTTGCGGGGCGTCTCTTCGTATCAGAGAACGGTCTAGATTAAATCTGGGACTCCGGAGTCGAACGAACGACGGAGGAGGTTCCTGGAAGAACTCCTCGCCGGCGAGCTTCGCCGGAGGACTGTGAACACGCTGGACCTACTCGCGGGCTGCTGACAGGTGGGAAATAATCGCCAAGGCCCTCGCATCGATCAGGCTCCTCCGATGACGCTGGAATGCTCCAAAGAGCTCCAGCGATGAAGGCGAAGCTCATGCTCCTGTGCTAAATGTGGAGGACCTCAGATGGTCCTCCTCTCACCTGCAAGGCTGCACAGAAACACTCCTGGGTCAAGGGCAAAGTGCCTCGACCCGGTTAGAGGCGAGGTGGGTGAACGATGCGTCGGGATGGAGGAGCTCCGGCGATGCGACGGTGAAGGAGCTCAAATCCCAGTTCCTGTGCGAACTGGGTTGAATGGATGGGTGAAGAATGTGCGGGGGAGAAGGGAGAAGGTGATGGTCGAGTCCGATGGTCGAGATGTGGACGGGTGTGGTCGGAATCGACGGTCGACGGCGATGAACTAAATTGGGCGTAAACTGAAATTGGCGAAAGATAAGAGAATCTAGGCTTACCAGATGACTGAGATCGACTGGGGACGAGCTGCTGAAGCTCTGGGTCCTTGCCTCGAGGGCCGTCAATGTCCGAGGCTCGAGCACCACGCAAGGGGCAGCGCACGACGGCGCAAGGCTACCGGATCGATGACCGGCGCACTCTTTCCTCACTGCGACACCACCGGTCGCTTGCTGTCACTCAGGCGAAGGTGGTGGAGGTCCTGGGAAGGTGAATGCGGAGCCAAAGATGCTGGAATCGTGCGGCGGAGCTGAGAATTTAAGTAGCTAGGGGTCCGGCTAGATGGGTGTCGGGCGAGGCAATCGGAGCACGGATCCCCATAACCCACCCCGGGCGTGGATCAGGGATGAACGATGATGGATTAGGACCCGGGGTTTCGAGTATTGGTGATCGAATCAAAGCGCAATAAATGGGAGAAGAGACGGGTCGGGCGCAGATCCGCTAGTCTGTGGTCCAGGGGGAGTTGACCGGGGGGTCAACATCCCCCGTGGACCCATGAGAGTCGGCCACGTCATAAAGAATTGGAAAATCAATATAAAATAGCAAATGGCCTATTTTGGAAAAAGTTAAAATAAAAAAATGTTTATTTATTTATAAACTATTTTTTGTGATTTTTATTTATTTTTTTGAAATAAAAATTAGGTATTTACAATATAGTATTATATACATAGGTATATACAATATATATTTTTAATTTTTGATTTTTAATTATTTATTTTTATACATTTTTATTCCAATTTTATATTTTATTTATTTACAAGATAAAATTTGGAATATTTTGGTATTTTTTTTATTTTTATTATTTATTTACAAGGGTAAAATAAATACTTATATACACATATATACATGGTCTATATACAATGTTTATTTTGATTTTTATTTTTGTTTCTTTTTATTTTATTTTTGTTTTTATGATTTTTATTTTATTTATTTACATTATGAAGTATAGAATATATACAAATTTTATGGGATTTTTATTTATTTATTTATAAGGATAAATAAATAGATAAGTGGCTCTTATGCACAAGGTGAATATACAAGGGTGAAGGCATTTTTATTTTCTTTTTAATTTTCCCATTTTTATTTTAATTTAATATTTACAAATATTTACAAATAAATACAAACCCATTTTTATTTTTTTAGAGGAAAATATTTTTATTTATTTATAGGTATATTTACACACATGAGCTTCCTTATCTCCCTCTACTTGGGTTTTTATGCGGTCAGGCCCATGCTGAGCCCTCCCTTGGGATTAGGTCGCTCAATATTTATTCTAAATATCTCCCTCTTTTTCTTTTATTTCTTTATTCTTTTATTTATGCACAAAAACATGATAATTATGCATATTTACAAAATGCATGCTGATTGACAATTATTTGTATTTACAGGAATATACATATGTTTGGCAAAGGTTTTGTAGCTAAAATAAAAGAATAAAGAGTGATGAATGGGTATTCATAATCTATTTATCCAATATAGATTGTTGCAACAATTGCATCAACATCCATGTGGATAACTATTAAACCTTAAGATCAAATTTCTCAAAATTATATGCAACCAATTGCAAGTGTTACTAGAAAAATGAGATAAAATCATTCAACTTTTAATCTTATCCAATAAGAAAGTCAATTTCAATGATTATATGTAGATGTAGATTATTCTGATGCACTATATGGATCCTTCTCTAAGGATCCAAGATAGACTTGATAGTCATACTATCAACACATCAGCTCATTGCAGTATTGGCATTCATCCAAGTCTTTGGATGTCATATGTGTGGAAACCATAGAAGTACAATCAACTCTTTGACTTTTCTTCTAACTTGGGTCCGATCCATACTTCCACTGCACTCCTTTCATCTCTAAACAACCATTGCTTAAGAAAAAAGGATCTCTTACGTTGAATTCAAAAGATTTCAATATAAGAGTATTTTGACATTTATACATGCTTCATTTAATTCATATAATATGAACATTATGAAGCTTCATGAATGACTAGAGTATAGATAGTAGGATGATGACACTCATCATATCTGCATATATCTAAACTCTTAAAGACTTTGGTTCAGGTAGGTACTCAAACATTTTGAATACATCAACTCCTATAAAGCCATTATTCTACAAGATGCAGTGAACCATGTCATTAATGATTAAATGTCAAGAGCACATATGTATGCCATAACATACTCTTAGATTTTATAAGGGTTCGACAATTACGATCATCATCGACATGTCACTTCCAAAGTACATTCGACGAAAGATCAAGACTATAGAGACATACGAAGTCTAGGATTGTAGACCTATGGTCTATTTAATTGTCATTCCTCATTATTACGAGGAAACTTGCACAATGCAACCACATATAATATGTGTCCAACTGCAAGTATAATATTTTGATGATGGATCCAATCCATGATATTTTACTGGTTATTATCGAGTATAGTATTGAGTGGGTTTAATGAAGGATTATTCAAAATAAGAAATTTGCATAAATATATATAAATATATATATACACGTTTTACTTTGATTTAAAAATTTTTATATCAAAGTTGTCTTGCCTTATCAACATTGAAAGTTCATTCCCTTAATCACTTTCAATGTAAGAGATATACTTACCATTATATCTCAAGCAAGATCTGGGATCTCCTTTCTTATCTTTGTCACATACCAATAATATGAGAACCTGTAACTCGGATAAAAATAAGCGGGAACTCATTCCTCCTTGTAAGTCCAACTTGCATCTCCCAATTCGATCTTTAACACCCAGGCCCACCACCCTTAAGGTAATGTCGATCCATCATTAATTGAACAAACCGTCAACAAGAATACAACTCACTATGCGCAATCCAATATCGTCCCAATAATATGAGGACCTGATATTGGGGTCACTACGTATACGTCCTTACCCTTTCGAGAAGCGAAGAGCCCGATCCAAATGAATTGTATGCAGGAGCTGCCACTTTGGACCGGCATCTCCTACATACAATATCTGACAACGGAACCCTTCGCCTTGACGGGAGATCATGGATGTCACTAATGTGATCCTCCGCCTCTTATTCAAATTTCAATTAATTATCATGAATCATATTCATATAATTACTTCTTCCAAGGGAAACACACATCTATTCATAATAGAGTGTTTTTAATTGGATATAATTAATTTAGTCACATTAAACCAAGTATCATTCCAATTCAATCAACAACTTGATTGTTACTTGAATATATGGTATTATCTCAAAGTACGTATTAATTTGTATTTTAATAATTAGAAAATACACAATGATTTCTCCAGCATTGTCGAGTCCCTACCCACTGTCATGGCCAGTACCGACGGGAGCGGGACAGACCGCACACAGTTTAACCTGCTACCCCAACGCTCCCCGACTAGACACCATATCCACCTCAGGAAAGGATAATGCCAAACCGATTATTGTGTATTTGAGATGTTCATCGGTTTTTCAACCAAAATTATACCATATAGTAATAATCGAAACTATTTTGATTATAAGGAAATTTGCTAGACAAATTCTCAAACCTATTCAAGTAACATATTTGTTGAGAGTGTATCAAGCAACCAATTGGTGATCTAAATCATATCTTATCATTTATTGATTGAGGCAATGCCATTTAAGGGAACAATTATCTTTCAAATATTTTTCAAATATTATCCGTAATTATTCTAGTAAACTAGCCATTAATTTCATAAGTTTCTTAAAATGACTATCACAAGGTTCATGATTAGGATTGCAATTTTCAGCAGTGACCCTCACTTACTAAAATTAGCATATCTCATTCATTTTAAATCCAAATTAAGCAAAATCAGTTTCTAAAGTTTGAAAACTTGATTTAAAATAGAACCTACTTATTAACACGAATTTTCAGGTGTTTTAAAACAGTAATTAACTCTTTAATTACGTCATTATTGGCCATCCCTGAAACAGTGGATATAAGTTCATTAAAATGATCATATCTTGAGTTATCGGATTCCAAATCACGCAAACTCAAATCCCACGGTTTTATTAATTAATGGAAAACATTATCCAAGTGAATGTTTTGTATTTAAACCATTTAAACAGGGTCGAAAACATTTCACAAAACAGGACTTCGAAAATGAAATGCGACAAAAGTTTCACGAACCCTCACGAGCCCAAATCTTTCTAGATTTATGGATCACATTCAAAACCTCCAACCTTGCTCTGATACTACTTGAACGATATGGGGAGATACTCAAGCGCATCACGGAAGTGTGTGGATCACATCGAATGCGATCGGGAGCGACTAGTCGCACTAGTTGCTCCGGGCAGCGGAATTTAAAAATTTTAAATGAGATGAAACTACATGATCCAAGAACATTTCTCGGATCGTTTCATCTAAACCACAATAGGTATAAGGTTTATCTCTTGAAGCGTGGTTGCGATCGAGTCTCTAAACGATTAGACCTCCTGTCTCAAGTCTGATCCAACGGAGGAGACGCTTGCGAGCGCGTTGATGAGACGCGTCCTTCTCACAATCCATGTTGATGATACAAGCGACGGATCTCCTGATCTCGACACACGATATCCAACATCTTCTTCACGAGTGAGGTGCACTGAAGGAGATGGAGATCCAATAGTAGATGCTCTGGCAACATAACGACGATGCTGCAACGATGGCGACTCTCTCTATGGCTCCATGGCGGACGGCCATAAGAGAGAGGGAGAAAGTCACATGACGTGTAGAGAGAGAGAAATAGAGAATTCGTTGTTGTCGTAAACGTGCCTCTCGAAGATCAAGGGTGCCTCTTCTTATATAGGGTTTTGGAATTCCATGGATCCCAATCCATGGACAACACACAATCAATGGTTGAGATTGATTTGTGTCTCTTTCAATGGCTAAGATGTTGTTGTAAAACACACAACAACAATTGATTTGATTTGAATTAATTCATATTGATAAATCAACATAATTAATCCCAATTTAAATCACTTTAACTAGAGAAGAGATAATGAGGAGACTAAACACATTCCCTAAAATAGGGGGGACGGCTACTCTTCTCCTTACGGAGAGTTGTAGCCGTCCACTCTTCTTGAGTGGAATGTGTCTTTCTCCTCTAATTATCATAAAATCTCATTATCTCATGATATCTCCTTAATTTACAATAACTCTTATTGTAAATATTTTTCACAAAAGAATAATTCACAATTATCTTGTGATAAACTTCAATCAAGCCATTGAAATTATATGAATCTCATTCACAACCCAAAATAAAATGTAATTATATTTTCAATTAGTCATTCAATGTGAATCCAATTCACATTAACAATTAATCAACAAATATAAATCATAATATGCTCTCTCTAATATATTATAAATCACATTTATAATATATCTGATTAATATGAATAGTGATATCCACATTATTCATATCCATGATAATTAAATCACATTTAATCATCTTGGATGTCTTTTCTCATGTTCCCAAATAACATGAATCGCATTCACATTATTCACATCTTTGATAATTAAATCACATTTAATTATCTCAGATAACTCTTCTAATAATATGAATCAAATTCATATGATTCTTGATAATTAAATCACATTTAATTATCCATTTTTTCAATGCTCGGATACATATATCAACAATGAAATTATCCATGAACTCTTTCAAGGATAATGCGCTTTCTCCGCGGATACTTGAAGATAAAGACATGGCGATTGTATTGTTCCACGTATAGTGACTTGGATATTGAGATCTCATCTCAAATCCAGATCTTGCGGACCTCCCATAGATGCTTGATTACATCAAGATCGCAAATTTAATCTTCTCATTACATCTGAATCACATTTAGATCAATGTCCAACATTTGGACTAAGATGAGATTACTTTTCTACTAAAATCCAGACATGTTTCATCACTCCCTCAGAATGGAAGCGTCATGGTTATACAATCATTTATGATCACATCACCCTCAGGTATTCCTAATACATGTACATCCTGCATACTGGAAAAGCCAGAATAATCCCGAAGTTTTAGATCTCTTTTAGACTATCTCCTTCAGGGTTTTATCATTAAATTTCTCATTTGACTATTGGGAGTTGGTATCGATCATATACTTTCCAAAAGTATATATCATACCCAGGTGTTGATCATATACTTTCCAAAAGTATATATCAAACCTACAAATTCAGTCAAGCTTCCAAAGCAAGATGACTGTGCACGGAATTTGATTCTTCCCAATATCTCATGAGTGAGCTCATGTCTTCTGATTTAGTAATGAACATGTGTGGTCCCTTTGAGAGATCGTATTACTTATATGCCCTTATATGCACGCTAGCGCGTCGGTGTATAGACGTTGATTAGGTCATCAACTTATTGATCTGTCAAATGTACATACTTAGACATATAGTAATACATCTGTCTCCGATCAGATGATGCATGCCTATATCGTGACAGCATACGACATAGGACTTCGGTTATCTCGATCTCATTAAGTCAACTCTTTGACCTAACTAATCTGACACCTTCGAATCTCTATTCCAATGCAAAGGACCTACATCAAGAGGTCGGTCATATATCAGTCAAGTGAGAAAGGATTGCCATCTCCTACTCAGGCTGGAGATCATCTCTTATCAATCATTTGACGGTACTTGATGAGTCCTCAATCTAACTCTTTAGATATTCATCCAAGCACCAGCCTCTATGATTTAACGATTGAATCAATAGCTGTATGATCATTAAGATGGCCATGGTACATAACCCTAATTGTACTAAGGGACATATTATGCAAATTAGTTATTCATCATTTCAGATCAGGGAATGATATTTGCAATAACATTTATTGCATAATGGCTCGTCGTGGGCTCGCATGTCCAACACGTTGGTAATCACATGTGCCTCAATTAACATGTTGCATCAATGCAGATATCCTATGATGAATGGATACACTTTTGATACATTCATTGTTGATTACCTTAGTTCCGGTAATATTTCAGATAGAAATGGTATTTTTCTCTCATATTTCCCGTTATAATAGATCATATTTTTACTTATTATAATTTCCCTATTATTATATGTGCATATCTTTCCTGTTTATTCAATTATTTTCCAATGTTTTACCATCATCTTGTTATTTCATATATGTTTTTTACATCAATTTTATAGCAACAATCTTCATAAGTTACATGCATCCTATAAAAACTAAAAGCTTGTATTCTATATTCATCGACATTGGCTTACATTAGTTTTACATCTATGCAGTATCTTACCTTATGTTGAATTACAATTACCCACCAACTTTATCTGGAAATTACACAATGCACCACCCGTAAATGGTATCGGGTCCTCTAAATATAGTATAGGATATGATGTGGTTTATAATTAATTACACATTAAATAACTTCATCTCATATTTTAGAAAATATAGTTGGACGAAACCACCTTCTTTTAGCAAGGTGGTTTTAATCTCACATGCACACCTTTTATCTAAAGATCGAGATAGGTGGCTTTCCATAATCATTAAAGGTGGAACCTCATTTAAAAGGCTCCCTACACAGACAGAGATACGTATACACACATGTGCGCACACGCACATGCATGCGAACATACACACATAGAGCATTTTTCCAATGAGCCCAGAGCATATTGATGTCTTAGTGACACAAGATGTAGGGCATCCCTATGTATGATCGATTAAGATGTTGCCTATTTCGAAGGAGGATAGTTTTTGAAGGACAGTAGCATGGTTGATGACGTTATAATAACCATATTTCCAATTATACGATGTCCTTAAAAAAGAGAAGATGGTTTTTGAAAGAAAGAAATGATTTCGTGCGGAATATTGAGATCTAAACACATGATATCAAGTGAACGTACTGATAAAATTGTTAAAACTATGGATTACTTCTCCAAAAATTATTGATTATACGTGCTTTGTTACTGATATGTTGTAAATAGGATTTTTACATGGAATCATTAATATATGTACATTACTCAAGTAAATTGATTGTTGTGAGATCAATAGTACTAGAACAACAGTCAATAATTTACATCGGTTATATTATCTTGTACAAAATCCAGTAATTCAGGAACAATTCTCAAGTAATATATATACAGTTATCAAGTAAATCGTTGTTGTGAGATCAATAATATATATAATTGCCTTAGGTCATGGGATCAGTAATGTGTATATAATTCTCAAGTAAATGATTATTATGTGATCAACAATGGCAACATAATGGTTAGTAATTTGGCGACATTACTCAAGTAACCAATTAGCATAAAATTAATTATATATTCTTCTTACTTATGATTAATATAGAAATAGTAATTTAAAAAAAGAGTTACTGAACATATGTAGATAAAGAAAAACAAATGAGATAAATAAATGGTGTGCATTGTTAACGATATAAGGAAAAAATTATTGCATAATAAATGTAATGCTTCATTGAAGGTAATTGAATGAGATAAAGATGGTAATATAATTTGAACTTTAGCATAAGGTCAGAGGGCCAGTGCTCATTACATACATTGTGGGCTCACTCCTTCTGTGATCTTGATTTTCACCTTGCCTACGAAGCGAATCACCTTGCAGCGTGGCCTCTCGTGTATTCTTTAGAGTTATCTGGTCTACCTTAACAAGAAGCTATTATAATATATATATAGAGAGAGAGAGAGAGAAAGAGAGAGAGAGAGAGAGAGATTTCAATGGGCCCTGAGCACATTATGTATGTAATGAGCACTCAGTTTTGGCTCTTTGTTCTTCATCCTATTGTAATTTTTAAATTCTATTATCATACTTATCCCATTCAATTAGCTTCCAACAAAACATTCCATTTATTTCTGCAATATTTTTCCCTTATCTCGTCAACTAAGCAATCCATTTATTTATCTCATGCGTTTCCTTATCTTCATATGTTTAGTAACTCCTTTTTTCAAACTAAAAATTCGAATGGGCATTGAGATCATTGTGTATGTAATACTCATTTCGACCATCTGATCTTCATCTTACTGCTAGTTTTCAAATTCTATTACCATATTTATCTCATTCAATTAGCTTCAAACGAAACATTATTATTCGTTATTCCTTCTATATGTGTTTAATAACTTCTTTTTCAAATTAATTTCCATATTAATCGTAAATAAGGAAAATATATTACAGATTCTATGTTTATCAGTTACTAAATAATGTACCTGAATTACTGACATTACTTTTTTATTACCAATCTCACAATAATCATTTACTTGAGAATTGTATATTTATTAATGATCCCAAGATATAAGTATATACATTACTTATCTCACAATAGTAATTTGCTTAAGAATTGTGTATATATTACTTGAGTATTATCCATAAATTTTTTATATCCATACAAAGTAATTTTACAGATAAAAATTACTGACCTACTGATCCCTTAATATATATTTACTTGCTAAATTCTGTATAAGGTAACATTACATATGTAAATTACTGACCATTGTTTTTGCATTATTGATCTCACACAATCATTTACTTAACAATTGTATATATATTACTGATCCGAGTGTTTGGATCTCGATCTTTTGTACGAAATCAATGATTTGAATATTTCCTTTCCAAAACTAACTTCCCTTTTTAAAGGACATTGTATACCTGGAAATATAGTTATTGTAAAATCGTCAAGCATGTTAATGTCCTTCCAAAACCATCCTTACTTAAAAATAAGTAACATCTCAATTGATCATACACGCAGACGACATATATTTCATGCTCATCAAGGTGTCAATGGACTTAGGGCGTATTGGACCCCCACACACACCCTCTGCACACATATTCCTTATTCACTATTCAGTCACAATTGTACACAACCGCTTCCAAAGATTTTTTGAGTATGAAATTTCCAATATATATATATATATATATATACACACATACTGAAAAGCGCATATAGTTGCAAAGACGATAGGAGAACAAAATTATACTAGAATAAAATCATTTAAAAGATTCTAGAGAGATGAGCATCGGATATGAAAACGGACCGCTAATAACCTCCACAAGTATTCTATTGCTAAACCTCTACTTCATTTACCAGACTTCATTCGAATCGTATCGAATAGAGGAATAAGTGCATGGTAATAATTAATCAGCAACTCATGGACACTGGCTTGCATAATGGATAGCAAGTAGCGAAAGCGAGTCTTTATATGTTGTTGCTGCTTATATACCCAACATTTGGTGATTTATTTGTGATCAATATGAAGCTTGGGTGAATCTAAGTAGAGAGACTAGTTAGGAGGATCTTTGTGAGCTAGAGTGTCGGTTTGACTTGCAACAAAATCAGAGTGACGGAGTCGATCCAGTAAGGTAGTTATGATTTTCCCATGGGTGAAAGATTTCCCATGATCTCTCGGTGTGGTCATCATCTTCGATAGGCCTCGAATTACCCGACTACAACCGCATCGCGAAATTAATCAGGGTGATTGTAGGGATTGTCGGTTACACAGAAAAGGTAGTTTTTGTTTGACTTATTAAATCATTTGTTATCGACTTGAATTAGGTATTTAATAAAATACCCTATTAAAGAAGCTTCAAATACAGAAATAGTTTTAACTCTTCTTTTTTAGGGTATGTTATATACTAAGAGTAGAACTAATTTGAAATTCATTTTTTTGAATATTCGTATGCATCAAAATCATTACCCACGCTAATGATAATTCTTTTTTCCAAAAAAGATCATTCATCTCAACTCTTTATGCAATAGTGTATAATTTCCTTCGATGTCGTTATCTAGTGGGTTTTTTTCCCACTTTTGTGCCACGTGGCACTTTATACTCTCTCCCCTCTCTTCTCATTCCCTTCTCCCCAGCAGAATCCCACTCCCACCCACTCCCACCGTCTCTCTCCAATTGCATCGGACCGCCCACATCTCTCTCCCCCCCCCCCCCTAAAATCACGTGGTCCCCCCTCTCTCCCTCCCTCAAAGTCCTTTATATATCTCTCTCCCTCTCTCTTCTTTGTTTCTTTTCTCTCTCTCAAACGATGCACCTATCTCTCTCTCCTCTTTTCTCTCTCCTCTAATATATTTATTACATATACATATTATATTTTTCCTTTATATTTAATATACTATTTATATATACATATCTGCTATATTTATTAAATTAAAATTTTAATATCTCATATAAAGTTACAATTTTTCCTAACTTGGTAAATTATTTAAATTTCTTAATTTTATTTTATATTTATTAAATTAATATTTATACATATATATTATATTTATTAAATTAAAAATTTTAAATTTACAAATTTTTTATAGTTGATAATACATATATTACATTAAAGGCTATGATAATAAATCTCACCCCAATTAAATTTAATAAGTGACCTTCTTATTCAAATGAGTTGAGACAATTATATTTTTCATCACATTTTTACTCAAATTAGGTTTAACTATGGTAAGTGATTACTAATATTTCATTTCTTCTTATGAGTGGTATTATGGTCTTATATGTTTTATATTGTTTATTGTTGAACTTATGTGCCATTATGTTATGTATATAATTTAATTTTCATCTAAAATAATACTTATTTTAATTTAATGACAATGATAACAACTCTTATCACAACTAACTACAACGGATAAGATTTTTAAATCTTAAAATATTGTAGCAACTTAGAATGTATTTTGCATAATCAGATGGTAAACTTTTAAGAATCAAATATATGTTGTTATTGAAAATAAAATGTACTAAGCCTTCTCCCACTATAAGTAGGGTCGGCTACATGGATTCTTGCTCAAATCCATGTTGAAAGATTCGACTATTTTTTACGCTGGCCGTCGACTACCTAACGCAACCACTGCAACAGTGGGATTTGAACCCTGGTCTTTTGTGTGGTAGACACACTGTACTACCACTAGACCATTAAGTGGGTCTATATGTTGTTATTGAAAGAGATCAAATATTTCATATTTATTTTAATTTATTTTATGTTCTTTTAGTTTCATTTCTAAATATTATGTTGGTATTTTTATAATCATAATTCTGATAATTATAGGTTAATTTATAACTATATTAAAGGCAAGGATGACCACACCTGGTATGATTAAGATGATATCACGTATTTTATTTTCCACCACGAAGTGCGGGTATGCACCCTAGTTTTCTTCATTTCAAGGTCATGAACTTCTATACAGCGATTCATTCCAGTTTCATCTTTATTTTATAAATATAATTGTTTAATTATCATATCCAAAAAATCCTTTGCTCATTCGATGAGCATAACAGATTGTTAAGATTCATTTAATTTATTTTTTAAATATATAGAAGAATAGTTGTACTGTTTTCGTTGTGTTTCAATTTATATTCATACAAACATTTGAAAAATCATGATCTGACAGGAAAATTTTACCAGTTTTTGAATTAATACTTTTAGGTATGAAAATTTCGATTTTTAAGTTGTATCCTTGTTTGCAAATCAATAGAAATTAAATCACAATTTGCATTCCAATACCACTCATTGAGTATCACTAAATTTTGAAGATATTTATTTCATTTTTTGCAAATAATAGTTTTGCTTAAGATAATGTAATGAAAACTTATTATTTGTAAAATACTCACTAATGTAGTAAAATATAAACATGAGACGTAAACTACTGATATTTATTCAAGTTTTTTATAAAGGGATAGATAAGCAACTTTCCATTGAAAATTAAAAATTGAATGATAAATTCACCTTTATCATAATTCACTGATTTTTAGTAAATGAGTGCCATATTTTGTAAATTATTGACTACAAATGCATAATATGTACGATTCTTTAGTTTTTAATTATTTATGCGGAGAAAAGCCATCTTTTTCATTCATATTGATTGCATCTCAGTAGTTGTCTCATTTATCCATGAATAATTGTAGTATTAATGTTGTTTTTTTTTGTAAATTAGCATGTATGTACACAAAATATAAGTACTTATTTAATACACTTCTTCGTTTACTTTCAAAAGCTATTTGAAACATTCGTTTGTTTTATGAGATACTGTCATTCTTTGTAATATAGAGTCATCGAATGTTAGGGGTGTTCATGGGGTGGGTACCCGACCTATTCAATAAAAACCCGCCCCGACCCATCATTATCGGGTCACGGGTCGACCTGGCCCGCTATAGCAGGTACCCAATTCTAATGGGTACCGGATTATTTGAATGGGTCGCGGGTACCCGTGGGTACTCGTGGAATATAGTTTATGGTTCGGTCCATCTAATAATATGGCATTCAACACCTTCTCGTTGTCGGATTTCAACGACCCCCTTCTCTCAAAAGCACGGCTTCACGCCTCGAAAATTTAGATCGCTCCATGTTCTAATTAATGTGATATTTAGATAACTAAATTATTGACACTATCTGTTGAATTAGTCAATAAGACTAGAAAAATCGATGAATAACAGTGATAGACTTTGTCAAATGCTCGTTTGTGAAAATGTGAAATGGTATACAAGAGATGATGTACTAAGTTCTCTATCTAATTTTTTAAGATTACTTATTTCCAGAAATTGCTTAACATCTATTTATGCATCGGACAGAGAAAGATAGAAAGGAATGGGTTACTTTTTGTTTTAAGAGTGAAGGGGTTTGTTTGCAATTTGATACCAAAACTGAGCAACTTTTTCTGCTACCCATTTGATGAAAACTGACTGCACGGACTATAAAAGGGTTATGCATATTCTTTCTTTTATATTCCCTCTAAAACAATGCTACCCATTTGATAAAAACCGACTACCCATTGCTGGACTCCACATCGTGACAAGGCTCTTTTCGAGGGCTGCCTACATAAGATGCCACTACAATGGTGCAGGGGCAAGAGAGTCAGACAGAGGTACATTGGCAGGCGAGGCTGGAAGCAAGCCTGAGAATAAAAACAAATTGGGGTGGACAGGTTTCCAAGTGGGGTTGGTACCCGACCGGGTACCCGACTTTTCCAAGTGAGATTTCCACCGGGTCGGGAATGTTTAGCGGATCACGAACTCATGGGTACCCGACTCGTAGATTTCTTCATGGGTACCCGTGAATAAGGGTCAAAATAGCTGGGTTGGGACTAGGGATGAAAACGGATCGGATACGGATCGGATATGCCTATTTCCATATCCATATTCGCTTCATCTCTATCGAATACGAATACGGATACGGATATGATTCGGATAAGCATTATGGAAACCATATCCTTAAAAATACGGATACGAATCCGAATCGGATATTTATCAAATCCGAATACGGATTGAATAGGGGACCTGAATACGGATCGAATAAAGAGCTAATCCAAATATAAATCGAATAAAGAGTGAAATCTATATATGAATCCAATAAACATGGAATCCGAATACAGATCGAATAAAGACCACATACGAATACGAATAGATTTTTTTTATCAAAGTTCATAATGATTTTAAAAATAGCAATGAAATATAAATAAGTTGCATCATGACAAAAGAGAGTGTCGAGGTGGCCTACATTCTTGATCGGAAGCAAAAAAGGGATAGGATTTCATAAGTTTTGTTCGTGCTCATCCCCAAAGAAACAAGAATTTATTAGTATCATTAATATATTGTCTTATATTATGTATAATACCAATATAATAGCCTAGGATCGTGGCTTATATTATATTAACTAATATATAAAATAATCTCAAATATTATATTCGGATATCCAGATCCGAATCCGGATATTCAAGCCATTACCATATCCGTATATGTATCCGGAAAATTTTTACAATCCATATCTATATCTGATCCGTATTCGATTAATATTCGGATACGGATATCCATATCCTGTAATTTTTCGAATACGGTAAGCGGATATTCGGATATATCCGTATCCGTTTTCATCCCTAATTGAGGCGGGTACCCATTTGACCCTGAAATTTTGAACACCCCTATCGAATGTAAAATATGTCTGATTAGAAAATACAATTAAAGTTGTTTTGATGAAGTGTAGAAGCCTCGATGAGTTTTGAAATTTCCTTCTAAGTAGGTTTACTTTTTCAATGTTAATATGTAAAACGCTGTTAAATTTTGTAATAAAGGTTTGTTCAATTGTAAAATAATTTAGCTTATTGCATGCAATTTTAGGCATTTTTATGAGACAAGTATATTTTCATCCGATTTTGATTATCATTTGAATTTCATCGTTAAGTATGTGTAATCTTACATTGTTCTTTTGTAAAACACTATCAAGTTATGTAAAAAAAGTTGTATTCAATTATAAATTAAGTTGCTTTTTAAGGGAATTTTGGTTAATCTTATAGGAGAGTAGCACGCTTCCTATTGGTATTTACCATTGACTGATGACTTCCAATGTTTTTTGATTCAAAATATTCCATAACATTAATTTTTTTCCTTAGCCATTTTTCTTATACGATAAGCTTAAAGAATTTAAAATTTGAAATGACAGGATTTACACTACATATAAATCAAAATTTATTATCCATTTCACTTAATATAGTAATTATGGATATTTTAATTTATTAAAAAGTTAGTCATTAATGAGCTTGACTCCTTTTTAGGAAACTTGAAAGTAGTGGTTTTGATCTCATGCCCCCATTCATCATCCAACGTCCCCTATTTGTGCATTTCCAAAATCAAGGAAATGTGCCACCTCATTTGAAGGCCTCTTTACACACACATTACATGTATATATAATATTTTTTTCCCAATGACAACTTGTTAGGTATGTAATGAGCACTGCATTTAGCCCGTCTGATCTTCATCATACTATCATTGTCATTCAATCGTATTTTTATTATTAGCCCCAATTCATTAGAATCCAACAAATCAATCATTTTATAACCTCAATAAAATATTTTTATTTAATATTTCCCAACCCATATTGCTTCAAAATTTTGCACCCGAGTTGCAAAGTTCCATATTGAGCATATTCATCTCTCTTGTGTATTCCAACTATGCGGTATATTAAATTCAAATTAATAACGTGGTTATTGCACTAATAACCCAAGAAACACTTTTTATGAGATTAAATATACAATTTGTAATTTAACTCATTACTTTAGTACGTTACTTCAGTAACATCCATAAATTTTCCTAAAAACATAAAAAACCTCTTAAGAAGATTATTATTAATAGTTTCATCGTTACATTAGTAAGTTATATACATTTAGTCAATAATTTCACTCAATGACATGTTACTCGTAACACAAAAATCTCTTTATTGAGATAATTTAACTCATTACGTCAGTCAGTTACTTCAATAACATCCATGAATCTCTTAAAAACCATAAAAACATCTTAAGAGAGAGATTAGTTACCCATTACCCATAATCAGTAAGTTTGTTGCATCCATTTGTAATTTTTTTAAAAATTTCATCTGCAATTTCACTTAACAAGGAGTATTGCCTCTGATTTATTCTTCTAGACTAAAAGCATTGAACAAAGGTACTTTTCTCACTTTTTTTAGGAAACATCATAATTAGAATACATCCATGATCAAATCGTCCCGTCATGTTTTACTCCTTTCAAAATTGTCGTTCTTCAAAATATGTGACCTCTTCATCAATCCTCAACGTCCTATATTTGGTACTCACCAAGACATCAATATGCGTAGGGTTGATTGGATTTGTGTGTATAGGGAAAAGTTGAATCGAGGGAACACCTCTCCACGCACTTGGTGTGACATGTTCTTTCACACGTTTGATCATGATCTATGATCATCAACAAACCACCTATCCGCCCCAATCCACATCGAAGCGTCTTTGTATTTTTAGAATATAATCATTGTATCCATTTTTTGTCACACAACCCACACTGCTAATTGAATATCACCATTAATTAGTAAAATTAGTATCCTCAATGAAGTAGCATTCGTGCATGTCATTGTTTCTCAATCCATTGTCAGTGGTTGATCGAGAATCTTCGTCGCTAGTTCTTTGAATGCTACGTCCATCTTCGTCGTCAATTTTTTGCATGTCGCTTGCAACATCTCCCAAAAATCATGATTATATAGAGCTAAAATACCGTATTTTATAAAATATCCACCCACTTTTGCTAATCACATGTGTCTCAATTAACATGCTGCATTAATGCAGATATCCAATGATGAATGGATAAGCTTTTGATACATCCAATGATGACGATCTTAGTTCCGGTAATATTTCAAATGGAAATGTATTTTTCTCTCGAATTTTCCGTTATAATAGGTCATATTTTTTACTTATTACAGTTGCTCTAGTATCATATATGCATATCTTTCACATTTATTCAATTATTTTCCAATATTCTAGTATATATATGCATATCTTTCACATTTATTCAATTATTTTCCAATATTTTACTATTGTCTTGTTATTGCCATATGTATTTTTTACATCAATTTTATGGTAGCAATCTTCATAATTTACGTGCATCTTATATTAAACAAAAAGCTATTATGTATTCATCATTATTAGTTTACATTAGTTTTACATCCATGTAGTATATTACATTATGTTGTTTTATTTTGCATGATATCATACCATATTTACAAAAGCAATGCATATTTTACAAAAGAAGGGTGGATTTTACAAAAATCATCAGGGTTTTACGCATTATCCATGAAACAAACTGTTAGCAGAAATTTTGAATCAGAAGCGATATATTACAATATGCATCTCATTTTATAAAATTTTAAGAAAAATCGGATTGGCTGAAACCACATTGACTGTAGATGAAATATAAAATAATGGATTAATATATTGCAAATCTGTAAATAATTTTATAAAAAACATATACAATTCACAAAAATATTGATCAAAAAATATACTGGTTGAGATCCCATTGACCATGGACCAAATACCAAAGTGATTGATTAAAAATCACATCATTTTAAATTTGGCATTAATTTTAAATTAGATTGAGCTGAAAATAGTACATAAATCATTTTAAATTTGACACTAAATTAGTTTACTCCACGTATTAGGAAATATAATTTTAGAAAATTAATCCCACAGCCATCCACGTGGATCACGTTCTCCCCTTTATTTGTGTACATTTTAAGAAATGCTTTTTTAATTTACGCTTCGATTGTGTAAAATAACAAACGAGTTTATAAATCAATAACAATTATGTCATATAAGTGTCACTTATTCCATCAATTTATTCTGGAAATTGCACAATGCACCACCCTTAAAGGGTATCGGATCTAAACATAGTATATGATATGATGTGGATTACATTTAATTAAACATTAAATAACTTCATCTCATATTTTAGGAAATATAGTTGGATGAAACCACCTTCTTTTGGCGAGGTGGTTTTAATCTCACATGCACATCTTTCATCCAGAGGTCGAGATAGGTGGCTTTCCATATTCATGGAAATGTGTAACTTCATTTGAAAGGCCCCTTACACACACATGCATGCACGCACGCACACGCACACACACATGCATACATACATACATACATACATACATACATACATACATACATACATACATACATACATATATATAGCATTTTCCCAATGAGCTCGGAGCGCATTGATGTCTTAGAGAGCACCAGATGTAGGCCATCCATATGTATGATCGGTTAAGATGTTACATATTTCGATGGAGAGTAGTTTTGGAAGGATATTAGCATGCTTGATGATTTTATATAACTATACTTCCTATTATACCATGTCCTTAAAAAGGGAAGATTGCTTTGGAAAGAAAAAATGACTTCGTGTGGAAGATTGATATCTAAACACTTGGTACCCAGTGAAATTATTAATAAAATTGTTAAAACTACAAATTACTTCTCTAAAAATTAATGCTTACACTTACTTTGTTACTAATTTGTTGTAAACAGGATTTTTATATGTGATAAGTAAATATATACACAATTTAAGTAAGATGATTGTTATGAGATTAGTAGTACTAGAACAATGTTCAATAATTTATATCTATTATATATCTTGTACAAAATTCAATAATTCGGGAACAATTCTCAAGTAATATATATATATATATATATATTATTCTGCAGTTAATTATTGTTATGAGATTAGTAATATATGTACACTTGTCTTATGCCGTGGGATCAATAATGTATAAACAATTATGATCAATAATAGCAAAATAATGGTCAGTAATTCAATGACATTACTCAAATATCCTAGTAACATAAAATTAATAATATATTATCCTTATGATTAATTAGTAATTTAAAAAAGGAGTTACTAAACATATGTAGATAAGGAAAAATGAATGAGATAAATAAATGTATGCATTGTTGACGATATAAGGGGAAAAAAACTATTGCATTATAATTGTAATGCTTCGTTGAAGGTAATTTAATGAGATAAAGATGGTAATAAAATTTAAAATTTAGCTGTAAGATAAAGATCAAATGGGCAAAAAATAAGTGCTCATTACATACATAGTGGGCTTAATCCTTCTATGATCTTCCTGATTTTCACCTTACCCATGAAGCTAATCACCTTGCAGTGTGGCTTCTTGAGCAGTCGTTAGAGTTCTCTGGTCTACCTTAATAAGAAGTTACTTAATATATATAGATTTTTTCCAATGTACCATGACCCCATTATGTATTTAATGAGCACTCATTTTTGGCTCCCTAATCTTCATCCTATTGTTAATTTTTAAATTCTATTATCATATTTATCCCATTCAATTAGCTTCCAACGAAGCATTCCATTTATTTCTATATATTTTTCCCTTATCTCATCATCTAAGAATTCCATTTATTTATCTCATTCGTCTCCTTATCTGCATATGTTTAGTAAATCATTTTTCAAACTACCATTTCCAATGGATGATGAATCTCCATTTCATCACCTTTGTTCTTTCATTTTGGCCTCAAATCCATGACTAAATAAATATATATTGCATTAATTTATACAAAACAATACTCAATAATTCACATAAAATAATGTATAAAATATGGTATAAAATATTGTATTTAATACAAAATAAAAGAAGAAAGAAAAGAAAAAGAATGAAGTGTCAAAGATACTGAGTGACCCTAGACCCCGACACCCAGTCACCATCATGACTTGGTTGATAAGAAATAAAGTAGGGGAAGATAAGGCAGAGAAACTGTACAAAAAACAACTCAGAAACCCTAAATTTATAGCCATTAGTTGTCTTTTGAGACCTATTTTATTTTCCTATTTTTATACCTCAAATAATAAAATCCTCTATATGAATATTGTACATAAAAATATAAAGAAAAATATGAAATTCATTTCATTTAAAAAAATACACAGTGTGCTCGAGACACATAGAATAAAATGCTACAAAGAAAATTTTGCAGGCCCATATCTTCTCCATACATATTCAAAATTCACCAAAATCACCTTTATTGTTCATAAAATAAATTATCAATTTAATAAAGGTGGTTTCGTTCAATTTGAAGTTAAGATGCAAAAGTTGCTTTTAGGCCCTCATTGTGCAATAAACTTGTATATAATATTCAATATGTTTGTTCATTATACCTTTCATTTTCTTATATTTTTATATATTTGTAAATATTACTTAAAATTAATGTAAATAATAAAAATAGAATAAAACCCTTAAAATGCATTAAAATAAATAGAGCTATAAAATATATAGGTAAAACATACCTAAAAATACATATAGAATTGATGAGCGCTCAAGTCCCTACATTAATTTTGTGGAATTAACGAATAAAATGTCGGAGTTGTTGTAATCACGAAATTCAACGACTCGTCAACAGTGATCGCTCTGTGAAATTATATGGGAAATCAAGTCTTAAGGTCAAACTCAGGGAGATAATATGATGGTTGAAGATTAACAATTAAATAATCTAGAAATTAGATTTTCAAAGGAGATGAATATTTTTGGTATTTTTCTCTTTTTAGATTTTTTATGGATTTGTTACTAAGATGTTGTAATTAATTGTGAAAAGAGGGAACATGGTGCATGGATTTCCAAAATAATTTTAACGTAGAGAAAATAATGCTATGATGTGCGGTGAGACAAATAAACAGATGCAATATTTTAGTTGATTTTTTAATGATGTTGAATGTGATGTAAAAATGTAGATGCAAAGATGAAGGTGAATGTGCAAGTGAAGCAAGCACACCGAGTTTATCAATCAACTAAGCATGAACCCCAATGATCATAGCAAGTAATTTAGCATTAATTAATTTCTCAGAATAGATCTCCCACAAATCACAATTTATTTAGCAATAGAGAATCAATAGAATCACTGTATGAGAATGTAGGTGATCAGAATGAACAAAATAGAACCTCAATTTATCAATGCCAAAAAATGTCTCTAGCAATGAAATTAATACTTCTATATGAAAGATGATCAGATAGGGATCAAAACGACTCCAAGAATGTCAAAATCCGATACTAAATGTTCAAGATATGATCAAAGGTATAAATATAATTAAAAAATAATTATGTGCAAAATAAACCTTCGTAGGGACTGCTTTGAAATTAGTGAAATTTGGTTGGGTTGGTTACTCAGAAACCATCCCCTTCAAAACCATAAGGGGCAGTTGTAAAGTGCTCGTCCACCTTAATGACTAGAGGAAACGTTTACAATCAACCGTCCCTTTTCAACAGTTTGCGAGGCGACGGTTTAGTACCCAGTGCTATTGGGGACAGTTGTATGACAGTTCCCGTCGAATTGTACATGGGACGGTTAAGACCGTCGCATCTCACTCTCTGTGAATGTCTCTTTAAGTTCAAACGAAGGAGACAGTTGCGACCGTCCCATTACGTCGCATCAAATTTTGCAGATGTTAATTTTTGTTCGGAGCTCATAAAGGACGGTCTTAAGTGAACTCTCCTCGATCGTTATCATAAGGGATGGTCAATACCATCTCCGATGGATTTATACTATCGAAGCATTGCCTCCCACCGCATTCTCCATTCTTCCTCTCCCAAACCCCTCTCATATCCCCCCGCCCCCGACTCTCCCACCGCTCGGCCACCGCTCAAGCCTCTCCCTACGTCACCTCCGTTGTCGAGATCTCGTCCTCCGTCTCCCTCTCTCATCGCGCTCCATCTTATTCTCTAATACCTTTCCATTTCCTTCGAGATGAATCCGGTAACTTAGTATATATATCTAAAGTATTTTTTCAAAACGTTGATCTTAGATACAAGAATGACAATTTGATTGTATGTTGTTATACATAGTAGTCGTAATTTTCTTCTTCATAGATGGTTGTCTTGGATGCAAATTTGTTTGACTTGTCTTATATCCATGAATAAAAATGTGCAAGAATTGTGATCACTATATGGTTGTTTTAGATGTAAGAATGATTAGTCTACCATTATATGATATTAGATTCATCAAATGATTCGTATATGGTGTATGACTCACTATGGTTTTTGATTCATATATGATGTTTGATTCACTATTTGGTTTTTGATACTCCATAAATTTGATTTATTTTATTGTATGTAGCACTCTATTTTACAGATAATTCCATGTTTTTTTGTGTTTATGTTTGTGTGACCGTGTGTGGATATGTGTGCATCGATCCCTTACACTAGTCTTACACTACATTACAGTACTCTATGCCCATTCTTTGTAGGAGAGTCATGAGTCAATTTCAAGGACGGATCTTTTCCTTGAGGTCCGAAGGAGAATCTATCAATGGACTCCGACAATTGTTGATGTTGTGGACCTTATTTTTGTAAATTTGGGTGAGAGAACATGCCGATGAGAACATCAATTTATGAGGATCTTCAGTCCTTTCATGGAGATAGCTGAGAGCTATCTTCAAAGATCTTTTGATATGTTTGAGTACATAAATGTTCTTATCTCTATGAGAACTTCAAGCACCTGGTGAAGAGGAGGCTACTAAAAGTTAATGCACTTTTAGGAGTCCTGCAACATCTATCTCCTAGAACATCTTTGTTGCTGAAGTTGTTTATGGACTATTGTCCCTATGTACTGGAAAGAAGGTGATACTGGATTTTGATGGTTACATTTAGTGTTGTCATAGTTATTATCATAGAGAATGCAGGTGATTAAATGTAGATCTTGCGACAAGGAAACTCTTAGAATGCTTATTGCATTACCACCTTTTGTGTCCTCGTTTCTTGGCAATATCTGAAAGGCATAGATTTTTGTATCCAACATTGGACAATGCATCGGATTTCTGGTTGATTATATCGATTGCTATGCTCAGACCGGTGCACTTCAGCCTATCGGATTACTATTGGGTTGTAATGTCTTATTCAGATCCTACCAGGGGAGGGTAGCTGAGGGCCTATGATGATCTAAACTTCTATTTAGGGGAGGATGTAATATCCCTCGGATTGATAATTACTTGCAAGGGTTTGGAGTCATTGATCTAACTCTCCGAACTATGGATGCATAAGTTTTAATTTTGAAGGATTTATCATTGGATGTCGCTTCTGCGGATGTGGACTTCTTGGGATCTGGGGGTATTGTGATACAAAGAGTGTTCAAATTGCGGTGGTTGATTGGTGTTCCACAGATCATTTGGTCTTCTAGACTTAGGTGGTTATTTGTGGAGCATCTGCAGCGTCGTGAATTTGGAAAAGAATTCTATACGATAAATCACCATCCTATGCTGTCAAAAAATGAAAGGAAGACCACACTTAGTGTATACTTAGTAATAGATGATTGCAAATTGTAAGAATCATGTAAACTATATATGTAATTAGTGATAATCTTTTTGATTCTTTGCACTTAGATGTTGAGTTTCATTCAATATTAATGTTTATGTGACTTGTATTTTTTAAATAATTACTTTGATTTGATCTTCACACTAATAATCGTAACATTTAATTAGCTCTTAAGATATATCTATCAATTTGTAAGGTACATGGAAAATGGACAAGAGTTGGATGAATAAAAGATATGATGATTTGGCAACTTATAGGAAAGGTGTCAATGATTTTTTAGACTGGATATTTCGTTGTGAATTGCTATATAATATTGTTGGAGGTGAAGGAGATAAGATTCAATATCCTTGTGTACGATGTAAAAACACTTTGTTAAATAATCATAGAGGAGTTTACAAGCATTTTATATTGAATGAGATTTGGCTACATTACACAAATTGGACTTATCACGGAGAAAGTCATCAACATGTCGTGGATGCAAATTTTGATGGATATATTAGAGGTTAGTTTTACAGATGAATTAAGATGTTTCATATTCCAATGTATTTGGTTTGATATTGGCCATGATGAAATGGATTTAGGAAGGGAAAAACGTGTTTATCTCATTAAAACTAACATGTCGATTGCAAACAAACGAACATTTATCTCTCGCAAGCCAGGTGGAGCAAGTCTTTTATGTCCCTGACAACTCCTTAAATGGATGGATTATACCTATCAAAACTATACCTCAAGATTTTTTTGATGTAGATGAAGATGCGGAATTTTAAAACAATGACGATGCATATCAGAATTGTACCAACTAATATTATACCTTGTATACTTGGTATTGTCAGTTAAATAAAGATAATTTTGGAATTATACTTCTATTTATCATGACAAATTTTAATTATGTATTTAATGATGATTGGTGTCTTGACGAGTTTTTTGCAAAAAGTACGTTATTTTTAGGTATGGCACCTCGTCCAAGGTGGATTCGGGAAAGTCCTGAACCTACTCTCCAGCCACATGTAGAATCTTCATATGGAGGTAGTGATAGTTCTCAGCGTCGATGTGGACCATCCTAGTATAGGTTTTTAGACTGCCTTCCACTTGGGCAGACCCCGCATGTTCATATTATAGGGGGGCACCATTGGTGAGAACTCTACGGAGTTCCAGAGCTACCAAGGTCAAGTGGCATGTGCCCATGTTCCCATTACTACCCATAACTTTCGCCAACTTCCTTAGTCTGTGAAGGTCTCCATTTTATTAGACCTGGAGGTAAAACCTTTAATTTTTGTCATGTAAAGGTGGAAAATCTGATTTTTATGAGTTTAATGCAGGCGATATTTTCTTGGGATCGGGATCCTGTCGTTGATGGACAGATCCTTAGTCACGCAGTAGAGATGTTGCATCGATATAAAGGACACATCAAGTCAAATTCTTAAATCTTGACTTTTTTATATAAATTATTCAATGTCCTCATTTTTTATTTTATCTTTACCATGTAGTATTACAACACTCAAATACCTTACGAGAAATTAGTTCAAAATGTTCCTCCATGTGTGACTCCCGATCAGTGGAGAGAGATAATCAACTTCCGATTTAGTGAGGAGTTTACAGTATGTAAAGTACTTTCTATTTATTTACACATTAATTGCACTAATTTTGAATAATATTAGACGATATCGACGAAAAATATTACGAATCATGCAAAGGGATTTAGGTCGATACATAAGATGGGGAGGAATACAAACCAATCCAAGCACGATTTTATAAGTTTGTTAAATACATTAAAGATACAAGAAGTCTGAAGAAATAGCTTTTCTTTTGATTTTTAGGAAAAGGAGAATGAGCGAGAGGCCACTCGGATAGAGGTTTTCATGGGATCAAAGAGCTGAGACGTTGGAGAACAAGTGGAATGGGTCGACGATGCATATGCTCCCATTCATGTGAGTAAACAAGAATTTCCCAAAATTAGCAATACATTTATTCCTTAATTCAGTTTAAAATCAAATATGCAGGAGATGATAAGACTCACTACGACTGACTCCTTAGATAGTACGGGTACGAGCACCTTACTGCTATCTACTAAAGAGACATTCATACAAGCCACAGGTCTAGAACATTCTGGACGTATACATTGTGGTGGACGAAGAGTGATGATATGAACATTGTACAGTGGTAGTGGGTCTGCATCATCGTTGCAACGAAGCGAGAGGGAGAGAGAGCTGCGAGGCGTGAAGGCCAAGATGTCCGCACAGGAAGAGGAGATGGTCAGGATGCATTCTGACATGGCGAGGATGTCCACACAGGATGAGGAGATTGCCAAGATGCGTTTGGACATGGAGATTGTCATGGCCTACATTCAACATCTCAAGAGTCAGGCCGACCCATCCACAACACGACTCGGGGACGATGAAGAGGACATCGTGGAGGAGAGCGAGGAAGAGGATATTTAAAGTAGTTTCATGAGTTTGGAATATATGTAAACTTGAAATATTTCTTAATTTGTTTAGAATAGATTCCTTTTTGTTGTTGAATATTTTTTGTGAATTGGTTGTAGTAGCAGGGAAAAGAATGTAGTGCAGCCAATATTTTTTTCCACTAAGAATATCAGAGGCAACGGTTATGGAACTGTCCCCTCTTCCATCATAGGGGATGGTCTTGATCGTCTCCTCTGTTGACGATGGTGTTTGCTAGTCCATTTGTGGGAGACGCACGATTATTGGAGACGGTTTTGAGTGTCTCCTTCGAGCTTCTGTACCCATCCCTGAACCCTATAACCTGGGTGGAACCTTTGGGGACAGTTATGTCACTGTCCCCTCTGCCCTCATATGGGACAGTCTCGACCGTCTCCTCCGCTGATGCAAGAGTTTGTTGTTCTATTTTTGGGAGACAAACGACCATTGGAGACGGTTCTCATCGTCTCCTCCAATCTTTTGTACCCATCCCCGAACCCTATAACCTGGGTGGAACTTTTGGGGACGATTATGGAACTGTCCCCTCTGCCCTCTTAGGGGACGGTCTCGACTGTCTGCTCCATTAATGCTGGAGTTTGTTGATCCATTTCTGAGAGATGCACAACCATGGGAGACAGTTATGATCATTCCCTCCGATCTTCTATACATGTCCCTAAAACCCTATAACCTTGATGGAACCTTTGGGGTGGTTATGGCACTGTCCCCTCTGGCCTCATAGGGGATGGTCTCGACCGTCTCCTCCGTTGATGCCGGAGTTTGCTGGTCCATTTCTGGAAGATGCGCGACAATAGGAGATGGTTCTCAACGTCCCCTTCGAGCTTTTGTACCTATCCCTGAAGCCAATAAAGACCTTTGGGGATGGTTATGTCACCATCTTAGATACAAGCATAGGGGACGATCATGGCACTATCCCATATATGATCATAGGGGATAGTTTCGGAGCGTTACCTCTGATATAGATTATAAGGGATGGTCATCGACCGTCCCTTCAACTAGGCATGGACGGGACGGTCTATGCCCGTCCCTGCTGTATAAGAATAGGGGATCCTACGTAATTGTGTCGCCTTGGTCAAATGAGACGCATGAATCGAGGATGATTCTAAAACCTTCCCCAATGACCTAAAGGGACGGTCTTAGTACATGATGGGGCGGGAGTTGACCGTCACAAAAGACATATCTGCTTGTAGTGTCTTTTCCGATAATTACTCCAAGTTGGGGTAGATATGAAATTCTGAAATATCTAGGGGCCTTGGTGCAATTTCCCCTCTGTATGGTCACGTGTCTTTGGTCGATAGGGGCCTCATTGTGATTTGCTGGATATCAGAGGACGTGAGCATAAAAATCTTTAGAAAGTGCATGAGGCACGCGTACACTTTGGTTTGGGAGGAGTTCTGGTACCTTGCCTTCACGTGGCTGGATGGCATTGCTTCAAGATGATCGAACCTCATCCCTTGGATATGAGGCTGCGTCTTGATCAGAACCATCGATGGAGATCAATCCAAGGATTGTACGGACGACAACGATCGGGAGGCAGCTCGTTACAAACCTCCATGTGGAGGCTATGGCTGCTTCGAGGATGCCCTAAACTGAAGGAACGAACTTTGGTTTGGAGTTGAATCTAGGGTGTCTGATCGCCATTGATCTGAAGGACCTAGTTTAGGCGCAAATGATCGGTTCAAATCAAGGGTGTTCTTAATCTTGTGGTTGCTATATATTGATCCTGGGCAGCCTCTGTTCTTCTTCGATGATGGCCTCAGGCTGTTGCTGCTCGAAAGAATAGTGAGCAGAGTGCTCCAAAGAGGTGGTGGACGAAGCGATGCGGTGGAATATTGTGTGAGGTAGAAGGTGAAGCATGAAGGGGGAAGATGGTCATGTTCGGCGGTAGATTTGTCGATGGATGAGATGTGTGAGTAGTGTTGAATGAAGTAGAGATGACAGAAGTGTGACTATGGTCGGGTTCGTCTGGGATATGGAGTAATGGAGGCCGACTCCGGTGATCGCCTCAGAAACCCGACGAAGGTCTCGAAGCTTCTGATTCTCCTCGGGTACACATCTCAGCCAGAAAAGGTCGAGGATCGCGCTTGGGTGGAGTTCGTTGCCAACGAAGGGAGGGGTTGTCACCACCCTTCCTTCGAGCTCTCTTCCTCTCTCCTATGTGTGCAGATAATGGCAGATGATCTAGGATGTTGTCGACGACGTGATTAAATAGGAAGAACAAGGAGAGGATTGGGGTTCAACCGTTGATGATTAGAGAGAGAGAGAGAGTTTAAGGAGGGGATAAGGAAGGGGAGGCGTAGGTAGCTGGGGTTTGGCGATGACATGAGGTTGTTAGTAGAGGGTAGAGGAACAGGTCAATGGAGGTTACAACGGAGATAAGATGGCACATCAAGGTCTTAGTCATTGGGGTTTGTTCATTGATGGGAATGGAGATAAGGAGATAGAGAGATGGTCAGAGGGGATAAGGTGCGGTCGTCAGAGGTGGTGGCACGCGAGATGGAGCTGGCTGGGGAAGGATGACGGCATGTGCAACGCGCGTGAGAAGGGAAGGAAGAGGGTCACGTGCCTTACACGTGACCAAGAAGATAATGAGTGAGGTTGACCCTCACGTGCATGACACGTGAGGAGAGAGGATATGAGGGCACGTGCTTTGCACGTGAAGAGAGAGAGAGAGAGAGAGAATGAGGGGATGATTAAGACCAAGTGATCCAATGAATACACACCACGTGGCGCGTGGACCAAGACCAATTGACCAAGCATAAAAATGTAGAATTAAATGCATTAAAAATAGAAAATGAACTCGAGTGCAAAAGTGCTCAACAAGAAAATTGTGCAAATAATTATTATCTATAATGCTCATGAAGGACTCAGGTGCAAACGAAATGACTTTTGCAATATATGAATTTTTTGGTGATATTTTATGTACATAAAATACCAATTTTATGTTTTGAAATTTTATCTGATTTTTGATGATAAATAAATGCATGCAAAAATCAAACATGCTATGAAATAATACAATAGACTCAAATGATTTTCTATGAGTTAGAAATAGGTCGGAAAAAATAGGGAGTTTAATTATGCACACGTGGATTATGTTAAGTCAGAATTGGTATTTCTAATTACTTTTCTGATTTTTTTAGATTTTGATTTTTATACGATTTATTAAAATAATGTATAGCTTAAAGAAATGAAAGAGAAGATAATTAGAATAAATGGAATATATACATAAAATGATAATGCGCAAAAGAGGCCCAAAACCCAACTTTCAAAATGATCTCCGATTTTTATGAAATTAGACTTGTTTTGAAGGTATTTGAATGTATATAACTTAAAAAATGAGTAGAGTGAAATCATACACCTTATGAGACAGTTATGCCTGTTTTAGTCCGTATGTCCTAAAATTAGGGTTTGGGTTAATTTTGCATATGTACAAGTTAGCAATATTTTAGGATTTTTCATGATTAAGGTTAGTGATATGAACACAATGAAGTTGGTTTCATGTCAATTGAAGTTCACATGATTTAATTAAAAATGCATGAAGTTGGGTAAAAAATAATGAAGATAGCTATGAATGTAGACATGAATGCTAATTTACGCAAATTAATTATGAGTGCATGAAGGTTAATTTTATGACGTTAACATGAAAATGAACCTAAATTCTCAGGACGAAGCTCTATTTTTAGATGATTAGAATGATGAATCATGGATTCATCAAGAATATATGTACATAATTATTTAAGTAAATACATAAATACAAAAAATAAATTAAAATATGTAATTAAATAAGTTATAAATATAGAAATTATGTATATAAAATAATAAAATATACAATACAAAATAAAAATAAAATACTATAAATACATGTATGTATACATGTAACTATACATGTAAAAACTAAGGCCTAATAAAATGCATTGTTAAAAAAAATAAAATACCCTAAAATAACTACATAAATTTATAAATATTTTCATGTTTTGACCAAAAATTAAATAAATCATTTATTATTGTTAATCGATTTTCCACGTAGACTAACCAGAGTCGCCCGACTATTGACCTCCGGTCAACAATCCTTGACCCACCCCCATTTGTTTAAGAGGTCACAAGACGACTGACTTTGCCCATTTTCCCTACTTCTCCCTTTCTCCATGCTCCTCGAGCACCTCACCACTTTGCTTCTCGCACACCCCTCTACCTCGCTGACCCCATACCTTTCACCTATCTCCTTCTACCAGCACGCTACACTCTTCCAAAGGTCGTCAGTCACCTTGTCTATAAATAATACATGGTTGATCCCCTTTTGATTTTTGATCCCCGATTCATCTGTAACCCCAATAGGATCTCAAGATAGATACGCCTGGGTGACAACAAGCGAATTACCTCCTTGTCAGCATGGACAAGGGCGTAGATTGTGGTGGTCTGAGGTTTGCCGGAGCTCCTCCGACAGAGCTTCTTCCTGCTCTAGGTACGCCTGTCGAGCTGCTAGCCTTAGGTTAATTTATTGTGTTTCCTTCCAGTAGTTTGAATGTATGCTTAGTTTTGTCAATTAGCTTCTAGTTTAGTTTAACTTTATGATTTAAAATCGCTAGAGCACTAAGCTCCAGCCCCAAATCCACTATTCTTTGCATGTTTCTGCCCGCCACCTCCACCTCATCTCCTTCCTGACTTGCTTCTCCATCTTTTCCCCTTTTTTTCATACAGGATCGTGTAAGGATCTGAGCTTCTGAGCTCTCTCCTCCACCTTCACCGGAGCTCCACCGATTCACTATCCCCTGCGAACCTGACTTCAAGAGAGGGTGGATAGGAACCCCCCTCATCGTCCTCAACCTTTTTATGCAAGTATTAGGTTCAAAAGAGCCCCCTAGAGACAAGCCCAAGTCCAAGTCAGACCTCCAGACGAGTAGTACATCCAGGCCCCCTTCGATGGGTCCTAGACCTAGTTGACCCCCCTACAAATGCATGTGCACTCCAGGAAGCCATAGCAACCATAAGAGGAGGAAGGGGAGGCAGGAGCTGCGAAGGAATCAAGATTGAAGTTCACCCAAGAACGTGTTCTTGGGTTTCTTCCTCATCTCTCCATCACCGTTGGATGCACCGTCTCTTCCATATCTAATCTGGAGTGTCGACATGAGGTGAAGCAGTGTGAGCCCTCAACCGTTGAATCGACTTAAAGAAGCCATGTGGACATAGTTGAACCGCCTGATTGTGTGACTTAAGTGGGGATAATTGCATATGAACCCTTGCCCTTTTGTATTTACTAACTAGTCTAGTGAATATTTAGTTTAAAAACTTTTGTAAAATTTGCACGGACCCCCGCACTTTATTGCTTATTACATCTAGGTCTAGTGCCAGCTCACCTCACGTGGCAGTCCACATGAGGTGGGCAAAATGCAAGGAGCCCCCGCCGGCATTGGTATTAGTCTATAAAAGTTGTAATATAGTGTAAAAACTCTGTAATATAGTGCAAAAATACTCATGTCTACCATGTAAGTATTTATGTCTTTTTATTTTTATTAAATAGCTCCAATTCCTCATTTAATTTGGAAAAATACTTTGAATGTCTTAAAAATTACTCATCCATGCTCATATTTTTATTTAGAATTTACACGTATTTTTCCATCTATTAAAAATCATTTAAGAGCTATTTATTCCCTGTCTAACTTTTAAAATAAAAAAATATATAATCACTTCTAAAAAATTCAAAAATAATGTATGTTATTCCAGACTAAAAATCACAAAAAAATACAAAAAACCTCAAATTTTAAAAAAGCCTCCTAACCTTATAAAATTTGTAAAAATTATATATAATCAATTAAATTAGTTTTTATTTTTTAAATTTTTATTTATATTATATAGTATATATTAAAAATAGTTTTGGGAATCTTTGAGATATTTATCTATTTCTAAAACCCAAAATAATCCATCCTATTTATTTATTCCCTTTTTAAATATTTTTAATCAATTAAAATTACTTAAAATTAACAAAAAAATACAAGAAAATTCACAAAATGGAGAAAAATTATAAAAACACAAAAACATTTTATTTTACAATTTCTGATTATATATAACTATATTTAAAATCTAATAATACTTATATACTTATTATTATTATTATTAAATACCTAATATGTTAAAACCTTTAAAAATAAAAAAGGAATATACCTATGTGTATTTCCTGAATCTTTATATATTTATTATATATACATATCATATATAGTATTTATATTATACATATCATTATCTATAATTTTTATAACTTTAAAAATAAAATGAAATTAAAATATGAAAAATATAAAAAGAAAATAATAATTATAAAATTTAAAAATATAAAAAAAATATATGACATGAAAAATCCCCAAATTTTAAATAAAATTAAAAACCTACAAAAATAAAAAAATCAAAAAGTACAAAAAATTTATTGTTTAATTTCATTAATTGATAATATAGACCTATCCACGTACTCTCAGTGTTTTCGACCTTTGCACTTTCTTTTATACACATTTATTAGCAGAGTATAATAAATTCCACTCCTCACGATTTTCATTAATTTGTCATAGATTGTGTGTTGATTGTTTGCTTGATTTGGTTGTTCATGAGCTGAGTGTCGGGAGAGGGATGATACTACGATTGCCGGATCTGATTTGTCGGACACCGCATTCTCCTCTAAGACTGGACGTTAGGCTCTTCTGAATAGCTGATCAACAATGGGCACTAAGATCATTACATATGTAATGATCACTCGTTTTCAGCCCTTTGATCTCCATCTTACGGTTAGTTTTCAAATTCTATTATCATATTTATCTCATTCAATTAGCTTCGAACGAAGCATTGTCATCTGTTATTCCATACATGTATGTGTTTAATAACTCCTTTTTCAAATTACCATTTCCGTATTAATCATAAATAAGGAAAATATATTGTTGATTCCATGTTAATTGGTTACTGAATAATGTACTTGAATAACTGACTATTACTTTGTTATTACTGATCTCACAACAATGTGTGTGTGTATATATATATTAATGATCATGTGACATAAGACATAAGTATATACATTACTTATCTTACAGCAATAATTTACGTAAGAACTGTGTATAATTACTTGAGTATTGTCCATAAATTATCGAATTTTGTACAAAATAATTTTACAGATATAAATTTCTGACCATTGTTTTAGTACTACTTATACCATAATTACTATTTACTTACTAAATTTTGTACAAGGTAATATTACATATGTAACCTACTAACCATTGTTTTTGTATTATTTATCTCACAACAACTATTTACTTGACCATTGTATGTCTATTAGTGATCCGAGTATTTGGAACTTAATCTTCTGTATGAAATCAATGATTTGAACATTTTCTTTCTAAAGCTATCTTCCTTTTTTTAGGGACACGGTTTATTGGAAATACAGTTATTGAAAAATCTTCAAGTATGTCGATATCCTTCCAAAACCATCCTCCTTTGAAATAACTATCCTCTCAATTGATCATACACGTGAACGGCATATATTTCGTGCTCATCAAGGCGTTAATGGACTCAAGGCTCATTGGACCCCCACACAAACCCTCTACACACATATTCATTATTCATTCACAATTGTACAAGACCGCTTCCAAAGATTTTTCGAGTATGAAATTTCCAATACACATAGAGAGAGAGAGAGAAGAGCATATAGTGGCAAAGAAAATAGGAGAACAAAATTAAATTGGAATAAAATAATTTACTGATTCTAGAGAGATGAGCATCGGATATGAAAACCGATCGCTAACTGCCTCCATGAGTATTCTAATGCTAAACCTCTAGTTCATTTACCAGACTTCATTCTTGCATTGTAAGAACTAATCAACTACTCGTGGACACTAGCTTGCATAATGGATAGCAAGTAGCGAAAGCGAGTCTTTATAGATTGGTGCCTGGTTGTTGCTGCTTATAGACCCAACATTTCATGATTTATTTGTGACTAATATGAAGCTAGGGCGAATCTAAGTGGAGAGATCGGTCAAGAGGGTCTCTGTAAGCTAGGGTGTCCGTTTGACTTGCAACAAAATCATAGTGACGGAGTCGAGCCAGTAAGGTAGTTATGATTTTCCCATGGGTGAATGTTTTGACAGTGGTTTCATTGAGCGGTTTTTAGGTGTTGCGAAATGCGAGAATGAGCTAGCCCAAGCACCTTGTCATTTGATTACAAAGTTAGGTTGAATTAGAGTAAGCTCCTTTCAGAAGATTCGTAAGATGGTTAACCTTTTGGTGAATAGAAGTTTGGATGGTTATGAGAGTTATAATAGAAAATGTAAGGAGACGTGATACTATTTACGTGTTTTACATATCATAATTACGATTGGGATATATTTTTTATATTGACATTTTGATTTAATGCTGCTTAGAGATATTATAGTTAAGAAAATATACGAGCAAATGTAGACAAGTGTTACCATGTCTATATGATTTAGAGATGAATTTGAATAGAAATGTTAACAAACATATTAGATACGTTATCATGTCCTTATACAAAATGGAAAAATGGATAATGCAATACGGACAGTAGAAGCAATGGCTAGTAGATAAGCTTAAATGTGTTAAATGTGTTCGATTGACTTACATATGAACAGATATTTTAAAAAAATCATAATAAATCATATTAGGTGATAATGTTGCAAATAATCATTAATAAATGAACTGTATATTTAACTAAAACAGAAAATCCGGGTTTGTATATATCGAAATCGGATTAAGGCGATGAATTCATAGTGATTTACTCTGATTGTACAAATCTTCGTTATAGAACACCCCAATGGCACCATCTCTCTTCACAGACGAACTAAAAGATCAGCAGCAACGAGTGCTCTCTTGTCTCACAATATAAAACAGGCATTAGACAACAAACAAGGAGTACAGGAGTAACATTCTAGCATCTGCTCTCTCTGCAGGTGATGGTGTAATGTCGGACACATGATCAGAATGTGCATAACATCCTCCAACGTAAGATTGTAGGGAAGGATCTGCAAGATTTCACTTCTACAGTACAATAAACACAGGGTCTTTTTAAAAATATAAACAGATACAGCCTATCAAACTGAATTTTCAGCTTGAATAAGTTTTCTTCCATCTAAAATTGATCTGATTCATGGTTTTTCAGAACCCAATTCGTCATTTCCAAAGCAAGGATCCCTGAGGTGCCAGCTCTTTTGTTGTAATTATGCCATGAGTAGAAACCAGCTTCACAAATATTAATTCGATGGCATTCATTTGCCGGAACTAACAAACAGAAATCTTGAGCACATGGGCAATGCAGAGAGCGCCATCAGTCAGAAACAGTATCATGACGCCTCCTATCCTTGTCTCTACCGTGCTTGCGCTTGTCATCTGAATCACACAACCGTTTCTTCTCCCGCTTAGAATGCCTCCTCTCTCTTTCTTCCCCCCTCTCCTCCTGCCTGTTCTTCTTGGAGGAATCACGATCCTCAACAGATACCTCTTTTGGCACCCTGCGAGAAGCCAGACCTGCAACTGCGTTATTCTCTAATTCATGTGGATCTTCACTTGATTCAGTGGGCAGAGAGCTTGGCTCTGGCCGAGTTTGGTGCCCCCTGAAAAATCCGGAGGAAAGGATTAATTTATTTTTCATAACAAATCTAACAGAGAAACCACCTTCAACCAAGGAACAGCTCTACTGTGCAGATAAAAGGCAAGACTGGGCATCAAAATGAGATTGAAACATCTAATCAGCACCAAAATGAGATTTTTTATAAATCATATTTATATCGAATATCCGAATTTGGATCCCTGTTTGAATTTGTTTGATCAAAAAAGTTTTCTGTTTACAAATCCATCTAACAGGTAGGAATGAAATTGGAACATATTATCCAGCTCCGGTTAGTACCACATCCAAATACTTCAGTATCTGGTCCATTTAAACAAATTGAAACCTTGAAAGTTGAAAATCATGCAGATATCAAAATGCTTTAATATGAATAACAAATAAACAGGTATAAATTATACTTTTCGTCAACTTTGACAGATTATTATGTCGACTAGTTTTATATATGATTCAGAAAAAACACTTTGATATTAATAACTACAACCATTTAATGCTCCTTTAAACAGATCTAACACAAAGCAGGTGGACCAAACTTTTGGTTCTTTGGCTAAAGAGAAATGCCATTTAGGAATTGAGAACAAGATAAGTTTTCAGTGGTATTTCTTACAAACTGAATAATGACCAGTGCTTCAGATAGGAGTTATGTATTTAGGTTTTGATGGATTTTAGTTCCATTCTAGAATCCGCTTACTACAACATTTTTTGTGTGTAGCCTGGAACTGCTTGAGTTTAAATAGTCATAAGATAGTGTTAACTTACACAACTGTTTTCTCTTGATAATGAATAGAATAGTATCTGCCCCATATTAGTTCTTTGCAATAGGATAGTCATGTGCTATCACATACCACAACATCAAGCTCTCTTGTTATTCTAATGTCACTTGTTATTTTACATGAAATTCTATGGTCTTATCTCCAAATGAACATCTACTATGAAGAATAGGATTCTACATAGACATCCCCCCATGCTATAAGAGAGGGCATAGCCTCTCTCCAAGAGTATGCTTCATTAAACAAAAGTTCTCTTGCCTTGAGACTTGAAGAAGAGAAGAGTATTGAGAGTTTGGAACTCTCATACACGTCTACTCTCTTCTCTAAAAAGACCCTACACATCTACCAACACGCCTCTCTTCTCTCTTCATAAGTGTGGCCTTGTAGAAGAGAAGATTATCTTCTTCTCAGTGCTTCTCATGCGCGAAGGATTGATTTCGTGCGATTAAAATCAGGAGCTTGATCATCCTTGCATGGACAAGGTCAAGAAGACGACATCGAAGTTTGTGGGAAGCTACATGACTCATCATTGTGTCCCTGAGAGAAGCAAGCATAGATATGACTTGATACGAGAGGTTTCTTCATTTAGAACTCACGCTTCAAGAGGTAAGCCTGATCTCATCTCTATATTTTTCTGACCATGTCCATATTGTTACCCAAATCACGATCCATAATGTTATTTCAATTTCCAAGCTAGTGAAAATAATGACATTCAGATGGAACTTCGAATCTCCAACTCTGATAATATAGATTTGAAAACCAGTGCCACATTCAAAGCCCAAAATAAGCAAATTTATTTGTTAAAACTAAGTAAAGATTCCATTATTCATGGTGTTTTGAAAGCAATGCCTTAAATTTTGGAATTCGTTTTCATTTCGTCAAAGTCATGAAAGAGAAATTTCGGAAAGTTTCGTAATATTATTGGAAATCATGAAAATGACTCTAAGCTCGATTTTTTTCAACAATTAAGGTTTTTAATGTTCCTAAATCAATAAATGAAATAGAAATACACACTTTTTGTAAATAGAGGTATAAATATGAGAGAGTGACCAAGGGGTGGGTGCATGGAGAGGGATCGAGTGCTCGACGAGTAGAGCTCGACGTGAGTCGGTGGGTGAGGGTGAGGGAGAGGACCAACATCCTAAGTTTTCATAAAAGGGTGAGAGGAGGGTGTGGAGGGGATGTGAATCGATCTTTCGATGTAGTTGTTTGCAGGTCTGTTGTGTCCGGTGGCGGAGGGGTATAGCAGAGTGGTGCATCAAGGGCCGAAGCTTCCCATGTGGGTTGACATGAGTGCTTCAGATGTGGAGCAAAGGTGCACTCGGCTACACGTTGTGAGCTCACGACCCTATCTGTTTTGTGTGTCATAAGCCAAGGCATCTTCGGAGGAAATGTCACCATGGTGCTGGGAAGATGGACGTCGATGTCGCGAAGCTAAGGGATCCTGTCAATGAGGTCCTCATTATGGAAGGAAGCCGAGGTGACCTGCATTCGGTGATGGCAATTTTAGAGAGAGGTCAAACAATGGGATGCGTGGAAGATGTGGTTTGGCTATCAGAGTCGTCTTTGAGCATACGTAGAGTGTAGCTAGAGGCATATGAGGTGTCGATTTTCCTACCCAATGATTGTAGGGTTTTCCTCACAAGTTGAAAGTGGTGGAAACCATGGTTGTGAGACAAGGTGGGTGAGATGAGTCCCAGATGGTTGATGGTGGTAAAGAGACTTCTGATGAGGTGTCGGGGGAGTTGTGTTGTTCGTGAGGCGCATGCATCGATAGGCATCATTGAAGAGGTGTTGTGAACGAGTGTTTGCTTGAGAGAAGCCTGAAAGGTTATGGCAGCGTCAGGGGCCCTCCAAGGGGCCAGGGCAACGCCATCATCAATGTTCAAAGTTGAGCACTCTTGCTTCAGCTTGGAGCTAGAGGTGGTGGGCGAGAGGGAGATCCAACCATCAGAAGGGCTGTCGGAGGAGGAAAGACAACACAAGGCGGAGGCCTCAACGAAGGAGGAGAGGCGACCGGACAAGACCACGACGGTTGCACCAAAGATCTGTATGTCGGAGTTACATCAATTGCACATAATCTACGAGTCATATCAGAGGTGGTGGCGCGAGATTTATGGGTGAAGCTTCCGAAGGTTTTGGATGCGCGGTCCATGGTCCCCCCCCAAAAAAGGTTGGTGGCATTGGCGATATTTTCAAAGACCACTCAATATTTGCAGAGGGGCGGGGAGACGAGTTGCACAAACACTAACCTGGAGGTTGATGAGGGAGTAGTTATTATGGATGCCTGAATTGGATCGGCTAAAGAGGGAGTCTGATTGAAGGGAACGTTACGGGTGGAGCCTTGGTTCCGAATTTTTTAAATGGGGCTTAGCTGGTGGGGGTTGGTTATCTGGAATGTCGTAGCCAAAAAATCCAAGCTGACGAGCCTTCTTTCAGATCTAAGGAGAAGGTTGGGGTGGAAAACTCGTTTCTCCTGGGGTATGTTTGCTGTGATCTCAATCATGGGGTGGGGTCAGCCCCTGCAAAAGATCTGGAGGGAAGGGTTGCCTCGGAGTATTGTTCGTCTATTAGCAAGGATGGTTATGCTACACAGATTCGACAGATAGTTGAGCAGGATGCGATCAGTGTGGGGCTAATGTCTTAAAGCTGGAAAAGAGGTAGAAAAAGCGGATGCTGGTAGAGGTATGTGCTGACGGGCAGAGAAGGCTTGCATTAGGGGAGAATGCGTATAAGGCTCGACTGAATCGATTCTCTCATTCTCGAGGAAGAGGAAGCCGGAGGCGAGAAGATAGCTTGAGTGTGAGCTAGAAGACAAGGGGGGCAACCCGTTCGTAAGAACTGATATGGAGCTTGTAAGGGAGACTGCACAAGTTATTCTAGAAGGATAATCGTTGCAAACTGATGAAGATAAGATTGATGCAGTAAACATTCATGTGTGAGTTGCAAAGTGTTTAAAGAATAAAATACATGTCATTAACCTTCTGGATGGGTCACTGATGACATGCCTGAGTTGCTCGGGTTAAGGTGTAAATAAGGTCATTGCGACCCGAACCTCAAGGCTAAGTCAATCAAGAAAACAAAGACCACCAAACACAAAAATCAAGCATAAATAGCGGTCTCGCTATTTTATTTTACCTGGTATAGCTACCAGGGTCGAACACAAGGAGCACGGTATGCCTAGACTACGAAGTAGTCGAAAACCTAAATAAAATAAAGAAAATGGTAAAATGGTGGATTTTATATTTTTCAAATTTTTTTGTAATTTTTAAATTAAGAAAAAGGTGTAAAAGAAATTAAAAAGGCTCAAACAAACAATTATTTAAGGGAGCAAAAATGATCAGAAAATTAAAATAAAATATTTTTGGTTTTTAGAAATATTCAAGTGTTTGTGGTATATTCTTGGATTTTTAGTTAATTTTATAAAAATGAAACAAGGCCAAAAATACAAGGCAATGTACAGCCCGAATCTAAAAGCTATTTAAAAATACTTAAAAAGCCTATAAAATTCGAACAGTAATTTTATAATAAACTAAAAATAAAAATCTAACTACAGAAACCAAAAATATTTTTTTTTGAGTTTTTATGAATTTTTAATATTTTTTCTAAATTTTTTTAATGTTTTCAATTTTAAGGTTTTTATTTATAAATGCAAAAGCAACAAAATTTGGACATAATCAAAAACACACCAAAACAAGCTATCAGTAATTTTTTTGGATTTTTTAGAGGGATTTTAATATTTTAAGTTGATTTTTAAAACTAGACAGTAGCAATTTTGAGGGTTTTTGAATTTTTAAAAATACTAAATAAAAACAAAAAGAACCCAAAAATTCGGGGAAATTTCTACACCATGGCAGAGGCCATGTGTCTAAATTTCACGAATTTTGGATAAAAATTGCTATTTATTAAAACCAATCAAAGAAGCACAACATACAGGGACTAAGTTGCAAGAAAAATAAGTTCCAGGGGCTAAAGAATAACACGCGTCAAAAGCACAAGGGTCCTACTGCAATTTTCACACAAATTCAGCACATGTCCAAATCCATCACGCACAGGGGTATAAGTGCAAATAGTAAAACTATAATATCAAAGCATAACATTCACTAAATCCAGGACCATACATGCAAATATCCCATAAATACACGTGACGATGCACATGTAACCATACACGAAGGATTAAACTGTAAATACAAAAAACTCCATGGGGGCGGTTCGTGCGGGTCACGTGGGTGACAGGTGTCGCGCTATGACTAGCTGAGAAGCGTGCGGCTCTGGCGCATACAGGTGGCGAATCCAACGGTCCTGGCTGGGTGACGAACGTGGGCGTACGGGGGTCGTTAGATGACAGATCTAACGGCCTGACAAGGCCAGGCACTGGATAGTGGCGATCGAATCTGGGGCAAGTGCATGATCCAACGGCTGAGGAGGATGTTGGACGAACTTCGCCTGGGCGAAGTTCACCAGAGCATCGGCGGTGATCCGGGACTCCGATGGACGATCAGGCAACGGTGGTCGGCTCGCAATGCTCCTCCGTGTCGGGTGGATGAGTCGGATGAAGTCGTCAACGGTCGGATCTCCTGGAAGGGTGATGAGACATGGACGAGCTCCGACGAAGTGAATGGAAGGCGACATGGGGTGTATCTACGCACTCTATGACCTGCAGAGGAAGGCTTCGACTCGGAGGGACACTCCGGTCGGGGTTATTTGACCTAAAAGTACGTGAAGCGACGACGAATGACGAAGGGAGGTTTCGGCGAAGCGACGGATGGAACCTAGGCCTAATCATGGCTCGGGTAGCCAAGATTTGGATGACCAGGCTGCAGAGGAAGGGTTATGGTGAACGGGGTAGTCGATCGAAGCGGGTGAAGATGGATGACGAAGCTCCGACCGTCGGGACGGAGCTGGCAGAGCGACGGATGAAAGATTTGAAATAAACGGAACTAGGATTGAAATGAATGCTACCTGAGGGTCCGAGCTGAATCCTAAGCTCCAGGGGATGACTTCGAAGTGGGTCTTCGCCTCGACCACGCTGCAGAAGGTGGGGAGTCTCGACGCGGCGGAACTCTGACCACGTAGCTTGAGCATCGGCGGCAGCTGCTCTCTCCGGTCACCAAGATGCCCCTAAGGTTGCTATCACCAAGGAGAAGAGGTCTAGGGTAGAAAGAGAGTGTGTGGCGCGAGCTGAGGCTCTGGGGAAAGGAATGAAGGATTTATAGGTCTTCCCAGGTGGCGAAGAAGATCGGGCGTGGGTGCACGAACCGACAAGGATCCGCCCTTCCCTAGGGATCCGCGAGGATCTTGGATCCAAGGGGAAGGTGCGGGCGAAGGAATCGGGGCAAGGGAGAGTCAGATCCGAGTGAGAAATTTTGGAGAAAATGGGGCGCGACTCGGATCGGGGCGAAGAATGGTCCGGGAGGGGGAGTTGACCGGGGTCAACATCCCTCCTGGACCAATCAGAAAATTTCATGGTCAAAAATATTTAAATATAAAAAAATAGAAGATGGTTTTATTTTAAAATATGTTCAAAATGAAAAATATGTATTATTTTTCAAATTAATTTTTAGTGATTTTTATTTATTTTTATGAAAAATAAATTACGATATATACAGTATATGATATTATATACAGGTATAAAATACCTACGTATTTTATATAATTATTTTTATTTTCTTATTTTTTTACAAATACACCAATTTTATATTTTATTTACTTTCAACATAAAATTTAGAGTATAAAATAATTTTTATTTTATTTTATTGGTTATTTACAAGTATGAAATAAATAGATGATGATACCTATATACATGTGACATGTACAGGGTTGAGAGAGAATTTATTTTGTTTTAATTTTATTTTTCTAATTTTTATTTTATTTTAGAAATATATGCAAAGGAATATAAATATATTTTATTTTATGAAAATAAAATATATACACATAAGAAGGAATATATACAAGGTTGAGTGGCCCTATCTCTCTCTACTTATTTTATTTGACGATCAGGCCCATATTGGGCCTTTCTTGGGTTTAGGTCACTCAATATTTATTCTAAATATTTCATTCTTTTTATTTTATTCTTTATTCTTTTATTTTTGCACAAATACATGTTAGTTATTGATATTTAACAAAAGCATGCTTATTGGTAACTTATTTTATTACTGCTATCTACATGGTATTTTGCCAAGATATTTAGCTAAAATAAAAGAATAAAGAGTGATGAATGGGTATTCATCACCCCCCTATACTTTACTTTTGCTAGTCCCTTAGCAAACACTTATTTGAAAAAGAAGTGAAGAAGAGAAAGGAAAAGAAAAAGAAGAAAAAGAAGATGAATCAAGGTTGATTATTAAACTTGTCTTCATTAAATTGAATTATGGAGCTCAGTTAGATCTTTGGATTATTAGTGTGTCGGAACCTTATTTGGACTTAGGTTTAAAACTCGACAGCATCTAAGTTCCACCAATCTATGGTCAAGACTCCTCAACAATCCAGACCAGAACAAGTCTACATACACAAACTCTAATGACCGTGAATCTTTTCTTGTACAGTGTAAGTGATATGTAGCCCCCCACCTCAGAAATGGCAAAGCGACAACCCTCCTCAATAAGGGTAACTCTAATACCCTAGTCTGGCAACTCTTTCCTCGAGGAGCGGGGTATTCCCTTCTAAGTTCAAGTTCAACTGGCTCAAGAAGAGGAGGAAGAAGAGAATGGACCATGGCCAGTGTAGCCATGTATCCTAGGAAGCCCAACCAGTGTAGCTAAGTATCCATGCTGCAAGCTTCATGAGATGGGCATGGGTAACATAAGCTTTATTTTATTTGACTATATACACTCCGGTAGGTATTTCATTTTCTACCAGACCCACCACTTTTTTGGAGTTCTTTTCTTTTTGCACTTTTTTTTTCGATGTGCATATGTACAACATATCTACATTGTGCAGCATATATACATAAGGAGTTTTTCCTCTTGAGCCAGTAGACTATCCCTCTTTTGAAGCATTATTGCAACCCACAACTCCTGTCTTTAGACCTCACTGCTACCAGACCAAGTTGAGACGCACTTCCTTTACTAAAAGAAGAAGAGAGGTTCCGCCTAGAAGTACTACCCTCATATGCTACCCCAAGTCAAAGAAGACTGCCTCCTTACCACCTCATCCGTAGAGAGCTAGGTGTAAAGTGCTGGTGCAAGTAAAGCCATTGTCTGTGAGAGTCATGTGTGTGTTGTTAAGTGTTCTACTTAGGCTCATCAAGATGACATGATCATAGCCTAGTGGACTCAAAGAATTAAGTCACCATGGACCTGAAAAGTCTCAACCCTAAGCCCTATAAGGTTCCTCTAGAAATTAGGTGGATTAAGATCTTAACCAAGCTCCATTTTTCAATTTAATTTCAAGCTAGTTTAAATGTCAACTATGATTCAGAAAAACTATACAAATATATACAAAAATGCAATTTTTAAAAATATTTGAAAATGTGCATAATTTTTGAAAATGTTTGAATACATGGATGTATGCATGAATACCGAAGTTTTGCAAAATATTTACACACATTTACAAAAAGGGTTTTTTTGCAAACTTTTTGTTTTTCAAACATTTTACAAAAATTTTGTGCTATATACATAATTTTTATATCAAAATATTTACAAACTCTTTACACAAAACATTTTTACAAACATTTTTACAAAAATAATTTGTGAATAGCTATGTATATGTAATAAAGAATTTTATGTACAAGAAAAATTTAAATTTTTATGGATTTTTACGGATTTTAGCCATTTTATTTATTTACACACTCACACAAAGTATGAGTTATGGCTAAAGTATATATAAAATATATGTGACACCCCCCTATACTTAGCTCGAACGATGTCCTCAGAGTGAATCAAGAGCGATGAAGAAGACATAACTCGTGCTTAGTATAGGGAAGTGAAAAGGAAAACTATACTACAACAACGAATGAAAGAATAGAATGGAAAAAGACTCTCGGGGTTTCCCCCTATACTTAGGATCAAGTAATCCTATGTATAGTAGGTTGTACACAAAGAAAAATCCGAGTGGGAGAATATACAGGGTCTACCTCCCCTATACTTAGGGTAAAATATCCCTAAGTATAGGCAGCAAAACAAATATAGAAAAGAATCAAAAGAAAATCAAAAGTCTCACACCTCCCCTATACTTAGGGTAAAGTACACCCTATGTATAGCATAATCAAAGATATAAATGGGGTGTTGGACTGAAGAATGGTGTGATATGGACATCTGGATCTATACAAGTCGGAAGACAGTGATAATCAGGCGTGAGATGCAATAGATGTGAGTCAAGAGACCACATCTCACGTAAAATGAATAGGGGCGACGTCAACGACCAGCGGCTCATGATCTAGATATGGTTTGAGTCGATGCCCGTTAACACGAAAGGTAGACTCAGATGACATCTCGGATATGTCAATGCTTCCATTGTCATGTACCTTTCGGACCAGGTATGATCCCTTCCATTTGCTCTGCAACTTCCCTGGAAATAATCTAAGCATGGCATCGAACAACCATACTCTCTGTCCTGGCTCAAACTGCTTGTGGCTGATATGCGAATCATGCCACTCCTTCACTCTCTCCTTGTACTGAAGGCTGCTCGAAAAGGCTGCATCTCTAAGCTCCTCCAGGACTGCCAACTCTGCCCTCCTCTGATCTCCTACACTCACTGGATCCAAAAGTATATCTGTGACTGCCCAAAGTGACCTATGTCTCAGCTCAACAGGTAAATGGCAGGGCTTGCCATAAACGAGGCGAAAGGGAGATGTACCCAATGGAGTCTTGAAGGACGTCCGATATGCCCACAAGACCGAGTACAAAAGCTGTGATCAATCCTTTCGGTCAGGGCGGACGACCTTCTACAAAATAGTCTTGATCTCCATATTCGACACTTCAGCAAGACCATTGGTCTGAGGATGATACGGTGTGGCTACTCGATGGTCAATGTTGAACTCGCTATCAAGGGTCTTTACCTTGTCGTTGACGAAATGAGACCCCCTGTCAGATATCAATACTCTAGGCACCCCGAACCGTGAAATGATATTCTTCCTCAAAAATCGACATACAGTCCTAGCATCTGTGGTTCGGGCAGAGGTGGCCTCAACCCAACGACTCACATAATCAACGGCCAACAGAATGTACTCGAATCCTTGACTTTTAGGGAATGGACCCATGAAATCGATGCCCCATACGTCAAAAACCTCATAGAAATGAATGGGTTGCATCGGCATCATATCACGCTGTCCACAAGTGCCCATCCTCTGCTAGTCAGTAGACCTTTTCACGAACTCATCAGAATCGTTGAAGAGGGTAGGCCACCATAGGCCGGATTGGAGCACTTTCTGTGCCGTTTTCCTCCCAGAGTGATGTCATCTTGCCTCAAGCTTGTGGCAGTAAGTGAGGACACTATGGTGCTCCTCTTGAGGAATGCACCGACGCCAGACGTTATCCCCTCCTTTATGATAAAGGACGAGATCCTCCCAATGGTAGAACTTGGCCTTCACGAGGAAGGTCTCAAGTCGCTGCCTGGGCCAACCATGTGGAACTTTCTTGGCAACAAGATAGTTCACAATGTCGGCGTACCACGGAGAGAGGCGATAGCCAAGATCGCCTCATCTGGGAAGGTCTCAGAGATAGGGTCAATCTGCTCAGAATCCTCAAGATGCTCTAATCGGGAGAGATGATCCGCCACCACATTCTTGACTCCAGGCTTATCCTTAATCTCAATATCAAACTCCTGGAGTAGAAGGATCCATCTGGTCAATCTCACTTTGGCATCCTTCTTGGCCATAAGATACCTGACGGCAGTGTAATCTGTGAAAATGGTCACCTTAGATCCAATGATGTATGATCTGAACTTATCTAGGGTAAAGACTATGGCTAGCATCTCCTTCTCAGTGACGGTGTAGTTCCGCTGAGCGGCATCCAAAGTACGGCTAGCGTAGTGAATGGCATATGGTGCTCCATCCCTCCTCTGTCCCACCACGGCCCCTACGGCAAAATCGGAGGCATCCGTCATGATCTCGAATGGGAGAGACCAATCAGGCGGCTGGAGGACAGGAGCCTCAACAACTAGACTCTTGAGAGTCTCAAATGACGCTAGACACTTATCATCTAAAATGAACTCGGTGTCTTTCGTCAGTAAATCAGTCAACGGCAGGGCAATCCTACTGAAATCATGAATGAAGCGCCGGTAGAAACCGACGTGCCTTAGAAAAGACCGTAACTATCGCAAGTTGGATGGTAGACTGAGTTTCCTAATGATATCCACCTTGGTCGGATCAACCTCCATGCCCCTGTTGGAGATGATATGGCCAAGCACCGTCCCTTGAGTCAACATGAAGTGACTCTTCTCCCAAGATAGCATAAGATGGACCTCAATGCATCGCTGAAGGACGCGGTCTAGGTAGTCAAGACAAGCATCAAACCCATCGCCATAGACCGAAAAGTCGTCCATGAAGACCTTCAAGCACTCATCCACCATGTCCGAAAAGATGGACAACATGCACCTTTGGAATGTCGTCGAAGCGTTACATAAACCAAAGGATATCCGTCTGAAAGCATATTTCCCAAAGGGACAGGTGGATGTGGTCTTGTCCTAGTCTTCGGGCGCAATGGCCACCTAATTGTATCCGGAGTACCCGTCCAGAAAGCAATAATGACTCTTCCCTGCTAGCCTCTCTATAATATGATCAATAAAAGGTAGCAGGAAATGATCCTTCTTGGTGGCCTAATTCAATCGTCTATAGTCCACACAGACCCTCCAAGAAGTGGGTACCCGGGTAGCGATCTACTCTCCAGACTCACTCACAACTATGGTGATGCACATCTTCTTAGGCACAACATGCAATGGACTAACCCACTTGGAGTCGGAGATGGGGTAGATAAAATCGACGCTCCACCATTTCGAAATCTCCTTCATAACAACCTCTCGAAGATTCGAGTTCAGCTGTCGTTGGAACTCACGCGACGGCTTAGCGTCCTCTTCGAGATAGATATGGTGGGAGCACAGGGACGGACTTATCCCCTGGAGATCGGCTACGCTCCATCCTATCGCCTTGCGGTTCCTTTCAAGAACCTCCATCAAACGAGATTCTTGTTCTCCAGTCAAATCTGTTGAGATAATGACTGGGTGCATCTCATGCTTACCCGCAAGGAACCTATACTTCAGCGATGATGGCAAGGGCTTCAACTCTGGACAACTGGGTGCCGGCGGATCTGGCCTCTGAAATGCCTGAGTGAATGCGACCAAATCTGCATGGAGAACTCTCGCTGAAAATCTGGTGAAGATTGCTCTGCTGGTGTGTCTGTGCACTGAATAGGATCAGTCTCCACCCTAGTTGCTGGCTCTGTGGAAGTCAGACATGGAATCATATCATCAAACTCTGCCCAATCAACATCTGACTCCGAAAGATCTGAATCTGTATCAAGAGAAAATCAACTGCCTCGCTATCCTGAACGCGATCTACTGCCTGAAATGTATCTTGTACCAGGAATGCGCTCTCCAAGATCTCCTCTACTGGCATATGTGCATCAGCGGACTCTGAAGGTGAGAGGATGGCTCGTGAAACTGGTTCGGACCAAACTGCCTCATCATCTGTGATCACAAAATCACAGTCCTGGTGGATGTCTCGCTTTGCCTCTGTCATCTGCTCTGAATCGGTGAGCGGCTCTGAGCAAACTGAATCTCGCGCTATGGTCTCGTCGATCGTCTCTATTTGTATACTCTCGCACTCGACGCGAAAGTATACCTTCCCGCTATCATGGTCAGACACTGCCTTGGCTGTGGCCAAGAACGGGCGTCCTAGAATGATGGGGGTATCGGTCACAGACTCAGGGATCTCCATGTCCAACGCAATGAAGTCCACGGAGAATTTCAGGCCCTGAATTGTGAAGACAATGTCCTTCAACAACCCCTTCGGCCTCTTGACAGATCGATCAGCAAACTGAAGGACCGTCCTGCTCTGTCGAAGAGGGCCAAACTCGAATCGGTCGAGTAAGGCGGCCGGAAGTAGATTGATGTAAGAATCATTGTTAGAGTCCGATCGAACCTCTGCTCATGTATGTGGTATCCGACATAAATAGCTCTTGCATCTGGCCTCTTGGCTGGCAGACGGTTCTGGATTGCGAAGCAGGTGGCGCGAGTGAGCACATGGATCTCTGACTGGTGGTTCCTCCTCTTCCTGCGAATGGTGGTCCTCTCTCTAAGGTTCCTCTGAAAGAGGGGGATGTGCTCCAAGGCCTCCTGTAGAGTCAGTTGTATATGAAATATGTCCAACATCTGCTGGCTGAACTCTAACTGATGTGATTTTTTTGGATTTTCTTTTTTAGTCCCCTTAGCCAAGCGGAGTGCCTGAGGAAAGGGGATGGTTGGGCCCTCCTCAGATGAAGGGCTAGGATCGGGTCCCTGCTGCTGCTGCAAAGTGGAATCCATACAAACATCTACAAGTAACACAGATGGACTCATAAAAGAAGAACTCGTTCCTTTATTCACAGAATAGTCCTGAGATACATGAACTGAAGGAAATGCAACAGGAATGGAAATGGTAGCATCAGTACCACCCTCGGCATCTGGAATCGCGGCATCAGCACCGCGCTTTGGCTCAGCAACTCTGGTGGCATCAGTACCACCTCCTGCATATGGTGAAATGGCAGCATCAGTACCGTCAGCTGAATCAACATCCTTGGTGTTATAAGCACCACCGTCATCATCATCGTCACGATCGGCATCAGCACCGCTCTCCTCCTCGTCTGGCGCTCCTGAAGCTGTATGGGGTCGTCGCTCAGACAAGGCACCGCCGGCTGGCATCCTACCGCTCCTAAGTGTAACAAAGTCACCATCAAAAGTGTATGTAGCAATATCACCAAGTGAATCACTATGAGTGGTAACTGTTAGAAGAAAGGAGTCTTCGTTATATTCGTAGGAAAAACCCTAGGCTCTCTTATATAGGGAGAGGCCTTAAGGGTAAATTACATGGATGTCTAAATAGAAGAGAGAAATAGAAACAGGGTACATAAACATATAATAATATTAGAAACTATCTCTACACTTCCCCTCAAGGTGGAGCATAGATGTCGATCATGCTCAGCTTGGATAAACATCTCTGGAAAGGTCCTCTGAGCAATGGCTTGGTGAATACATCGGCAGTCTGATCTCCTGAGCTAACATGGGCCGTGGATATCAATCCTCTCTGGATCAGGTCCCTGGTGTAATGGCAGTCAACTTCAATATGCTTGGTCCTCTCATGAAAAGCTGGATTGTTGGCAATGAACAATGCTGCCTGATTGTCACACTGAAGCTTCATAGGTAGGGGTACTGCTACATGTAGATCTTCTAATACGGAGCGAACCCACATCATTTCCGTGCTGGCTTGGGCCATTGCCCTGTATTCGGATTCTGCACTGGATCTTGCCACCACCGTTTGTTTCTTGCTTTTCCAAGAAACCAGAGAGCCTCCAACAAAAACTGCAAACCCTGAGGTTGATTTTCTATCCTTAGGGCATCCTGCATAATCTGCGTCTGCACACGCTGAGATGGATAAGTCTGCACCCTTTCTGAATAGTAGCCCTAATCCTGGAGTAGACTTCAGATACCTCAGTATCATGTGTATAGCATCCATGTGAATCTGTCTGGGCTGCTCCATAAACTGACTCACCCGGCTAACTGCAAATGCAATGTCTGGACGGGTTATAGTAATGTAGAGGAGTTTTCCCACCATCTCTCTATATCTCCTCTTATCCACTTCATCAGTATCACCATCATATAACTTCATGCTGGGGTCCATGGGGATGCTTGATGGTTTGCAACCATCCATACCAGTCTCAACCAGGAAGTCTGTAATGTACTTCTGTTGTGTCATCACCAAACCATGTGCATTCCTTGCAAATTCCAACCCCAGAAAATATCTTAGGGTTCCAAGATCCTTTGTAACAAACTGACGACCTAGGAATACCTTCGCCCTCGCTATGCCCTGAATATCGTCTCCTATAACAAGAATATCATCCACATAGACCATTATGACAACCGTACCTGCCGAGGACTTCTGGACGAACAACGAATGATCAGCATTGGACCTCTTGAATCCCTGGTGTTCAATTAGGTTGGACAGCTTCTGGAACCACGCTCGTAGACTCTGTTTAAGGCCATATATAGCCTTGTGAAGTCTACAGACCATATGCTTCTCCCCCTCAGCAGTAAACCCGGGTGGCTGCTGCATGTAGACTTCCTCCTGTAAGTCCCCGTACAAAAATGCATTCTTGACATCTAGCTGATAAATGCTCCAGTCACGAACCACCGCAACAGACAGGAGGATACGGAAAGTCGAGTGTCTCGCCACTGGAGAGAATGTATCCATGTAATCAACGCCATATGTTTGTGTAAATCCACGGGCTACCAAGCGCGCTTTGTACCTATCCAATGTGCCATCTGCGTGATATTTGACTGTGAAGACCCATTTGCAGCTTACAACAGATGCATCAGGAGGTGCAGGGACCAAAGACCATGTGCCACGGGACTGCAAAGCCCCCATTTCTTCTTCCATAGCTAATCTCCAGCATTCACTCTTCAAGGCTTCCTGGTATGTCCGTGGTATGTCCACGGAAGACAAAGCTGTGGCAAACTGCTGGAAATCACCTGTGAGTCGGTGAAAGGAAACCTGTGAAGCAAGTGGATAAGATGCACACTGTCGTCTCTGTTTCCGAATAGCAATCGGAACATCAAGATCATCATCTGGGTCCACCTGTGAGGAGTCATCCTGCATATGTACCGAACCTGACCCGTCAGTAGTAACATCATCTGAACATACCTGAGGCGTAGTGATTGGCTGATGAGCTGTCTGAGCGGACCTGACCGACGCGTATAGTGGTTAGGAAATGGTGAAATGATTCGCCGTGGAATTGGTGGAGGTGGAGGTGGTGGTGGCGGTGGTGCTGGCATAGGAACTGACACAGGAGACGAGTCAGGTGAAAAACAAGTAGGTGGTGGTGGAACCAAAATATCATCAGTGGTGGTGGATGGTACCATTCTGTCCCCAGCTGGTGAGAAATACATAACCGACTCGAAGAAAGTGACATCCGCACTAACAAAGTATCTGTTGGTTGTAGGATCATAACACCGGTATCCCTTCTGGGTTCTGGAATACCCAACAAAGACGCACTTGACTGCTCTTTGGAGAGAGCTTGTCAAGTCCAGGAGATAGACGATGGACAAACGCCACAGCGCCAAAGACACGTGGTGGCAGTGAGAATAGCTCCTTGTCTGGAAAAATAAGAGAAATGGGTATCTTCTCTCCAAGGACAGAGGACGGCATTCTATTGACCAGATAGCATGCAGTAAGGACAGCATCACCCCAGAAAGAAATAGGAGCACAGCTTTGAATCAACAAGGTACGAGTGATATCCAAGAGATGGCGATGCTTTCTTTCGCCACACCATTTTGTTGGGACGTATATGCACAGGTGGTTTGATGAATAATACCCTTCAATAACAGAAATTGAGAAAGAGAACGCGTACAAAATTCCAGGGCATTATCAGTCCGAACATATTTGACAGATGAAGAGAAAACATTCTGCACTTCATTAATCAAATTTTTGATAACATCTCCTGCTTCAGACTTATTCTTCAGAAGAAAAACCCAAGAGACACGAGAAAAGTCATCTACTACCACAAGATAAAACCTGTGCCCCTGGTGATCGGGAACACGACTCGGACCCCATATATCTATATGTAACAACTCAAAAGGGGAGCTACTGCTCCGACTCTGACGACCTGGAAAGCTCGACCTGTGATGCTTTCCTAACTGACATGTTTCACAACAAAACGACGAACTTGCAGAAGATGGCGCATCTTCTGGAGCGGAAGGTGACCAAAACGAAGATGCCAAATGTAAGGTGAGACTGGTCCAGCGGAGTGAGTGGAGATGCCAGCATAGGATTCCCGAACCAGCCGATATAAACCATTCTGCTCAGAGCCACAGCCAATCACCTTGCCCGTGAGTATGTCCTGAAAAATGAGAGAAGACGGGTCAAATATAGCACGACAATTCAAATCCTTTGTAATCTGACTAATAGACAGCAAATTCAGTGAGAACTCAGGGGCATGTAAAACATTCTGTAGCTGCATAGTGGAGGATAAGAAAACCTCCCCCTGGCCAACAAGGGGTGAGTGGGAACCATCTGCTATCTGTACTGAGCGACCTGGAGGAATAGCCCTGTAGGCCTGTATTCTTCCTCTATCTCGACACAGATGATGTGTAGCTCCAGAATCTATAACCCAGTCAGATATATCATGTGAAGGTATGAGGGCTGATGATCTACCTGAGGAACTGGCTGCGACAGATGAACTGGCAGAGGCTATGGCAGCAATATCATGTGAAGAGCCACCAGATGAATCACCAGAAGAATGTGGCATAATATCACGGAGACGGGCCACGAGTTCGTCAAATCTATGATCTGCAGTAGACGGTAATGGAGACTGTGAATGCTCTGCAACCCGTGCCGATGCAGGGAATCCATGCTTTGAGTAGCATGTCTCCTCTGAGTGTCCAGTTCTGTGACAATACGAGCACATCTGACTGACTCGATCGCCTCTTCCTTGAGGTCCACGGCCACGTCCACGACCACGCCCAGAAGGTGGTCCACCTCTCCCACGCGAAGCTGCCATCGCAGATGGGGGTGGAGTAGAAGAGCTGGATGAAACTGGAATACGACTGAGCCTCCTGTAGACATCCTCCACTGGAGGAATGACTGCATCTGCTAAAATCTGTGACCGTACAGCATCATACTCAGGGTCGAGGGAAGCAAGTAGAACGCCCACCATGGTGGCGTTCCGGAACGTCTTCTGCTGCTCCGGAGTAGCAGTCAGAGGAATGGTACTGTATAGCTTCTCGAACATCCCTCTTAGGATGTGTATAGAGAATGGAGAGGTCTGCCGGCCTGCTTCATCGTAAAGATGTCATGTTGAAGCTGCAACATCTTTGTCTCATTTCGCACCTGCGAATACGTAGCAGCAAGGATGTCCCACATTGCCTTAGCAGTGGCTGATGGAGGACATCATTAGCTATCTCCATCGTCAACGTACCAGACAACCATACTTTTGCGTAAGCGTCATCGGCCTCCCATGAGGCATAGATCCCTGTCTTCTCTGCAGGCTCATCCTCGGTAAGAATGTGTTTCTTACCATTTGATTTCATGAGGCTCATGAACTGCATAGCCCATAGCTCATAGTTAGACCCGTCCGTCTTCACTATTGGCGCCGGACCTTTGAATACGCCGGTGGAAGGAAATCGACTTTCGATTCTGACATACTGATGCTCGAAGAAGACGAGGGGATAATAGACACTGTGATGAATGTCTACACCAACTGCATCGGATTTGAGTACCTGTGTAGACTTTTACGCACTCAAATCCATAAACCGGAGGTCGAGAGGTCTAGGGCACGCCTCCAAGGAAGCTTACAACCCTCGAAACGCCTCGAAAACGACGCCTAAGGACTGCTGGAGGCTATGGAAGCCCTACGACGGCTGAAGGGGGTGACGCTGGGGCTCCAAGGGCTGCTGGGGCGGCTGGAGGGTGCCGCTGGTGCGGCTGGAGGGTGCCGTTGGGGCACCAAGGGCTGCTGGGGCGGCTGGAGGCGGCAGGAGAGTGCCGCTAGGGCTGCGGGGGCCCGCTAGGGCGGGTGCCGCTGGGGTGTGCGGCTGGAAGCCGCTGGGTGGTGCGGCAAGGAGCCGCTCGGAGGTGCAGCGGCGGGAGCCGCTGTTGGGGGTGCGGCTAGACGAGAGAGAAGAGGAGGGGTGGCGGGTGGGGAAGGAAAGAGAGCCCTAAGGCGGCTCTGATACCATGTTAGAAGAAAGGAGTCTTCGTTATATTCGTAGGAAAAACCCTAGGCTCTCTTATATAGGGAGAGGCCTTAAGGGTAAATTACATGGATGTCTAAATAGAAGAGAGAAATAGAAACAGGGTACATAAACATATAATAATATTAGAAACTATCTCTACAGTAACCTCTGTAAACTCTATCTGTCTCAGACTTCCTCTTGAGGTTGTTCGCGTTCGGCCTTAATCTGGGCAGGGATGGTGCCTTTCCTTTCACAATCTCTCTCATCTCCTGACAGAACTCATTCATCTCCTGTCGGAAGGTAGTCTGCTGCTCGGAGATGAGGCGGGCAGATCATCCAAGGTGGGGTTCTCATAGGCGAGCCCATGAGAACCTGACGGGTGGCCTCTCTGAAAATGAGGCTACTGCTGTTGGGAGTGAGAGGGATACTGGGGCTGAGAGTGATACTGCTGAGGCTGCTGCTGCCTCAAAGATTGTCCCTGCTGTTAGGGACGAGGACCATGCTGCTGGTAAGACTGTTGTGGATGTGGCTAATGCTGGTGTGGGAACTGGGGCTGATGGGTCCTGCTCTCGCTGCTAGCCGTACTAGCCACCATGAACTGGAGGCTGCTGCTGGGGACTGGTACCTCCGATCGACCAACGGAATCCGGGATGGTCTCGTCGGATCCCAGGCCAAGGTCGGTCATACCGAATCCCGTTGACATCCATCAACGGCTCGTGCTCATAGGTGGGTGGTGGGAGTACTGCCAGGGGCTGGTCCGGCTGATACACCACCATCTGGCTGTCCTGAGATGGTGGTAGCTGAGCGTATTGCTGTTGCTGCTGCTGCTGGAACGGCTCCGCCTGAATATGGTGAACCTGTCAGTACTGGGCGGAGGGCTGGGTCGAGCTGCTGCTGCCGGTGTCTTCCCGTGACCAGAGACAGGGCTGAGAAGCCGTCTGTGCCTCCTGGAGATACATGATCTGGTCTTCAAGTCACTCAGCGTCTGTGCCATCTGGTCGATCTGTGTCATGCCCCGACACTTCTTCTAAATCAACTCGATCCGGTCCAACTTCTCGTTGATAATCCCATATCAACAGCCGTCGACTCTGCCTGTGTTGCGGCTGCTGATGAAGAGGATGGACCGGCATCTACCCGTGCTATCCTCTGATAGGACACGACATGCGGTGTGGGCTTCCCCTGAGTATAGAGTCAAGTCTGGGACATCACAGTATACTTCTCGACCATCTCCTCGTAGATGGCCCAGACCTAATCCTCATCCTTGACAAAATACGAGCCCCCACATGATGTGTTAACAAGCCCCTACAACTCCGGTGTCAGCCCGCATAAGAAACTCTAGACAAGATTGGCTTCGATATGTCATGATGGGGACACCGGTCTGTGAACTCCCTGAAGCGGACCCATGCCTCGTGAAATTGCTCATTGGGGAGTATAGAGAAATTGTTGATCAGGGTCATGGATGCATTGGTCCGGCCGTGTGAATAATACTTGTTGAGGTACTCGTTCCGGAGTTGTTCCCAAGTGGTGACGAATCTCCCTAAATGCTTCAGCCAGTTGGCTGCTCTATCTACCAAGGAGAAAGGGAAGGCCATCATCATGGTGTCCTCGTCCACAAGGCGGTCATGGACGGTACTACAGATCATCTCAAACTCCTGGAGATGAAGGTATGGCTCCTCCGTGGCGAGTCCGTGGAAGCGAGGAAGAAGTTGAATCGTCTGAGGTGGGAGCTTGAAATCTTCCAGAATAGCAGGAAACACTATCCATCTGTGGGTGAGAGTTGCACCATGGTTGTGCAACTCCCTCATCGGTCCCACGGCTACTACTGGATGTACGGGCTCCTCAGGCTGTTGGGCATCAGGACCCTCTCCTCCTCCTCCGCCTCCTCCTCCGGGTCTGCGCTGCTCTTTGTCGGCTCGCATCTGCTCCATCTCGCAGCGCATGTCCATCACGAAAGCTCCCTGATCCCGGATCTGTCGCTGCATCGTCTCAAGGGAAGCTACATGGTGTTGTTGATGGCACCCTGATCCAATACATATGTCTGGTTCCAACTGGTCCATCGGTGCGCTCCTCGTTGCTGGCCATGGTCTCCACAAAGGCAAAAGACCCAAACTCAAGTGTCGATAAATCAACTAGCTGCTGCTGTCTCTGATCGGGCATCTCAGGATTGGTAGAAGGGTGGTCGAGGGGGAACAAGGCGAAGTCAAACTCGAATTCGGAGAGTGTGTCTCGGCTCTCGCGAACCAACCTAGATGAGCGGGTCGGAGTGCTCGAAAGCGGTGCAGCCAAAGGCTGCCTAAGGACCTCCGACCCATCATCTTGATCTGGCGAGTGAAGGCGGACGAGATCTGAATAGCAAACAAGATCGGTCAAGCAAACCCCCGATTCACCTACGCACTCAGAGCTGATGACCGTGAAGGTTCGCTCTTTTATCTTATAATTTTATTAGGTGATCAAAACAATCTTTCAGAGCGACTAAGCGAGCTGTTGGGAATCCAACACCCCAGGAGAGTGTCTCGATCCAAGATTAGATCTTTCCCAGCCAGTACAAGTCGCGGACCGTTTACCGGCTACTCGATCGACTCGCTCTGTTAAGGATATCATGGCCCACTTTACCGGAGATCGGAGCGATCTTCACTGGAGAACGACTAACCCGAGATCAGTAGTCTGAAGAAGGGTCGGATGTGTCTCTAGCTTAGGGTGAGGGTCACTCTCTCGCTCATCCAAACCATATAAGGAGGGGATTGCTCTCCCAAGACAAATATTTTTGGTGAGGTGTCTTTTAAGTCAAGTTTGCTTAAACAGTCCCAATTTTATAGTTTTGTTTCTTTAGGTATTTTCAAATAAAAACAACACCTAACGAATTTTTCGGTTCTCCTGATTATTATTAAGTCCAAAAACAGAGGGAGAAGGCGAAAAAGCTGATGCACGACTAAACACGATGAATGCATGCCGAGTAAGAAATACGTACCTTGCCTCCAGCACTCTACATGCAAAGTGATCCGCGCATAATTAAAAGACAGAAATAAAACCTATCTAAATGATGCACGAAGAAATCGGCCTTAAGCAGAAATTTCTACTCGTGAACACAATAGCTAACGGGTCAACGAGAGGGGTCGGGGTCCGGTCTCTGATGTCGATCGGTGTCCGCCATAACGGATCCTGCCACGCGGTATACACCTCTAGCGACACGTGACCCCTCACAAGTGACCAGATTAACTTTTTTATTAGTGATTTACTTAATAAGGTCCAATTATTCGATCTATAGGAACATGCAATATAATTAGGGTTGGGCCTTAATAATTACGTCATAAGGCAAGAGAAAAACCTAAGTCTAAGGCTAAAATCTTCGAGAATCAAAGAAAATAAAAGCGATACACACAAATCCGGCGAAAATCACGGCGAGGTCCCCCCAACACCGGTGCTCGGCGAAACATACCCCGGGAAATCACAAAGTCTGAGAGTCTATGAGTGTCCTGTATTATTACAACAATAATGGGCTGAAATAAAACTAAGCTAAACCTAAGCTAAACTCCCCTCACACTCCTGCTCTCCTCTTCGCGCTCTCCTGCGGCTCTATGAAGAAAAGAGCAGCCTTCAAGTCCTGCGGGTGCGTCGGCTTCCGAAGAAAGCGCCCTCGATCCTCAGGTCCTCACAAGAAATCAAACCGAAGATGTGTTAGTCCAATAGTTATTATAATAATGAAAAATAAAAAAAAATAAAATAAAATAAATGCAAAAATAAAAACAAAAAAGAAAGGAAATAAAACTACAAATAAAAACAACAACAACAAAGCCTTTTCCCACAATTAAGTAGGGTCGGCTACATGGATTCTTCGCCTCCATTCAGATATATCTTGAGTCTATCCCGGGCTTATATCAACAAAACTAAGATCCCTTCGTATGGTCTCTTTCCACACTTCTTGTCGTCCTCGCTCTCTCTACCGGCTCAACATCCCAACCCTCGCATCTCCTAACTGGTGCATCAGTTGATCTTCTTTGCAAATGTCCAAACCATCTTAAGCGATTTTCTCGCATCTTATCCTCGATCGAAGCTACACTAACCTTCTTTCTGATTACATCATTCCGAATCCGATCTTTACGTGGTGTGTCCACACATCCACCTTAACATTTTCATTTCTGCTACATTCATTCTTTGCACATGTTATGTTCACAGGCCAACATTCGGATCCATAAAGCATAGCAGGTCTCACGGCTGCTTTGTAAAACTTTCCTTTAATTTTTAATAGAATTTTCTTATCACAGAGAACAACAGAGGCTCCTCTCCACTTTAGCCAGCCGACATTTATTCTATTAGTAACATCTCCATAAATTTCCCTATCATGTTGCAGAATAGATCCCAGATATCTAAAGGAATCTCTCTTCTGAATATTATCGTCACCAATCTTCACCTCGATTCCTTCACCATTGCTTCCATCAAAGGTGCACTCCATATATTCCGTCTTGGCCCTACTTATACGAATCCTTTAGTCTCCAATTCATGTCTCCAGACCTCAAGCTTCTCATTTACTCCATCTCTAGTCTCGTCAATTAACACATTATCATCAGCAAATAACATACATCAAGGTAACTCATCCTGAATGTGACTTGTCAACTCGTCCATAATCAAAGTAAAAAGAAACGGACTCAAAGCAGAACCTTGATGTAAACCAATGTTGATGTCAAAATATCCAGTCTTCCCAGACGGGGTCCTTACACAAGATAAAGCCCCATCATACATGTCCTTTATGAGGTTAATGTATAGGACAGGTACTTGTCTCTTCTCCAACACTCTCCACAATATCTCTCGTGGGACAGAATCATAAGCCTTCTCCAAATCAATAAAGATCATGTGGAGGTTCTTCCTTTTAGCTCTATAAATCTCCATTATTCTCCTCAGCAAATGGATGGCTTCAATCGTTGAGCGACTTGGCATGAATCCTTATTGGTTTTTCTTTTACGTTGGAAACTTGCCTCAACTTCTTTCAATCACACGTTCCCAAATTTTTATAGTGTGTCTCATCATCTTGATACCTCTATAATTTGAACAATTTTGAATGTCTCATTTATTCTTATAAAGAGGCACCACGATACTCCTCCAATCTTCAGGCATTTTCTTGCTTCGCCAAATAACATTGAATAGATTCGTAAGCCAAGTCAAACCACGCTCACCTAAAACTCTCCATACTTCTATAGGGATGTCATCTGGTCCTACGCTAAAAAACAAAAACAAAAATAAAAAAAACAAATAAGAAAAATAAAGAAAAGAAAAAGAAAAGTCGAAAAAGAAAGTCGACTTACTAAGTCGTGCTACCCGGCAACGGCGCCATTCTGATGACAGGCCTGAGTTGCTCGGGTTAAGGTGTAAATAAGGTCGTTACGACCAGAACCTCGAGGCTAAGTCAATCAAGAAAACAAACACCACCAAACACGAAAATCAAGCATCAAGCATAAATAGCGGTCTCGCAATTTTATTTTACCTGATATAACTACCAGGGTCTAACACAAGTAGCACGGTATGCCTAGGCTACGAAAAGTTGAAAGTCTAAATAAAATAAAGAAAATGGTAAAATGGTGGATTTTATATTTTTCGATTTTTTGTAATTTTTAAATTAAGAAAAAGGTGTAAAAGAAATTAAAAAGGTTCGAACAACAATTATTTAAGGGAGCAAAATGATCAGAAACTAATAATAAAAATATTTTTGGTTTTTAGAAATATTCAAGTGTTTGTGGTATTTTTCTGGATTTTTCTGATTTTCGTTAATTTTATAAAATGAAACAAGGCCAAAAAATACAAGGCAGTGTACAGCCCAAATCTAAAGGGCTATTTAAAATACTTAAAAAGCCTATAAAATTCAAACAGCAATTTTATGATAAACTAAAAATAAAATCTAACTACATAAATCAAAAATGAAGCTTTTTGAGTTTTTGTGAATTTTTAATAATTTTCTAAATTTTTAAATGTTTTTCAATTTTTAGGGTTTTATAAATGCAAAAGCAAGAAAATTGGACAAAATCAGAAAAAAAACACACCAAAACAAGCTATCAGTAATTTTTTTGGATTTTTTAGAGGATTTTAATATTTTTAGTTGATTTTTAAAACTAGACAGTAGCAATTTTGGAGGTTTTTAATTTTTAAAAATACTAAATAAAAACAAAAAAACCCAAAAATTCAGGAAATTTCTACACCATGGCAGAGGCCATGTGTCTAAATTTCACGAATTTTGGATTAAAATTGTTATTTATTAAAACCAATCAAAGAAGCACAACACACAAGGACTAAGTTGCAAGAAAAAGAAGTTCCAGGGGCTAAAGAATAACACGCGTCAAAGCACAAGGGCCCTGTTGCAATTTTCACACAAATTTCAGCACATGTCCAAATCCATCACGCACAGGGGTATAAGTGCAAATAGTAAAACTATAACATCAAAACATAACATTCACTAAATCCAGGACCATACATGCAAATATCCCATAAATACATGTGACGATGCACGTGCAACCATATAGGAAGGACTAAACTGTAAATATGAAAAACTACAGGGGCACAGATGCAAATAGTCTCACTGTGTAATTTTTTATTTTACAGACTAAGTAACAAAAGGAAATAAATGCAAGGGTAGCGGAGCAAATTACCCAGGCGGCTCGTGCGGGTCACGTGGGTGACAGGTGTCGCGCTATGAATGGATGAGAAGCGTGCGACTCTGGTGCGTACAGGTGGCGAATCCAACGGTCCTGGTTGGGTGACGAACGTGGGCGTACGGGGGCCGTTAGATGTCAGATCTAACGGCCTGACAAGGCCAGACACTCCACGGTGGCGATCGAATCTGGGGCGAGGGCATGATCCAACGGCTGAGGAGGATGTTGGACGAACTCCGCCTGGGCGAAGTTCACCAGAGCACTGGCGGTGATCCGGGACTCCGATGGACGATCAGGTAACAGTGGTCGGCTCGCAATGTTCCTCCGCGTCGGGTGGATGAGTCGGATGAAGTCATCAACGGTCGAATCTCCTGGAAGGGTGCTGAGACCTGGACGAGCTCCGGTGAAGTGAATGGAAGGCGACCTGGGGTGTATCTGCGCATGCTATGACCTGCAGAGGAAGGCTTCGACTCGGAGGGACACTCCGGTCGGGGTTATTTGACCTAAAAGTACGTGAAGCTACAACGAATGGTGAAGGGAGGTTCCAGCGAAGCGGCAGAGGGAACCCAGGCCCAGTGTTGTAAAAATCGGCCGACTAATCCGATTAGTCGGTCCGATTAGGCGACTCGGTGGGGTAACCGAGTCGACTTGCAATAATCGGTCAATAGTCGGGCATGGCCGATTACTCGGCCGCTTAATCGGTGTAAGCGGACGACTAAGCGGGCGCTTTTTGCAACACCTAATCGGATCCCCGTAACCCTAAACCCGCAAGTTAATTTTGAGAAGCTTACTGTCGCACAGTAAGTTGTTCCCATTTTTTCTAACCCCCCGCGCCCTACGAGTCCCCTCCATCGTGCGACCTCCTGCTCCATCGCCGCGACCTCCTACTCCCGCTCGCGAGCTCCTGCTCCATCGCGGCTCCTCCAGCGCCTCTCCGGTAGCCACCTCACCACTCCTCTCTCGTCGCGCCGCCCGAAGGAGGTTCCTCCAGCTCCATCTCGCCGCTCGTCTCTCGCTGCACAGGACCTCAGGTTAGGGTTTTTGTTTTTGTTTTCATTTTATCATTTTTGTATTTTATTATATGATCATAGCATTCTTGATAGCTTATACCATTCACTAGAGTCTAGAACCCTAATGACAAATTATTTAGGGTTTTTGCTTGCTTTAGGATTTGTTGCATTAAATATCATGCCATTGATTTTTGATATATCATCGTTTAGGGTTGTATGCAATTATAATTATGTTGTGTGCTTGATGTTTAGATCTTGTTGTATTGTTATGTTGTATGTAATTATATTTTTTTAGGTTGTATGAAATTATAATCTCTTGCTATTTGTTCTTAACTTGCTTCTTTTTTCAATCTCTTGCTATTTTTTTATGCCCTTAAAAATATTAAAACTGCTAAATATATGAATATAAATGAGAGTATATGCTATAAAAATTGATTTTATATATTTAAAATAACAAAAAAATTCCAAACCGACTAATGCCCGACTAAATCCGATTACTCTCCCGACTGCCGATTAATCCTTAGTCAGTGACCCTGCCGACCGAGTACCGACTGCCGACTTCTACAACCTTGCCCAGGCCTGACTCGGGTAGCCAAGATTTGGATGATCAGGCTGCGGAGGAAGGGTGACGGTGAACGGGGTAGTCGATCGAAGCGGGTGAAGATGGATGACGAATCTCCGACCGTCGGGTCGGAGCTGGCGGAGCGGCGGATGAAAGATTTGAAATAAATGGAACTAGGATTGAAATGAATGCTACCTGAGGGTCCAAGCTGAATCCTAAGCTCCAGGGGATGACTTCGAAGTGGGTCTTTGCCTCGACCACGCTACGGAAGGCGGGGAGGCTCGACTCGGCAGAACTCCGACCACGTAGCTTGAGCGTCGGCAGCAGCTGCTCTCTCCGGTCACTAAGATGCCCCTCCGGTTGCTGTCACCAAGGGGAAGAGGTCTAGGGTAGAAAGAGAGTGTGCGGCGCGAGCTGAGGCTCTGGGGAAAGGAATGAAGGATTTATAGGTCTTCCCAAGTGGCGAAGAAGATCGGGCGTGGGCGCGCGAACCGAGAAGGATCCGCCCTTCCCTAGGGATCCGCGAGGATCTTGGATCCAAGGAGAAGGTGCGGGCGAAGGAATCGGGGCAAGGGAGAGTCAGATCCGAGTGAGAAAATTTGGAGAAAATGGGACGCGCCTCGGATCTGGGCGATGAATGGTCCGGGAGGGGAGTTGACCGGGGTCAACATCCCTCCTGGACCAATCAGAAAATTCCATGGTCAAAAATATTTGAAAAATAAATTAAAAATAGAAGATGATTTTATTTTAAAATATGTTCAAAATGAAAAATATGTATTATTATTCAAATTAATTTTTAGTGATTTTTATTTATTTTTATGAAAAATAAATTACGATATATACAGTATATTATATTATATTATATACAGGTATAAAATACTTAGGTATTTTATATAATTATTTTTATTTTCTTATTTTTTACAAATACCCCAATTTTATATTTTATTTATTTTCAACATAAAATTTAGAGTACAAAATAATTTTTATTTTATTTTTATTGGTTATTTACAAGTATGAAATAAATAGATGATGATACCTATATACATGTGACATGTACAGGGTTGAGAGAGAATTTATTTTGTTTTTGTTTTAATTTTATTTTTCTAATTTTTATTTTATTTTTTAAAATATATGCAAAGGAATATAAACATATTTTTATTTTTCTTTTTGTGAAAATAAAATATATACACATAAGAAGGAATATACACATAAGAAGGAATATACACAAGGTTGAGTGGCCCTATCTCTCTCTACTTATTTTATTTGGCGATCAGGCCCATATTGGGCCTTCTCTTGGGTTTAGGTCACTCATTATTTATTCTAAATATTTCCTTCTTTTTCTTTTATTCTTTATTCTTTTATTTTTGCACAAATACATGTTAATTATTGATATTTAACAAAAGCATGCTTATTGGTAACTTGTTGTATTTACAGCTATCTACATGGTGTTTTGCCAAGATATTTAGCTAAAATAAAAGAATAAAGAGTGATGAATGAGTATTCATCAGTCACGAAGGTTGTTAGTTGGAACATAAGGGAATTAGGCGACTGCCAGAAGAGACGTGTTCTTGGGGGTGTCCTGGATTGTGGCAAGCTGATGTAGGTTTTTTACAATAAATGAAGACCGAGGTTTGTGACCAAGGGATGTGGATATCAACATCCAGTCCCAGATTGATGGATTCAGAGTTGTTCCAATAGTTAGAAGTGCTGCAGGCATAGTGCTGGTCTGGGATGGGGCACATTTACGATACTTGAGGAAAGGATGGATCACAGATCCATGCCAATTGTTTTTGAAGCAAAACTTCGATGCCAAAAGGTTGTTCATGTCGTTATTCTACGGGCCTGTCGGGAGTCTGTGTGACAGCCGTCTAGGAGGAGTTGCATTCATATAAGGATGATTTTCTAAATTTACAGTGGCTCGTTGTCGGCGAATTCAGCATCACCGTGTTTGCTTCATATCATCCTAATGATAGGGATGGGCAAGATCATGGATTGGCAGAGTTCATGGCTTTGAAACATCTCATCCAGGTCTCATTTGGGTCAACTTTTGGTGTCAGTGGAGCTATTGGAGATGTTCCCTCTATCCTCGACTCGGGTTATGCTAAGATCTCGATCAGATAACACGCCTATCTGTTACACCGTTCTATATTCAGATTCGAGAGATCTTGGTTGATGGAGGGCTTTGGGGGGTAGTTGCTGACATATAGACAACGCACTGGGCATACGAATCAACGACACGAAAAAGGGCCCAGAAAATAGTTGGGTTGGGGGTGATGAAGAAGTATAATGCAGAGATGCAACAGAAGCGGTCGGAGCAACACGCTGAGGTTCAAATGGAGAATGCACACTTAGATGGGATCAAGGATAACTAAGAGCTCAGCTTGGGGGAAAAAGCGGCAGGTTAGAGTTGAGCATCAGAAGACCGTAATTGAAGAGGATAAGAAAAGGGAGGATGAATGGCAGCAAAGACCAATTTGTTTTTTTAATGCCAAAGATGGGGGAACATGCGAAGGTGCCGGCCCCAGATGTATTGCTTAAAAGATAAGGGTTACAGAGATACTTACAAACTCCAAGATTCAAGAAGAGACCTGGAGTGAAAGATTACATTTTCCCAATAGAAACGCTGAGATGAAAAGAGTACACCATTTCTACCCAACCAGATAGCCCAAATCGTTGCCAGCGGACGGAGGATATCCACTCTAGGATGATGTCGGCCAAGAAACAAGGATTCCCAAAAGGTATCAACGTCATGTAGGTTGATCCATCTTGAGTCAGTAACAGTCCAGATTGGGACGATCTTATCACACCGAAAGAAGGGGAGGTCCGCAGTTTTGATTTGTATTTCACAGAGCGGGAAACGATTGGATATTTCTGGAAAGAGTCTTGTACAACGGTCCCTAGTCATAATGTGTCTTTCCCTTAATAGCCACATAAAGAAATCAATTCTGCCCAGAAGGCATAACTCGCAGCTGAGGTTGCCAAGGTTGCAAAAAGCGGAAATGATATGTGGGAGTTTAAACGTATATCAAACGGGTTATGCGGTTTTGCATTTTAAATTAATAACAAATTATTACATATATATAATTAATGAAAAAGTATAAATATATAAGAAAAATATAATCACAAATTCACAACATAGATCAAATATTATCAAATTCAAGGAATGTTTCATCCAAATGTCAAAAATAAATAACATAAACAACTAGAATTCATAGGCAAATATCAAAATAGACAACATAAACCATTACAAATCATAGCATGAATCCACCATGGACAACGGTGATCCTTTGAAGAAACTAGATCTGTGTTTCTAAAAGGTCGTTTAAGGCCATTTAAAAGACCGCTTAAGGTCAGTTAAACGTATGTTTAAGGTCGTTTATGTGGCCCGCCCATTTATGGACCCTCTTTTGATTAAACGATGCGATCGAGCACCGCATACGTTTAAACGGTTGTTTAAACCGTTGTTTAGATCGTTTGTTGCATCCCTGGAGGTTGCAGTCACGGATCAGTGAGTTCGTCCTAGGTGGAGGAGGTCTTGAAATCGCATGGTAAGCCTTTTTGACCGAGAAAGAGTTGTCCTTCAAAATCCAATGAACTCTACCCAGCAACGTTTTATCATAATGTCTCTGCATCTCCAGAAGATTGAAGAAATCTTCTAGCCGTTGATCAGAGAAATCAACTAAGAAGTAGGGCATCCAGTTTCCATCTATCTAGTAGTCTGAAACCTGTGCATCATGATTTCCAGTCAAAGCAAAAAGCAACGGAAATCTAACAAAGAGGGACCCATCGCCAGTCCAATTGTCTTTCCAGAATGAGGAGCTACCATCACCAAGAACCGACCAAAACAAATTCAGAAAGCGAGGTAGAACTGTGGTGATTCCTTTCCAGAAGGTTGATGAGTGAACCTGTGACCGATGAGGGATGCCCATTGGATCCCAATATTCTAAATCATGTGAATAAGCCTACAACAAATGTTGTTGTCTTTCCCCCAAGTCTGTTAATCTATTTAAGCAAAAAAGCCTTATTCATGATTTATAAATTCTTTATTCCGAGGCCACCCTCCATCTTGATAGAGTAACAATATCCCAATCAACCAGATGGATGCCAAAGCCTTCCTGTCCAAACTTGCCCCAATGAAATCTATGCATGATTTTCTCAAGTCTGTTTCTGATACCTACAGGCAGAAGGCGTGAAGACATAAAGGCCAGAATAGCCAAGAGAACCTCTTTAACAAGCAGCAGCCAGCCGCCACGGGAAAGAATAGCATATTTCCATCCAGATATTTTTTCTTCATGTTCTCAATTACTGGAAGCTAAACCGAAATCTTGATTCTGTCGCAAGTAAGGGGGACGCCAAGGTAGTGAATTAGGAGTACCACATGCGGTGACTAGCACCGCCTTACACTCTCTACCAACAACATCAGAATGACCAAAAGGAATGATAGTAGACTTCCCATGGTTGATGGTTGAGAACCAATCCTGACATCTCACTATAAATGTCCGGGGTTGAAGCTCTTCCGCGAGCCTCCTCCTTGCCACCCTCGATAAAAAAAGATGGTGTCGTCTGCATATTGTAAGAGGGGAATAGAGATATCGCCATTAGAGTATCCCAAGGTGAGGCCACTACCAACAACCTGGCTTACCATACATGAGAGAACATCGGTCGCAATGACAAATAACATAGGTGCAAGTGGGCAGCCATGTCTAACTCTCCGTTGCGATTGAAGAAAAAACCTCTGAATGGTGTTGACAAGCACATAATAGGAGGCAATGGTGACAACGCTTCATCCAGGAGATCCAAAGATCTGGGATGCCCCGTTTGAATAATGTCACACAAAGGAAGCGCAAGTCCATTGTATCATAGGCTTTGGAGAAGTCCACTTTCCACAAAATACCCTTCACACGTCGACACTTCTAGTCTGCAATGACTCTTTAGCCATAGCGAGGCTGTCAGCAATTTGCTTGTTCGAAATGAAGGCTGACTGCAATGGCGAGATGATATGATCCATAATCATGTTTAGTCTAATAGCTAACACCTTAGCAATGATGAGATATGCAGTGTTAGAGAGCATGATCGGTCTGAAGTCATCTCTGAAATTTCCTTCTTAAGGAGCAAAAAAAAATGCTTTGTTAAGCCTATCAAACCATGCAATACCACGGGCAAATTCATCAACGACCTCAACTACCTTAATACCCACAAAGGGCCAGAATTCTCTGAAAAAGAAAACAGGAAAGCCATTTGGGCTCGGTGCTCCGTCTGCATTCAAGTTCCAAACCGCATTTTTCACTTCCTCCGTTGTGAAGCTTTATACCAGGTGGGCAACGTGAGCCTTTGAAACGCAGGTCGCCCCCAAGCAGTCCACCTCCACTGTTTGCCCTCCTGCCTCCTCGAGAAATCATGGAACTGATCTGCAATAGCCATGCCCATCTCGCGATCATCTTCAACTCGAGTACGAATTACCATTACTGATCGGAACATATTGCGGTGACATCTACCATTTGCCACGCGATGGAAGTAGGTGGTGTTTGCATCGCCATCTTTGAGCCAACTCTGTCTTTTGGACATTGTTTCCATTTTGTAGCACGCTTCTTGTCTTCCGTTGCAATGATCTTTTGTGCTCCTGTTCTAGTGGCTAGCTCCGCAGTCACAAGTTCTCTGACATCCTCCAGTTCATCAATTCTATGAACTTCAGCTTCATCCGCCAAACGATTGGCCAATTTGGCTTCTCTAATATCCTTCTTAAAGGTGCAAAAGTGTTTACAAAAGATAGTAAGCTTCTGGGTTAAACAAGAGGCAGCCGACCTCGAAACAACATAGGAGGACCAAATGTTGTAGACCAGCTCTTTGAAGACGTCCTCTTGAAGCTATGCCTATTCAAATCTGAAAAACCCCATGGGTTTGATTCAGCACGAGAATCCCAGAGAAATGGAGTGTGTCCGACCTCGTTCGTGGTCTTTGAAGTACATAAGAAAAGAGGAAAATCATTTAGAAGTTCCTGGGAGGCCAAGAAACGGTCAATATGAGAGCGGGAACCAGAGTTCCTCCAAATAAAATGTGTATCAGTCACATCAATCACCTCTAAAATTCATAAACATCAATCAATTCGGCAAAATTCATAGAACCGTGGTCTTGACCCCTGCGGGATCAGGGGCGGTCAGAAGAGAGAAGGGAGACATTGAAATCGCCACCCAAAAGCCAAGCCACCCCTGGAAATGTTACACGAGCCTTGCAAATGTCCGCCCATAGTTCATCCCTTAAAGAATGAGAACAAAGTCCATAGATGCAAGATACCGCCAGTTGTGCGCTATTCTCCAAGAGGATTGTGATAAAGTGTTTGCCCTTGATTTCAAAGAGTGCCAAGAATAGCGATTCTTTCCTAGCAACAATCACTCCCCCGATGCGTCAATCGCATCCAAAGATTTGTAGCCAAAGGTGGATCCATCCCCCATTGAATTCCACAGAACACTCGAGCAAAAAGAGAAATTAGTTTCTTACAAGAGGACAATACCATGGCACATGTAAAGCGAGCACCCATCAGTCGCCGCTTCCCTGGGTCACCCGAACCCCTTACATTCCATGTCAGAACCTTCATTGAGGTACATGTTTGCTGTCGGAGACCCGCACCAGTCCAGCTACCAGTGCCACTCTGGCCTTACTGTCTGATAATACTTGGTCTTCCCCTCTTCCTTTTGCTTGATGTCTTCGAGGTCTGTAACGTTTGTGCCTTCTGCCAAATTCTGACTCAGATTGCATCAAGTTGGATGGAGAAGATACAGGAATAGCTTCGGTAGAGGAAGATAAGGGCTGCCTCCTGAGGTTGCCAACTACATTTTCCAAAGAATCAATGGCATGAATGAGATTCAAATCCCAATCAAGAACCATTTCAGGTTCTTGGAACTTCGGAGACCTCGGGTCTGAACAAATGTTAGGGTGGTCCTGATAAGCAACTCCAACAGAAAGCGTTAAACCATCCAGCGGAAGTACAAACTCGACATCTGGTAAGTGAGGGGTTGCAAAGCATATCAGAAGCCAAGAGCAGAGGCTCTTCGACGGAAATCTGATGGAGATCAGAAGCCAAGTGATGATCAGGAGTCAAGAGCAAATCAGAAGGGGCTGGTGGAGAGAGCGTAGGAGCCAACTCAGAGTCTCTATGGTGGAAACCTGAATCATCTGCCCCTTTAGCATCCTTGCTCACATTAACTTCAACAGGAAAAATGTCATGCGGATTAGCCAAGAGCGAGTGATTCGCCAGGACATGACCAGTTAACTCTAGGATCCGTTCAGTTGTTCCAATCGGGTTGGCGGAAGGAGAACGCCCCATAACTAGTTTCGCATAAATAGGTGTGGGAATAAGAAGCCCAGTAGAAGACCCGATACCAACAAGTTATGAACCGGATCCAGCGAACTCAAGGGAGCCCTAACGGTAGCAATGTCGAAATCCTCTAATGATGGCAAGCGCGCCGAGGAAAATTCCTCCCAGGGTAGTTTTAAAATGAAATTTGCCGTATACGGTCAAGAAAACTTTTTTTGTTATGTACCGTAGGTAAGCCGCCTCTTGAAGAGCCAGCTTTGGTTAAGAGGAAGCCGCCTCTTGAAGAGGCGGCTTTGATTGGGGATAAACCCCGTGCGGGCGGCCAGAACCCCCCACGCTCAATCATTCTGCTGTTGTTCCCTCTCCTCTCCTCTTCCGCCCCCTGTGACCGCTGCCGTTGTTCCCTCTCCATTGGCTTCGTCCGTGCGACGAGGCCGCCACCGTCAACCGACATTAACTTCCTCACCTTCCTTAACCTCAAGAAAGGTATTATCTATCATGGGTTTAGGGTTTTGGGCATTTCTGGGTGTTAAATGGTTTGTGCTAAATTGTAGATTATTTTTCATCACCAATCAATTATTGTCGATGTAATGATATTTAGGATGTCTCGCGAAGTTCGACGTTTTTGTCATTGTGGTGGAACAATTTCAAAGTCGAGTAAGGACGTGACCTATGTAGGAGGTCGTATGAAAACCATCAAGATTTCACGAAATGTCATTCTCGAGGTTGATTGAGCACATTAAGTCCGTCTTCAGGTTGGAGTTATCGCAAGGACTTGAATTACAGGTGTTTTATAGAATGTCCCAAGATGGTGCAAATTTTTACATTGGGTGCGTCGAGTTTGATGATGATGTACGAGAGATTGTGGAATATGTTGAGGAGATGGGTGCTGCATATCAGCTTGTGATATCTACTGTCACTGTCTCTATACCCGGATCAGTACCTCATGGATCTGTACCACAAGGTGGAAATACCTATGTTTCTCCCGTGGTGAATGTGGAGCCTCATGTTAATGATCCGGAACTTGACAGGTTAATGGAATCCTCGCCACATAATACGGATGACGAGATGGAAAATGATGACAGTGAGGAGCAGGATCATCTTGGAACTCGTATCGTGTCTGACATACCTTTTTTGAACATGAGAGGAGGTGATGGATATATTTTGAATGGCGAAGATTGCATGAACTGTGATGATAGGATTAGTCTGAGCAATGGATTGAACATGGGATGCTTTTCAAATGCAAAGCCGATTTTGTGTATTCTGTGAAGATTTTCCACATTAAACGTCATTACAACTTCACGGTAGTGGAATCAGACAAGAAGGTCTGAGATATACACTGCAGTGAACGGGCCAGAGGTTGTTTGTGAAGATTGCGTGGTCATTGTCGACCAATTGATGGATAGTTTGTTGTCTCAATGGTTGACAAGTTGCATAATTGTTTGAATCGTGATGTTAATCAAGACCTCCACAGTTGGATTGCAACTTCATGGCACTCAGATTCCTAAATCAAGTAAAAATACCTCCCTCAGCAAGGTGTCATTTCTGCAAACATCAATTCAGGATGACTTTGGCTTCCATGTGAGCAGAAGGAGGGTTTGGGACCATGGTTTTAAAAAGCGTCGCCTCGAGGCGCAAAGGTGTTTGCCTCGAGGCGAGGCGCACCAAAATCGCCCCGAGGTGCACGCCTCGGGTCCTTTGGGTGGGGCGTACGCCTTGCCTTGACATGAGGCGTTCGAGGCATGAGGCGTTCGAGGCGAGACGGAGGCGTAAGCCTCAAGCATGAGGCTTTTTTTCACCTTTTTTGGTTATGTGCTTTGCATACGATCCTATTTTCCATAAGCATTATATTATTTTTATGTTTGTATTTTTGTTTCCATGTTAAGCCTTGTATATTCTATATATAGTTCCATGCAAAGAGAAGAGATCACTTGAAACCATGGTTTTAAAAGGCGGCGCCTCGAGGCGCAAAGGCGTACGCCTCGAGGCGAGGCGGGCCTAAAACGCCCCGAGGCGCACGCCTCAGGTACTGACTTAGGGGCGTACGCCTCAGCCTCGCCTGAGGCGCTCGAGGCGTGAGGCGCTCGAGGCGAGGCGGAGGCGTAAGCCTCGAGTCATGAGGCTTTTTTATTTTTTTGTTACACATAACCCTATTTTTTATTAGCATTATATTTTTATTTTTGTATTTTTGTTTCCTTGTTAAACCTTGCATATTTCTATATATATAACTCCATGCAAAGAGAAGAGATAGCTTGAAACAAGCAAAGTTACATGAAGCGAAGTTACATGATCTTGTATACATCATATTCAATTTATCATACATCTATACATACTAGTTCTATTACACATTTTTGTTTGAATTGTAATAGAATTTTATATTAGTTGCAAGTTTGCAACTTGTTGTTGTTGTTTGGTTGTATAAGTTGTGAACTTAGAATAGTTATCACATATATGATATATGAAGTAATGTTGAAAAATAAGCACGTGAAGACTGAAGTAAAATAATTATTACATTTTATTATGAGTAGCTGAATACAAATAATATCATTAGTAAAAAAATCGCCGGGGGCGCTGCCCCCACACCCCCGCAGGGGGGAGCGCACCTGCTCCCCCCTAGACCCCCCCACAGGCTCGCTGACCGGGCAGCGAGACCCCCGTCTTGTTGGGGTATGATATGGCAGGAGGGGATGCATATGACAGTTCTCCAACTATGTCCAACAAGACAATTGATTGGGATTCAAGGCGTATTAATATTTTTTTTATTCGCACTAAAGATTATGATTTCTATTGTACTTTAGTATTAAGTATAGACTTTAGTTTAATACTCATATAGAGTCATTGAAGTTGGAATTGGAACTTGATATTCTGCATATTAGTGGCTTGGTATTAGTTTTTTTGAACTTCAATGCCTTCATCGCTTATGTATTGTATCTTCTACTAGTTTTAAATTATTCCTGAATGTGTTTTTCGCAAAATGAAACAGTATTATATACTTTTTAAATTTTTTTGCTTTAATTTTAATTTTTTTTCCAAAAAAATTGAGGCTTACGCCTCGACCGCCTCGAGGCTTACGCCTCGCCTCAATTTCAGAGAAAACGCCTCGGACCGCCTCGCGCTTTTTTAAACCTTGCTTGAAACAAGTGAAGCTCCATGATCTTGTTGGATACATTATGTTCAATTTATCATACATCTACACATACTAGTTCTATTGTATACAGATTTGAGTTTGAATTGTAATAAATGTTTTATATTAGTTGCAAGTTTGCAACTTGATGTTGTTGTTTGGTTGTATAAGTTGTGAATCTTATAATAGTTATCGTATATATGAAGAAGAAAGGTTGAAAATAAACATGTGAAGTAAAATAATTATTACATTTGGGATTAAAGGTATGTTAGTATTACTTGAAACACTAAAAAGTATGGTTTCTATTGCACTTTAGTATTAAGTATAGACTTTAATTCAATACTCATATAGAATTATTGAAGTTGGAGTTGGAACTTGATATTCCATATATTAATGGCTTAGTATTGGTTTTTTTGAACTACAATGCCTTCATCGCTTATGTATTATATCTTTTACTAGTGTTAAACTATTCTTGAATGTGTTTTTGAAAAAAATTAATATTATCATATACTTTTTTCAATGTATTTTCGTTAATTTTATTTTTTTCCCAAAAAATTGAGGCTTACGCCTCGACGCCTCAAGGCTGACGTCTCGCCTCAATTTCAGGAAAAATGCCTCGGACCGCCTCACGCTTTTTTAAACCTTGTTTGGGACGCAAGGAGGAAGGGAATAGAGATGGTGTAAGGCGATTGGAGAAAATCTTACAATGAACTTCCGTATCTTTTTAGGGCTTTTGAAGAGGCTATTCCAGGTTCGGTTACAGATATTGACACAACAACAGTGAATAAAGGAGAGCTATTTAAGAGGGCCTTCTAGGCATTTGGACCTTGTATTGAGGCATTCAGACACTGCAGACCCATTATTACTATGGATGGTACACACATGTACGGAAGGTATAAGTAGAAGATTCTTATTACTTGCTCAAGCGATGCAGCTAACCACATCTTACCATTGGCATTTGCATTTGTCAACGAGGAGGAAGGACCTAGTTGGGCTTAGTTTGTAGAGAGGCTTCGTTTGCATGTTTTCCGTGACCGTGCTGGACTGATTTGTATGTTATCCGACCGTGCTCCTGGGATACGTGCTGCGCTTAGATACCTAGAGGTTCAATTTGTTCCACCATACGTCTATTGGCGCTTCTGTCTATGACACGTGGGTAGCAATTTCAATGATGCCCACAAAAGTCAAACACTGAAGCGAATGGTGATGAGGGCAAGAAAAGTCTATTCGCAATAAAAGTGCCAAACTTACATGGACAAATTCAAGGAGTGTGATGAGAATGCTGCAAAGTGATTTGACACACATGATTGTCCAAAAGAACGTTGGACAATTGCATTTGATGGGGGGTACAGGTTTAGTTGCACAACCACGAACTTTTCTGAGAGCTACAACATTGTTTTTTTTTAGGCTCAAAAAAGGGGGACACACTCGAAGGTGCTCACCCCAATGCATTAAAAAGAGAAAGAAATACTTACATGGGGGAATGGAAGATCAGAAAATAAAAAGCAAGGTACAGGGGGTAAACAAAGGGCGTTACCCCCGCAGCAAAAAAATCATGTTACAATGAGGTCCAGTCACGTAGGAAGCCCGAGGCCGAGGAGCGAATATTCTCCAAATAGAACTGCTGTCGAGCAAAGATAGCTTCATTTCGTCCCAGCCAAAGGCTCCAAAGCCGCGCAATTGGTTCCAGCAGCGATAATCACGGTCGCCCCCTACCACAGAACAAGCTATGACAGAAAGATGCAAAAGATGACAGATCCAGCCAACCCAAGTCCTCCCACAGGGCACAAACACAGCTGCAATGAAGGAATAGGTGATCAATACTTTCCGTTTCCATGTCACAGAGGCCACAGATAGGCGAAGAATTTGGAAACATCCTAGCACAGCGATCACGAGTTAGCAATCTTCCCCGACGGAGAAGCCAAAGGAAAATACCAACGCGCTCAGGAAGCTTGAGCCCCCACAAGAATCTGCAGTCTCTCAAGAAGATGGCATCAGCCCTTGAAAAGTTGGGCAAGATAGCCTTATAAGCGTCACAGGTAGAGAAGGACCCATTCTTCCAAGCCAAATAGTCATGGCCCCGAGAAGGCACGGGGGCTTCATCAAGAGTGGAAATGAGAGAGATATAATCGTGCATCCGTTGATCCGACAAGATCTCAGAAATTGGAGGGCACCAAGCACGCCCATCCCAGCAACAGGCCACCGTTACATCCTTGTTGGGCACCAAAGCGTAAAGGCGGGAGAAGAGATTCCGTAAGGGCCCCCTTCCCGTCCAGTCGTCCTCCCAGAAACGAATCAAATTTCCATCACAGAGCTTAATAGAAAATAAAGAGCGATTGCGGTTAAGAGCGTTCATCACCCCTCGCCAAAAAGTTGATAGCTGGCCCTGATATAATCGCCACGAAAAGCAGAAACAAAGCCATCCCCAGCCGCAACCCTCAAACAGTTTAACAAGAAGTTGTCCTCCCTACCCCAAATTCTCGCCGCCCATTTGAGCAAGAGAGCATCGTTCACCGTCGCCAGGCGCCTCACGCCCAGCCCTCCCTCCTTCTTAGGCCGCGTGACCTCATCCCAGGCCACGAGGTGCACGCCCTGCCCCCCTCCCCCCTTCTTCCCCCACAAGAATCCCCGCATACACTTCTCCAGACGCGAACGAACTCCCTTTGGCATCCCACGCACCGAGAGAAAGTAGATAGGGATGGAAGATAAAACCGATTTGAGAAGCACTAACCTCCCACCACGGGAGAGAATAGCCGCGCGCCACCCAGCCAAGCGATGCTCCATCTTTTCGACAATTGACTTCCAATCACGAATGCGCGCGCGGCCCACCGTCAGAGGTAAACCCAAGTAATCAAAGGGGAGATCAGAGGCAGGACAGCCCAGCAATCGCGAGCACTCCGCCTCCTCCGCCGCGGACATGGAGAAAGGGACAGCCTTTGATTTGTTGCCATTGATTTGAAGACCCGAGAGCTCGCTGAAAAGTTGTAGAGTAGTAGCCATAGGGGAAACATTCGAAGAACCACCCTCGATGAAGCAAATTGTATCATCAGCAAATTGAACAAGCGGGATGTGGTAAGGGCCAAATGAGCAGCCGCGAGACAGCCCAGCCGCCACAACACCCTCGATCATGCGCGGCAAAACATCTACCGCCAAAACGAATAGGAGAGGTGCAAGGGGGCACCCCTGACGAATCCCCCTACGAGGTTGGAAAGTGCTCCCAACCGAATGACCATTGAGCAATAGTGAAAGGGATGCCGTTGACACACAACGCCGCATCCACGAAATCCAGGTCGAGGGGAACCCCCTTCTCCAAAGAACGGACCATAAGAACCGCCAATCAAGAGTATCATAGGCCTTCGCAAAATCAATTTTCCAGAGAACCCCCTTTGTGGCATTCTTCCGCCACGCCGCAATGATCTCGGAAACAACCGCATAACAATCTGAAATCTGCCTTCCACGCACGAAAGCTGCCTGCGCAGGCGATATGAGCGAGTCAAGGAGCGGGGCCAGGCGCCGCGCCAGGGCCTTGGCGATAATTAAGTAGATCGCATTAGAGATGGAAATAGGCCGGAAGTCCTCAATCCGAGTAGCCGAGGTAGATTTTGGTATAAGAACAATATGAGACCGATTGAGTATATCGAAACCATCGTTCCCCTCGCAGAAGTCCCGCGCCACATCCAGAACATCGTTGGCAAGAACATCCCAGAAATCCTTGTAAAAACAAACCGGGAAGCCATCAGGCCCCGGCGCAGCATCAGAATTGAGGTCCCAAACGGCCCCCTTGAGTTCCTCCAAAGAAAGCGCGAGCACGAGCGCCTCCGCAGTAGACGCTGGGAGAGCAGGAGCCCCTTGGCCCGACCACCGCCACCGTCGCGTAGCCGAGGACCCAAACGCGGCCCGAAAATAATTCCCCACAGCCACCCCCACATCATTCTCCCCCTCAAAAAGCGCACTGCTGATGGAAATAGATGAAATAGAATTAGAGCGGCGGCGGCCACTCGCCACCCTGTGGAAGTATGCAGAATTGGCGTCCCCCTCCTTGAGCCACCTCACCCGAGATCGTTGACGCCATTCGATCGAACGCTTTCGATCCTCCAGCCGCGCCGTCTCAACGGCGACAGCGCGCTCAGCCAACTCCCCCGGAGTCAAATCCCTGTCGTTCTCGAGAAGGTCAATCCGCAAAATCACAGCCTCAGCCGCCAAACGAGCACAAATACGAGCCTGTCGCGTCTCCCGTTTGAAGGACGCGAGAGCCGCTCGCAAGGAAGAGATTTTAAGGTCAAAGCGACGAGCGGCAGATCCCGCAAAAGAGGACTGGTCCCAAAGATTCCGAACAAGATCCTTGAATCCCGGCTCGAGGAGCCAACAACGCTCATAGCGGAAAAGCCCACTAGGATGTTGGTCATCCCCGGAATCCCAAATGGTGGGATTGTGATCAGAGAATGAGCGAGGACGAGAAGTGACCGCACAAAGGGGAAATGCCTCCATCATGCGAACATTGGCCAAGAAGCGATCAATCCGCGACCGGGAAGAATTCGATCTCCAAGTGTAAGAGATATCTTTTGCCACCAGCCCCTCCAGTGCCAAATCCCGAATAAGGTCCATAAAGTCCCCAGAGCCGGGATCGCTGCCCCCACGAGCACGGGGACGATCCTGCGAGAGCAATGTGACATTAAAGTCACCCCCCAAAAGCCAAGGTAAGTCACCAAAAGCAAGCGCATCCTCCCTAAGGTCCTCCCAAAGCTCCCTGCGAGCGATGTGAGAATTTGGCCCATAAACACAAGTGAAGGCGACACGCATATTATTTTCAGACAAAGTCAGCACCACGGAGACGGAATGACGCCCGATCCTCAATGAAGAGAATGAGAGGCGCGAAGAGCGCCAAGCGACAAATAATCCGCCGCTCGCGCCATTCGCATCCAACGAGCGAAACGCGTCCAATCCACCAGCACCAAAGGACCGCCATAAATCATCATCCAGCATAGCCAGCTTTGATTCTTGTATAAAAGCGATGTCGCAACCCCACTCCAGAAGGCGAGCACCCAGAATTCGGCGACGGTGAGGGTCGCAAAGGCCACGCACATTCCAAGACAAAATCTTCATTAACAATAACGGGGACCCCAGGAAACCTCCAATCAAAAAAGCCAGAATCAAATTCCAGGAGGCGATCGCCTCACCAAACGAATTAATCCAGAAGCATCAGCCACCGCATCGCGAAGCGAGATAGAAGAAGAGTCTCTGTTGGGAGAAGAGTGGGACACGCCTCCAAGGCGGGAAGTCCGCCTTCGACTGTAGGACCATCCAAATCTTGAAGGGGGAGAGTTGACCACGACGACGTCCAAGGAAGCTCCGCCGAGGAGGTTAGCAACTTCTGCAGACCGTTCGCCGCCCGACGAACCCCGCGAAGGGGTCCCCCCGTGCCGCGGCGGGGAGAAGGCGAAGGAATCTTCGGGGAAAGTTGAAGCAGAGTCCAGCGAGAAGAACGGGGAAGGGAATACGTCCTCCAGAAGGGCCATGGAGCTGGGGGCCACCGAACTGATGGGCATAGGACATGAATAATCAGAGACCCAAGAGACGGATTCGGATAACCCGGCCGGATCGGACACCATCCGATTAGAAAGCCCATAAGAGACAACAGCAGATCCGAATGAAGAGCCGAGAAGTGGCCTAGCCACGTGTCCAGAGTGGTCCAAATGCAAAGAACCCCCCGACCAGATGGAGGGAGATGAAGGGGTCAAATCCACATCGAGAGTATCCACCGCCACCAAAGCACGACCGCCACTCGCGTCCCCAGGCGTTGCAAATGATAGCCCTGAACCGCTGGCCTCCCCATGCGACGATTCGAAAAAAACCCCATGCGACGCTTCGAAAATATCCCTGGAAGATGACACGTGCCGCGAAGAATCCGAACCGTCGGCCCTCGACGGAGAGGCCTGATGTCCACCGCGCGAGGCCGAGGAAGACGGTGAAGGATCGGACACCGGCGGCGGCAAAATGAGGATTTCCACCTTGCAAGACCATGAGCCCAGGAGCAATCGCTCGAAGATGACCATCCCCTCCATAGCCTCAAGAAAGCGAGGAGAACACTCAAGAAGAATCGTCGTGCTGGCCCAGTCCGCCCCTGGCGCCAAGCCATCATCCAGGACAGCTAGAACTTGCCCCCACCTACCGATCACCTTTGAGAGCACAGCCACCGTGCGAGAGAGGAATGGGACCCCCCGCACCTCTGCGATACAGACCTCAGTAAGATTCACCGCACCATCCGCTACGCGAAGCGGTCACCACTTAACATCAAGACCGCCAAAGCCACGGAAGAGGCTCTCCCGTTGCACTGGGGAGAGCCCGCGAACACAACAGCGCAGCGCGTCGAGGATGACGAAGTCGCCGTCAAAGTCATCGCCAAGGAACGTAATCGTCGTCGAGCGAATGTCATCCCAGGAAAGATCTGGACTACGCCTGACACCTACAGCAACAAGGTGTCCCATGGAAGAATCTCGCCTGCTCGCGAAAGCCCCGCCGCCATGCAGCCCCGCACCCAGCCTCGCCGAACCGCCCACCGGCTCCTCAACCCTCCTCCCCCCACCAACGGCAGCCCGACCACCAAGCTCCTTGTTGAACAAAACCTCCTGCTTCACGTCTTCCGCAAACACAGGTACCGAGCCATGCACAGGAATGCCCGCGTAGGGCCGAGCCTGCGCATCGCCACCCACACCCAACGCCGAATCAGAGCCCAAGCCATCCACCCCCACAGGTGCAGGAACGCCAGCCGCCTCACACGCAGGAGCACCCCCCAAAGCCTCCTCAGTTGCACCAGCACCGCCAACCACTTCCGTAAAAGAGCGAGCATCGCGAACACCATGAGAAGCACCACGAACACCTCACGAGAATGACCACCGCGAGGCCACGCGTTGTCCGGCGCGACCTCCCTCGCGCGAGAACCAGCAAGCAGCCATGCGATGACCCACCCTGCCACAGTGGAAGCAGCGGGGCGGAGTATCACACGCAGAGGCAATGTGGCCACGCTGACCACAGCGGAAACATTTACGACCTGGCTTGGCATGCGAGACCCGCCTCCACCCAGCGTCCCCATCGATGTCGCGCACCGCCTGAGCTCCGCTTCCTCCTCCACGCACCTTTGGTCGCCACGAGAGACGCTCCGCCATCCCTCTTCTTCCCTCTCTCAACATATTATTTCTTTTCAATGGCAGTTCTAAGATTCTCGAGCTACAACATTGTTCTTAAGGAATCAAGAAGCCCTCCAGTTGTGGTATTGGTGTTGAAGACATATTACAACTACATTAGTTACATATGTGACCGTCAGGAGGAGGCGCATAATTGCATTATACGCGGTGAGAAATATATCAAATACGCGCATGACATGTTGAAGCATTGGATCGACAGAAGTAATGGGCATCGTTGTTTTCGCATACAAGGAGCACCTTTACACATGTACGAGGTCGTCACAGGACAACGCATGACACAATTCGGACTAAAATGTGGAAAGAAACAAACTGTCTTGGTTAGCGATGCATCATGTACATGTCAGAAATGGCAAACTCACAGAATCTCGTGTTCTCATGCATGTGTTGTGCTATCTCACTTGAACACAGATGTGGAAGAATATTAGGTCCTTGGTATACATGGCAAGCACAGTCTCACATTTACGAAGGATTGTTCTGCCCGATTGGAGACAGAGACAATTGGCCCAGGTTCAATCATCCACTAGTGATTCCAGATGATAGCAGGATAAGGAAAAAGGGGCGACCAAAGAGTAAGAGGATTCACAATGAGATAGACATGAGGGAGAATACAGTTCAATCCCAATACGGAACTTGTGGTGTGGAAGGTCATAATAGGAGGAACAATACGCATGGGAGGACTCAAAATACGTGTGGTAACTATGGTGGATTAGGTCATAACAGGAGGAAATGTCCTAACAGAAGTAGTATGTGCATGTCATATTTTTCAACCTTTTTAATTTTTTTAGCATGTGAGACAATGTTTAACCGTTTGTAATGATTTTTTTTGAATAGATGAAGTCGGGGCCAATTGATTGATCTCTTTTACGGCAACAGCGGGAGCACCGTTTGTCAGTTGTTTGGGCAGGCAATGTACTTAAAACTTTTCAAAATATTAACATTCCATTACAAAAATATGTATTCATACTCTATCTGTTTTGATGTTCAAGTGACGAGATGTCTACGTTGCAGACGATGGGAGAGCACATTGAGGCATGTTCCCTTGGACGAGCGCATTGTTCCCCACATTTCCGTAGCATGTTTTTTTGGAGTAATGCAGATGGATTCATTTCTCTGAACAGGCATTTGGTTACCGCTCTTGTGGAGAGATGGCGTCCTCGGACACATACATTTCACATGTGCCATGGAGATATGACTGTCACATTGCAAGATGTCGCTTACATTTTTGGGTTGAAGATAGATGGTCAAGCAGTGATTGGTCTTACCAATTCGCCCAATTGGGCAGGATTGTGTGAGCGTTTGCTTGGAGTCCGGCCCGAGCGACCCAACATTGATAAAGCTCGAATACGCATGACTTGGCTACTTAAGCATTTTTCAGTTCTGCTAGAGGATGCCGAGGAGGATACCATTCTGGATTTTACACGGGCTTACATTCTACAGCTCTTGGGTGGTGTGATTTTTCCTGACAAGTCGAGAAACGAGGTTTCACTGACCTATCTACCATTTCTGGAGGATTTGGAGACTTGTGGGACATACAGTCGGGGCTCAGCTTGTTTGGCATACTTGTACATGCAATTGTGTGTTGCATCGAGGGCTGACGCAGTTGAGATTGGTGGACCCTTAATCCTGTCGCAGTTGTGGGCTTGGGAGAGCTTCCCCCATATCGCCCCAGTTGTTCACCACCGACCTCCCTGGCAAGGTAAGCCCATGGGGGCAAGGTGGCATGCAGAGTTTGATATTACAACGGAGTCCACTCATGTGATTCGACCATATATGGATGCACTTGACCTCCAACTTGTGGAGCATGTATTGACTTACCCGATGGTATCGCTTATTTTGACTTAGCACTTGATTCTATCGCTTATTTTGTTTACATATCTAGTGTTATGCAGGTGGTATGGACCCGATACACACAGGAGGTGTTGTCCCTGTTACCATTATATTGTCTTGGCAATGAAGACTTGCATGTGGCTCGTGTCCCATTGATTCATTTTTGTATTGTTGAGCTACACACACCAGATAGAGTCCTTCATCAGTTTGGTGGGATTCAGGGGATTATGATGCCTTGCGATAACTCAACTCATTTGCATTCAATCGATCTCCAAGGGAAGAGCAACGTCGATTGGACGGAGTTCCATGCAGTTTATGTTAGACTGTGGAACATCCGTAGGGACTACGTTGTGCCAATGACTCTCATTCCATTGGGAGGACCGGATACAATTGTTGACTACTTGCCATGGTATCGTAGTATTACACGACGATTCATTGGTCGACATGGATGCACACTCGATTACGTAGTAAGAAAAAAGTAACTCTAAATAGCTATTATGGTATCATGTATCCTGTTATTACAAGAGTTGTTGATATTGCAGGTGTCTCGCTTCGACGAGATTGTACGTCTTTGTGATGACGAAGCTACACTGATTAGAGAGCTTGCTGCTGAAGCAAGTTCTTGTCTACGTGAGTCTATACAACAGCAATTCAGAGACAGCTCAGATGAGGAGATTTTAGAGGAAGAAGGCGAGGCAGAAGCTACATCTCATCGTCGTCCACGTGTTCGAAGACGTGGACGGGGACGAGCACACCGACAAAGGGGAGAGAGGACTTATGGCGAGGGAGATGTCCCGGTTGAGACACAACAACCACCTCATTCTGGCATAGAATTTGAGACCCCAATTCCTAAGTGTGGCCTATCTAGAGATCCTACAACGCCGCCTGCACCACGGAGGGATCGAGTAGTTATGGATGCAGGATCTTCACGTCATTCACCCATCCCATTGTCTTTCTTCGGAGTTGAAGGAACGGATACAAGCAACATCGATGATATCGATCGAAACAGCCAACTTCATGGATTTGAACCAAGCGCACCGGAGACCTCCATGGCCGATGACAGGCCGGTCAAATTACAGTACAAACGGAGAAGGGAGCGTAAAAGTTAGATCGATATCTTCGCGTGCTTCATATGTAAATGATATCTTGACTTTTGTGGTTGGATCTTGTATATGAACATTTAATCTTACTAATCTATAAATCATGTCTTTTAAACTTGTTTTAATATCATATCTTATGACTTCATTTGTATTTATAACTCCAAAAAAAGAGAGAAGTAGCAGTGCTGCTGCCTCTCTTTTTTTCTGTTCTGGACAAAAGCCGCCTCTTCAAGAGGCGGCTTTCTTTAAAGCCGCCTTTCAAGAGGCGGCTTCCTCCAAAGCCGCCTCTTGAAGAGGCAGCTTCCTCTTAACCAAAGCCGCCTCTTCAAGAGGCGGCTTATCTACGGTACATAAAAAAAATTCTCGACTAGATACGGCAAATTTCGTTTTAATTCTACCCCTGGGAGGAATTTTCGTCCAAGCGTGCCTCCCCTCCTTCGTAACCAAGCAAGGAGCGTCAGATTCGCCCTGGAAAGGTAAGTGTGCTGATTCATTACTACGAGAGGGATGAGATTCCTTGGGAACTTCGACCGATTTGCCAAGATCTTGAAAGAAGTCTTTTAAAAAATCAAAAGGGGATGTTGTAAATTTCCACTGATTAAGGGCATTGATTGCGCCTAGGAAGACATTGACGAGGAAGCGACACTTCTGACGAAAGGCGACGACGTCGGCAGAGCAACGACCTCCACCACGAGCTTGAAGGAGGTGCGACCCACGCGCAGAGAGCAACCTAAGTCCTTGGTGAAGGGACTCCCATCCTCGAGGATCACGAACGTAGCTAAAGGATCGGAATCGAGTCGTCGCCCATCTGAAAGAACCTTTGAAACCCTTCCCAATCTACATAAAGTTGGTTCGAGCAACCTCGCAGAACGGGAGAGAAAGGGGGGCCCATGATGTGAGCCACCAACATTGAATCCTTCTTCACTTCATCATCTGTAAATCGAGGGTGACACCAAGAAATTTCTGAGCGACCTGATCCATGTAGCAGCAGCATAACCTCAGTATTTGAAAGTCCCCTTACACAACAGTGATGGTTGTCAAGAACAACGATGTCTAACGTAAAAGAGACTCCCAGGATTTAAAGAACATGTGCTCGAGCTGCTTCGATTTCCAGAACTATTGGTTGCGATGAATAAATGAGGATAGTTTCTTTCAAAACCGGAGTATTCGCAGAAGCCTTCTCCGAAATCGTACCTCGAACTGCCAACACATAAGAGCGGGATGAAATTATCGTATCCATTTTACCCAACCCCCCCCCCAGGAGACATGACGTACTTTTTCCTTGAGATACAGTAGATTTCCGAAATCTGTGACACGACGCATGGTGATGACCCACCCTGCCGCAAGCGAAACACCGAGGTGGTTGTGCGCAGGAGGCTTAATGGCCATAGTTCCCACACCAGCAGTTGTGTTTTACCCGTTTCCGGTGAGAAACAACCGACTAGCCAACATCCTATCCAAACCATGTTTGGTAGCCCTCGAAGAACCTCTAACTTCATGTTCGGTAGCCCTCGCCTACGATTGAACCCCTCATCGAACCTCCCAGCAGAGGTGCTCCCTCCTACAAGCGCTCTCCATCCTTCTATTGAAACATTATTGTTGATTTTTAAGGTAAAATTATTTATATCTGTCAAGATACCACATCGTTTATTCATAATTTATTGCAAGATTATTCAATTGAAATATGGTAAAATTATTTTTATATGCAGACGTGTAGCCTCGTGTTAGATTTATCATTGTATTCGCTTATTCATAATTTGCTGCAAAAGTCTTCAATTGGAACATTTTAATGAGTTCTACGATAAAATTATTTGTGCCCGTAGATGCATAGGCTCGAGTACTCGATTTATTACTGCATCATATTATTCATATTTTATTGTAAGAGTATTCAACTGAAACATTATTAATATACAATAACATTATTTATATCCACTAACATGTAGTATCGAGTGTATAATTTACTACCGTACCTATTTATTCATACTTTGTTATCTACATCTATAGGGTGGAGCATTGGACTCGACCCGGTCCAATCCGGAAAAGCCCAACATAGGCCTACCAATTCTCTTCGAGCCTTGGACCAGATCGAGGAGAAATCCTGACCAAGGCTCCACAGTCACTCTGATTGCAATCAATAAAGATTAAACACGACATATAATTATTGAAATCTTAAGTTCTAAACTCGAAATCGAATTCACATTGATTCTGATGAAGAAATTTCCAATTTGACCAATGTAACATGTTTGAATTATTTAATATATTAATTTGTTACAATTATTTTAATCAATACAATTAGTTGGTGAACCATAGACATACGTAGAGAATGATGTCAGATTTAGAATGATGTCATCAGAAGGAAAGTAGGTGTAGCTATGATCGGGGATAAGATGTGAGAAAATTGCTTAAGGTGGTTTGACCATTTACAAAGGAGGTTCGTCGATGCACCAGTGAGGAGATGCGAGTTTTGGGATGTTGAGCCAGCTAAGAGAGTACGAGGAAGGCCTAAGAAGTGTTGGAATGGGACTATACGAAGGGATCTTAGTTTTTTGGATCTAAGCCCGAGAATGACCCAAGATGGATCTGAATGGAGGTAAAGAACCCATGTAGCTGACCCTACTTAGTGTGGGAAGAAGATTTGTTGTAGTATTAACTATTAAGTTGCGACAGTAATATTATTTCTGTAATCGTAATGCATGATACATTTATTATATTATTTCTATTATATGTTACATTCCATTGGTTTTAATGCTAATTTGATAAACAAGGTCATACATGTATATTATTTAATATATTAAGTTGTTATTTTAATATTAATTTGATGCCATCTTATGGTTATATACAAGTTATAAAGTAATTAACGTGAAGATATGGCCGGGTCGGGCCAACGGCCAACCCGAGTTCCCTGGGTTCAGGTTAGACCCGACTCGACTTCGAAATTTTGGAAAATTGGAGGCCTGAGTTCAGCCCATATATAAATCAGGTCTGGGTCGGGTCTGAGCTTTTACATGTTGAGTAAGGGTCGGGTCCGGGCCGACGTGGCCCAATCATCCACCCTATACATTTATATCCATATCAAAATGGAAACGGATATTTCAATTTGCACTTAAATTTAAGATAACATATATGTATATCTTCTAATAGCCGTATATCAAATCCGATTGATTTCATATTCGCAACCCTACTTAATTGTGGGAAAAGGCTTTGTTGTTGTTGTTGTATGTATTCATAACTATATTTTTATCATAAAAAATACCAATAACGCAATAATTATATTTGTACCATATTTAACTTTTTGTATTCTTTTGAACCAATGGGTAAGTGAAAACTTCCAATCCGTACCCGCGAGTACCCACTAATCCACATTGATTTTTGGATGGGACATGGGTCAAGACATAACGGATACCCAACTTGGTATTTCCAAACAGATACCCGTGTGTTTAGGGTCAAAGTGTACGGGTCAAACAGGGTACCCGCTTGACTCAGATTTTTTGAACACCCCTAGGAGAATCTACCTAATGTCCAGTGAAACATCGTGGATTTATTCTGGAGCTCGATTGGCAGGGATTAGAAGAGGTCAATTGACGACAGGATCAAGGTGATTGCGTGCATCTGGGCCATCTGGCTGGCAACAAATGATTTTGATTTCTGACTTCAAGGTTGTAGGGTTTTACCGTGAGAATGTACTTGAGCATGTCAAGACTGGTGCTTGTAATCTCTTGCTTATAATTATTTTAAGGGATATTAACACCCATAACCCTGAGTAATTTCATAATTACCCTAGGAAACCTCAATAATAATGAATTACACTCGGGACCCTGAATAAGTGCTCCGCTTTACACCCATAACCTTCCATTAGTTTAGTTCATTAACTCAACCAGATGACTGAGTTAATCTAACCAATGCATGATCTAACGGTTGAAGTTAACCGAAAATTAAAAAATGAAAAAAATATCCAACCCTCCTCTAGCCCCCCCCCCTGCGATGCCCTTCCTCCTTTAGCGTGCCCCCTCCCCTGTCGAGCCTTCTCCTCCCCTTCTTCCTCCAACACCCCCCTGCGTCGCATTCCTCCTCCAGCGTGCTCCACCTCCCCTGACGAACCTGCTCGTGCCCTTCCTCCTCCAGCACGACCCCCTCCCCCATTGAACCTCCTCCCCTTCATCCTCCAGCACGCCGCCGACCACCTCTTCCTCCCCTTCCTCATCCAGCGCGCCCCTCCCTCGTAGAACCTCCTTCCCCTTCCTTCTCCAACACGCTACCAACCGCCTCGTCCTCACATTCCTCCTCCAGTGTCCCCCGTACGCTACTGACCCACTTCCCTTCCTCCTCCAGCACCCCCCTACGTCGCCCTTCCTCCTCCAGCGCGACCACTCCCCTGTCGAACCTTCTCCTCCCCTTCTTCCTTCAGCACCCCCATGCGTCGCATTCCTCCTCCAGCATGCTCCACCTCCCCTAAAGAACCTCCTCCTCCCCTTTCTCCTCCAACGCGCCCCCTCCCCCATCGAACCTCCTCAAATTCATCCTTTAGCACACCGCCGACCACCTCTTCCTCCCCCTCCTCCTCCAGCACACCCCCTCCCTCGTCGAACCTCCTCCTCCCCTACCTCCTACAGCACGCCACCAACCACCTCTTCCTCGCATTCCTCCTCCAGTATCCCCCCTACGTCGTTGACCCACTACCCTTCCTCCTCCAGCATGCCCCCTCATCCTCCTCCAGTCCCCTTCTTCCTCCACCCATACCATTTCCGACACCTTCCTCCATCCTCCTTCCAACCCCTCATCTACCCCCTCCGTCACCGACCTCCAGCCCCTTCCGTCCCAATCCTCGACGACCACTTCCTCTCCTGCTCCACCCCCTCCTTCGTCTCCTACACGCCTCTTTCTCTCCCTCTCCATCTCAAATCTAGATCTCCCATGGCCTTCGCGCATCCCTCCCTTCCCCTTCTCCTCCTCCGTCCCTTCCTCTCGATCGCCTCCGATCTGTGCCCCTCCGCCCACACTCCCCTCACGGGTTCCTCCCACAACCTCGTCATGGTGCAGCACTAGTTCTGCAGATGCATCGCCATCCTCAGCTCATGCTCCTTCTCCGTCTGCTCCTTCGACATGTTCTAGGGCTCTGTCATCATCCTGCTGGTGGGATGCCCCCTCCAACTAGTAGGCACTGCCCGATGCAGTCGCAGATCTCGGCCAACCAATGGTTACCTAGAGTGAGAATGGGGAAGAGAATGAAAGGGTATGATTCACAAATAAGATTGAGCATTAATGATGTTTTTGTCTTTTTTAAACAGAAACCGCCAAATATAATGGATAAAACAAACGGAACATAACACGAGGTTATGTATGTAAGAGTTAAGCATTATTTGGGGTTTCTCTTGTAATTATGAATTATCGTTCATTGAAACTACTCAGGGTTATGGGTGTAAATATCCATTATTTTAAATATTTTTAGGTGGGCCTTGAATGGAGGTTTATCCCATTAATTTTCAAAAAAACAGAGGTGCAAATACAAGTTTTGTCGTATTACCATCATAACAACATGTTTCCTATAATCAGGAGTGAATTTTGAACCGGAAGCAAAAGCCATGATAATCACCTCTTCAATAAGAATGTGGTGACACATGCAATAACTAGTAAACAAAACACTGATATCAAAATAAATAAAGAACAAAAAATATCTTCATTTAAAACTTCAATATAACTGCTTGTTTTCAGACTAACTTAGTTTGGATTTAGACATAAGAATTCATAATTACGTAAAGTAACTTCTTCAAATAATATAAGCACTCTAAGAACTCAGCACATCAACTAATAAATGGGTTAAATTCATTGATATGGGCAAATTGCGATGAAAACGAAGAGTAGATTCCATGCTTTTTGCCGTTTCGATGAAATTTTGCCGACATTTCCTTAATATTTCATTGAAATCCTAGAAAAAGAAACAAGGTAGTGTTTCGATTTCATTGTCATGGAGAAATGGAAATTTCAAAGAAATTCGATTGAATTTCACAAAAATTTGAGGCCATGTTAGAAAGTGTAGTAAAACCATCTTACTAGAAGACCTTCCCCAACATGTCTATGAAGCAATTTTCTTTTTGAGAAATGGTGGGATGTATCTCCATTAGAGATCCATCCAAAAGATATATTAAGAATTAAAAGTAAATACAAATGCCAAATTTCAGACAAAGCTTTCTCATGCCCAAGTACATTCTCGTAATAAAATCTTCCTCCCTCGAAGACAACGTTGCTTCTGGCTAGCCATATAGCTCAGACAAGTGTGCAAACCTTCAATCTCACTTCCATTAATTTTTTTTTGAAGAAAAAATGTGGGTGGCCTCCCAAGTTAGGAGCCACCTCAAAAGTAAGTATATATATTAATCACGTAAATTTACACGTTTTTACATACACCAAGATCTGCAGATTGCCTTACAATGTTCCAACACACTCACTGAACGAAAACACTTTCCCTCAAAAATCACATTGTTCCGCACACACCAGATAGCCCAGACCAACACAAATGGAAAAGTACGGTCCTCATGTCCAAACCCGAAAACGCCTCGAATACCCCTCCAAAAGCACGAAACATCCCGAGCACCGAGCCAGGTAATACGCGCCCTGGTCCACACTTCCATCGAGAGCCCGCATGAGAAGAACAAGTGATTTGCATCCTCCATCCCTAAGCCACATCTGTTGCAGGAAATATCCTTTGTCCCCAAGAGATGGCCTCGTCGTTCCTTCGTAAGGATCCTCCTAAGTCTGAACAACCACAAAAACACCTTAATCATGTAGGGAACTGTAACATTCGGGATCCGCGTAAACCCGAACTCGACCCGAATAAGGTCCGAATAACCCAATAAAGTTATCTGACAATATTAGATAACCTAAAACGATCAATTGATCGTGAATCAAAAGTCATTCGGGCGAAATCGACCGAAAATTGGTCGCATCGTAATGCACGCTGTGAAAAAGCCGCGACGGAAATTCGGAAACCGCAAAATGAACCGAGACCGTCATTAGATCCGATTCGACGAAACAAGACCAACGGAATCGACCGTTCGTCAATCGGAGGTCGTTTGATATTTTTAAATCATAAAATTTAATCTTAAACAAAAAATCGTATCCAAAAATTTCGGGTATTCAAAACCCGATCGGAAGTATATCAATATTATACTCATTTTGACCGTCATGAAGAGACGGTCAAAATGAGATATTTCGCGTAAAAATCCAATACTCGAGGCATGCATATGATCGCTTTTTTGTATAATAACTAAAAATAATTTTGGTAAAAAAAATCAAATCATTTCTGCTACAGTGTAGACAGTTAGCAGACTCGGTTCTGCTTAATTTAAAAAAAAAGTTAAATTAATTTTTGATGTCTGTAAAGTCGTACAGACTGCAATCAGGCAAGGTGGCCCAAATACTCTGCCACTTGTCATTCTAAGGAGGTCATCTATCTCCTTATTTATACCGACCTAGACTTCTCTTCAAAAACATCCAACGAAGGAAGAGCCAAGCTATTCTTTCTTTCTGTTTCTTCTTGCCTCAATCGTGGATTGTTGCTACCAATTTTCCAACAGCAAACTGCCATTTCCTTCTCCTAGAGTTGGATCAAATCCAACATTCTGCTGCCTTCATTTCAGCAGCCCAAAAGCCTGCTACTGCATGTGTTTTCCTCCAAACTGGAGAACTTTTAGGTACAATCCCTCTCCCCATTATTGCTGCCATGCATGTAATCCTTCCAACCACTCTTTCTTCTCTTTTGGGAAATTTTGTTATATTATAAGATCAATATAATTCTCTTTTAGGATAAACACGTAAATTACACAAGATAGGAGTTGACAAAAGTACTCTATAATCTCTTCATGGCTGAATATAAATCCGTTGAAATCAATCTGGAATTTCTGTTCTTGAAATCAGGAGTTATTGAAGCAAAATTTTTACAATACAACAAGGTTGATAGCGAACTTTTTTTTACCACACAATTATTAATATGACTTGTAATTTCGGAGAGGAAGGTTCTACATCAATTTGATTTTGACTTGGTAACTTTTCATCTAAGTGTTGGTCAAACGGTAGGTTTCGAATGATAGGATGACCCTTAGATCACAAGAATTATGGTGGTAGCATTTTATCTACCACATGAAGAAGATGCAATAAATAAATTTTCTGATGGTTATTTAGTTCCTTCTGTTTACAGTCAAACTTCATTAGAATAAATAGGTGATTATTCTGAACGTATCCTCTTCCAGTTTTTTTTATGTGAAATTTCTTCTAATTAGTTCCATAAAGGAAGTTGTAACTTTTAAATTATTTTTAGAATGGTCTATCTTGAAAGGCATACAAATGTGTTGATGTGGATTAAGGTCTTCTGGAAGTTTTCAAACCTCCTGAGCCTCAAAAAAAAAGTTTTCAAACCTCCTGTATTTAAAATCTTGTTCTACCGGTTGATTTAGTTGGTCTACCATTACCTTGCAATTCGAGAGAAGTTACATTTAGCTACAGCTCATTCTAACCCAAAATTAGAATGGAAAGACATTTTAAATAGAAAAGTAAATGGTTGTAGAAAAAAGGGGGGGTTAAGGTTAATGGTATTTACGATATATATATATATATATAAATGCTAAGAACAATAATTCTTTACCAGAATATATATACGTTTTAAACATTCCTGAGTATTTTTTTTAATTCATAAAGAATACATGAGACTACTTCATTGTTATAAGTGATGTGTAAATAACAAGTATATCGTGGGATGTGGCTTGTTGGTTGAGACTTTAGGGACGATGACTTCACTATACCCGTATATGTGGCTTGTTGGTTGAGACCTTAGGGACGATGACTTCACTATAACCGTATAATCTTTTAAACCAAAGAGATTATGATTGGGTGTTGGAAATAATTGGGCTGGTTGGCTGAAATCCGAGCCGTGGGATCAAATACCACTTGTCAAAGCCATTCAAGGTCGAAATATATTTATATGGTGGAGCATCTATCGGAGCAATAATCTTAGTAGAAATTTAAAGAGAGCCAAGTTATCGTACAATAAACATTGATATTGATTTACACAAGTTATGTCGAATAAATATCTTGGACTTGCATATAATTAATAAAAATATGACTATGAAATCAATGAACCTAGAGGATCAATAAGAATCAGTAATTTTAAATTTGAATGCCAGTCACGGTGAACCTTACATCTGACTGTGCGAGGGCGCGGTGACCCTCAACTGGGCGGAAGATAGGAAGTCCAGTTTGGGCAGCGGCAGCAAAATGCGCGGGTCTAGGATCCCAGTCCTTTCACGGTTTTTATGCGAGCTCGCAGTGTTTTTACGCCTCGTTGGGATCCCGATTTTGACCAGTTCCGCTGACCCTTTGTTTTAGGATACCTAGGCGGGGGATCCTCGGTTTTTCAGTTTTACGTACGAGCTCGGTTGCCCGTACTAGTCGGGATGTTTTTCTAGAGTGACTTTTCCGGGAAGTCCCTCTCACCCGTCTCAGTGGCGTAGTTTGGGAATAGACCTATCCCTCTATTGGACCGTCCTTCCAACTAGAGGGCGAAACGGAAGAGCCATTTGTAGGCTTCTTCACCGCTTGAGTTTACTTCGCCAACAGACTTGGCGATTCTATATCTAGATCATCCATATCTACATCTACATCATCTGGAGTTATATCTGAAACATTTGAAGTTATGAATTGGAGAAGTTACGATCAAAAGTCGTGTTGATAGGAAACGACAATTCACTAGACTTGAGAATCTGATTAAATCAAGAAATCTTTCCAATCTCAACTTTTCCATCATCACTCACAAACGTGATCTCTGAAGAAAATGATATATATGCTTACACTCATACACTCATGAATACTCAACTACAATACAAATATGTCATATGTGGGAAATGTTGGGTTAACGAACAATCATGAGAGATGCTTACAAATAACTTGAAAAACCTTATTTACACAAGTAGATGTAAATTGTGCTTGTTCCATCTTTCTACTTGCTCTCTTTTGCACATAATAAAGTACTTGTCAATTATTTTTAACTACGGATTTGTATTCATGTTTGTGACTCCTCTTCTTCCTTGCACACATGGCAGGCAAGAGGCCTGCTGATCAGTAGCTGTTCATGGTTCCAGGAGACAGGGTATACACTAGACGGTATGGTTTATTTTGTCTCAGTTTTTGATTCAAATTATAATGTAAATGCTATCTCTTCTGTTCAGTCAGATCTTTTGGGATCTGTATGTACTAGCAGACATTTTACATGTTGTAAAAATTATATGGAAATTAATGAAATGAATTTCTGATGCCACTTGTCTCTATGATCTTGTGGTTATATTTGTGGATGTGAATAAAAATGTGAATAATTAGCCGCGCAAAAATTTTTCCCTGTTTTCTGCGATCTTGTGTGTATGAAATACCACGGAAGTAGCGTAAACGGGCACCCGGATCCTAAGGGGTTCACAGGAACCTTGCTCCTCCATATCATCCGCATGTCTACTCCCTCATCCTCCTCCACCTCCACCCCATCCGCGGTAAAAAAATTATAAGCCTTTTTGACTGAAACTTTGCCATCTCCCCAAACATAATGATCTCTACCCACCGTAGGAGTCACCTCGTTTGCTAAGCCGAGCTGCAACTTCAAGAAATCCTCAACTCTCTGCTCTGCAAATTGATTGGAGTCCTTATCACAAATCGAAGCCCAAAAAAGAGTCCTTATCACTCCATTGGACGTCAGGAAGGTCGGCATTCCGCCACAATTCTATCAATCCAGGGCACTGAAAAAGATGTGATCAACATTTTCCGACCCTTCACCACACCTTTTGCATCCCTCGTCAGTGTTGGGAAGAGCCTGGCTCGCCTAGCACCTGTCATAAGTCACTCTCTTCTCAACAACCAATTGAACACCCTCACCCTCGTAGGGATTTTCCTACCCGAGATCCTAGCACAGTCCTGAGCAACCAGAGCAATAACCACTACGTATGCTTTTTTTGACCATGAACGCCCCATCTCTCTAGCACCACGAGTCTCTTCCTTCAGACGGCACTTCCAACCTCGCCAACCCGCCAGAGAGACAAGGAAACTCCTACACGCGTAGATCTAACAGCTCAGTCACAAAAATAGGTGTCCAAGATCCATCAGACCATACATCACCAACACTTACCGCCTTGTCCACAACCAGAGCAAAAAGTCTAGGATACATGTCACAAAGGACTCCCTCCTCAGACCAGACATCCATCCAGAAATGGAAACCACACCCATCCCCCAAAAGCGGCCGCAATGAGTCAGTCAAAACCGACAAGATCGGACACATACCCCTCCAAAACGTGGTTGGTGAAACCACAACATCAATGCAATCACAAAGGCTAGGCGACACGACATAAATAGATCTCACCAATCTGGAAGGCAGGTCATTACCATCTCCCTAGATCCTCATCACCCACTTCGAAAGTAATGTCGTGTTCATATCACCAATTCACAGCACCCCAAGCACTCCCTCCTTGATTGGAGTTGTCACCAACGCCCAATCCACTAGTGCAATGGCCTTTCCATTGGGAGTCGACGACCAGAAGAAGCATCAATCAATGCCCAACCGCTTACAGATGCCCACCGGTAACGCTCTCAAGGAAAGGGAAAAAACAAGAATCGCTAAAGAACAACCTTCACTAGAACCAACCTCTCTCCCCTAGAAAGGTGTGTTGCTTTACAACCAGTCAACTTCTTCTCCAACTTCTCTATAACAAGAAATCAGTTTATCTGCTTAAGTCTCCCACACATCAATGGTAGGCCAAGATAGCTGATAGATAGACTATTCTACACTATTCCCAGTATCTCACAGGTCGTCACCTCATCTGAAGAAAGGTTAAAAGGGATAAAAGCTGACTTTGCCCCCCATTAACTTTCAATCCTGACAAATCCCTGAAAATATCCAACACCACCCCTGACCGCCTCTGTCACTCCCCCTTCAATGAAGAAGATGGTGTCGTCCACATATTGCAAAATCGGGATCGAGAAGTCCTCCTTGGGGTAACCTTTGTAGAACCCACCATCTTTTGAGTCCATCATTACTGTCAATGTATCCGCTGTCAGTATAAATAATAGGGGAGCTAAGGGGCACCCCTGCTTCAACCCCCGATGCAGTTGAAAGAACCCACCCTCTTGTTTTCCATTAACCGGTACCGAGCACGAGGAAGTAGTTATGCTTCTCTTCATCTAATCAAATCCAGATGTCCGGGGAATCCCTCCGGACAAGTGATGCCTAGATAAATCTCTAGTTCATACAATCATACGCCTTTGAAAAATCAACCTTCGGAGAAATCCAACTACCCCTCTCCTCTTCCAATCCGATGCCATCTCCGATATCATAACCACTCCCTCCAAAAACGGTCAACCTGGAATAAACGACATCTGAGCAAGCATGATAATATCATCTAGGACACCCCTGAGCCGGTTGCCCAACACCTTAGCCACGGCAAGATAGGCAACTTTGGATAATGTTATAGGTCTAAACTCATCCACTCACCCTGCACCTTCCTTCTTCAAAAACAAGAATAATAGGGATCTGTGAGCTTCTCCAGGCCCTGACCCGCATCTCTAAACTCCATGATCAGCTCCATGGCATACACATCCTCCCTTGTGAAACAGAAGTAAGCATCTTATGTTGTTATGTCCTCAAGGACCAGGTCCCCCTCCTGAGCCATCTGGCCTCTGCGGATGGCGTCATCTTGCTGGAGTTCCAAAAGTGCTTCATAATTATCGCACCTATCGCTCCGTCCCTTTGGATCTTCTCTCCCTCTACCTGCAAGTCATGTATAAAATTCCTCATCTTCCTTCCACTTGCCACTACATGGAAGAACTTTATGTTGGCATTAGCCTCTTTTACCCATTTCTTTCTAGATCTCAGACGTCACTCCATCTCCTTCTGCTTGTCATCCTCAGCCACAACCTTCTAATGCTCACCTCTTGTCTGCAACTCCTCCTGGCTAAGATCTCGATCATCCTCTACACCATCTATCATGGCAATCTCCTTTACAGCAGTCTCACCGCACATTCCAGCTCCAACGCACTTCTTTCCTATGTTTTATCAACATCTCTCGCAAACCCGTAATCTTTTAGGCCAACCTCTATGCCGCTAAACCCTCCACTTGCACAAAATCGCAAAAGTCTGCAATCATCTCCTTGAAGCTCTCATCCAACAACTAACTCTTTCAAATATGAACATCGATCGAGGAATCATTCTCTCCCCTGATTCACAACAGATAGGCGTATGATCTGACCTCGATCGAGGAAGGACCCAAACTGTGGAGAGAGGGAACATCTCCAACATCTCCACAGACGCAAGGAAACGATCAAATCGAGACCTTGATAAACTATTACGCTAGGTGAATCTCCCATTCATGGCATCCATCACCTCCCATGTCATCTCCCCCATCTTCTGACACCGGGTCTCGTCCCCCTTGAATGCATGGGCTATCTGAGGCAAATGTTGCATTAAAGTCATTGCCGACAAGCCAAGGGATGTTTGAAAAATCCCTCCTATTTTTTTCAACTCTTCCTAGTTCCTACAAGGCAGGGTCATGCATACCCTCAGAAGCTCCGTACACCGAGCTAAGAAGCAGATGGCCCGCCCCAGACTTGTGTTCCAACATCATGTAAACAGATCTATGACTCATTCTCTCCTCCAAAGACAGAAGAATGTATCAATCGCACACTAGCACCACACCACTCGCACACCCCATGGTCGGGATTAATCTAAAAGCTGACAATCGATAACCTCCCATCAATCTTCAAAGAAACGACAATTTACAATCTTCGACTCTTGCAAGAACACAACATCAGCATGCCAAAACTTAAGAGACCCCCAACAACACTTTTCTTATCCATTTTCCCCAATCCCCTCATGTTCTAGCTAACAATCTTCATGACCCACTCGAAAAGTTAACGGTAGGTATCACAACCCTAAGACACTCCGCAACCCGCACATGAATACATATCGCAACAGTCAAATCACCATCATTCTGCTCCAAGATCCCCACCAATCCTTCGAAGATGACTTCTCAACCAAGTTGTCCTCACCCCTTCGAGGGCAAAACACCCCAACAGCTTGATCCTTCAGCTCCCTCTCCAACCACATCATTGCTTCTTGTTTCCTTCTCTTCCATAAGGAGAGAATCGGATCCACCCGGGACTTTCGACTACCCTTCCTCAACACTAACGTCCTTGTCTTGCAAGCCCTCTCAACCGCTAAAATACGCTTGTTAGGTTTCCTACTATGTACAAAGCAAGCAGCCCTCGACACCTCCTCTAAATCCTTACCCACACTCGACATCTTTCAAGCAAACACCACATGCCTAGCAGTGGGTCTCCCAATCTCGAGTTCGCCCCCACCAAACTGCACCGATGGGGCAAAGCAAAGCATCATAACCACCTTGCCTTTGGTTGGACGGCTCCAGGACAAGTCCAGACAATAATAGGGCTTCATTCTCAATCAGGTCCTGCACCAACCCCTTTTCAAAAACATGGTTCAGGAATAAAGGACCCGAAACTCAAAGGCCCGATAGACCTATTGCCCCATTTGATTTAATCAGGTTTGAGACTTGACCCGACCAGAGGTTTCCCCTTTGCAAATCATTGTATCGCTATATTATGCCCCATCAATGCCCGAAATCATTATATTGCCACATTGATCACGCCCCGTCAATGCCTGAAAAGAGCCCCCTTCAGAATTAGGGCTCCTTCCCAAAATAGTAGGAGGTTCCGCCCGCAAATCTCGACGAGAAACCACTAGAATAGACCGGAGATCATGCTCAGTTGGTTGTGGCGTGACTGACCAGGCCACCGGAGGAGTCGTTGTGAAACCCACAATAGGTGTCACTGCAAATCCCACCGACTGTCGACGCTCGTCCGACCAACCCGCAACCACCTTCGGCCCTCCCACCATCGTTGTCGACTTCTTGAACCACTCTATCTCCTACACCATCCTATCCACCTCGTCATCTACAAACGCTGACCTAAAGCTCACCCTACCAAACCTATCACAGTGCTTCTCGAACAACCTAGAGGTCGTGGCACCTCACTGAGAGCCCTTTCACCTTCACCAGCCATTGTGACTTCGCCTCGCTCGTACCATCATGTAGTTGCGGCTTCCGCCAAGCCACCATAGCAGGAAATAGATCCCCCCATTAGCCAAGAACCTTGATATATTATCCGTCTTGATGCCACGAACGCACAAGGACGTCTATGACAACCAAATCGCATCCTCCACACATCCCTTCGCACATCCTCTCTCCAATATTGCGACTACTGTTATCAGGTTGCTTCTGGTTCCCTCTGTAATAAGGATGGCATTCACCAGATCTCCCAGGCGCTCCTCGTCGCCATTCACCTTCCTTGTGAAGGAAGCACCGGTAACCAACCTCCTCAAACTCGAGGAACAATTTTTTCGAAGGTAGCCTTCTTGATGACACCGGTAGCAGACCAGTTTACGTACGACGCACCGTCTTGCCAAGTGCCCCTCCAAACCACACTTGAAGCAACGATGATGCTCAAGATGATGGCCTTCTCCCTCACGATGTCCCTCTCCCACTCAAAAGTGCTCTCTGATGCTTACATCACTCCCCCGCCCCTCCGACCCCCGACGTGAAAACTGCTCCAAGGCACCATCCCACGCAGAGTCTCCAACACCATCTTAGGGTTCCTCCCCCCACCCTTCCATCTTCCTCTATGAAGTAATACTCAACAACATGCTTGCCGTAAAATTTGGACATTGAGACTGGCAAGAACTCCTGTCTAAATAAATTCATTTAACTATTAAAGCTCATTTAAGGTTCCATTAGTCATCGAGTTCGAAAAGGAAGTTCAAGCCTCATGAATAGAAGAACTTCCCCCACAAATCTAGGAGTAGGAGGAAGTAGTACTTGCCAACATATTTGTCGCATTAATGAACATTAAGACCAGTAGGCACCCCTATCCTCCTCCCCCGTGACTAAGACCGCTCACCTGTAGTTCCACTGATTTAGCCACATATAGCTTAGCTACTATCTCGTAATCTCAATATGAATCTTTAGATACAAATTCCATCCTTTCTTCAAAAAGACACTCATTTTACAACTTGGGATTCGTGGCATTACTACATAGGCCTTCATAGGTTTAAGGTCCTCTTATATAGTGGTATTAGCATCAGGCACATGCTCAAGTAATCTAATGCTACAAATGATCTATAGTAGAGAAGTTTTTCCATTCTTCAAAGTGGCCCAACCCGTCCCAAGACTCTAGTGTGAGTTTTATCCAACAACCGCCTTTTGTAATTAATAGTTGGATCCATTTACGAAGATGTAAAATTTTTTTGAGGCTCTCGAAGATGTAAAATTAAGCTAATATTGGAAGATCTAATCCATTTCTCCTCTCTTTCTAAGGTTTCTTAAAGCATCTTTGTTTAAAAAGGTTAATTAAGTGTTATGGTTTTTACACTTATGCCCTTCCTAGTTTATTAGTGACTTCTATTTTGCTAATGAATTTATTGCATATTTATTTTATGGCCTGATTAATTTTTTAGGTAAAAAAGATGATGAGAAATGCAGAAAAAAACTATAAAGCCAAATCAAAGCAAAGAAGCATGATAAAGCTCAAGCATCATCATATGAAAAGGCTTTGTACTTTTTATGTCGAAAAACTGTATAAATTTTAGATTTTACATATTTTTAATCAACAAGCAAAAATAAGCTAGAATCACCTAAGTTGTGTAATCATTTTTTTGTGACCCGATCGATCAAAATCTTGATCATAATCGAGCAACTTTGACTTGTGTTTTTAACAAGATCGATCAACTTGACATCCTAATTGATCACCATCGCACCAATCAATCTTTGATCATGATTGATCAACCTCTCATCGATCAACTTTTGATCATGATCGATCAAATATTTAGTTGCAATTATAATCTAACATTCAAAGTGATCAATCAATACTATTGACCTAATCAATCACTTTATTGTACTGATTGATTAATAGTTTACACCGAACTGATCAACTCTCTTTGTTGGAATTTTCTGAACATACGAATTTCCTATTGTCCTACCCAACGGTTGTCTTAATCACCTAACACTATTAAATAGGGCTTAGTGATCTTTGCTGAGACATAACTAAGAGAAACATTCTCTACTCATAAAAGTGAAAAAAAAAGTATTTTATATGCTATATTCATGCGCTCAAGCCATCTGCGATCTCAAGTTCTATGTGCTCTCTATGCTCAAAAGCGGTCGTCTTCTTTCTCGAGCAAATTCTACGTTCAAAGTTCTATAAGCTTGTGAATTAAAGCTTATTGCGAACCACCTTTTTTCAGCACTTAATAATTAGGTGTCAAAGTTGTTGGTCCCTTTCTCTAAGTGAGATAAAATCTTCCTTTGGCAGCTCTCCAAGAAAGGATACATGTCGTACAAAAGGTTGTGCTACCCTCGTTATAAAATAGCACAGGGTAGTGGAAGCAAGCTTCGCCGACAGAGTGAAGTGGAAATCCTAGATTCCAAGTAACGGTTTTCACCCGCTTGGCTTTCCATGTTAAAAGCATTATGCATCATGGTTTGACTTTCTCTACTTATATTTTTGCGGTTTGAGAAGGTTTTGAAGTTAATATTATTGTTGGAATTATTTTTATATTGCATAATCCACCCCCTTCTTCTGTTGGATTCTCAGTTTTCACAATAACACTTATGCCTTTACCATTTTTGCAATTACACGTGTACCCCTAACATTTTCACATTAACACGTATGCCTTTACCATTTTTGCAATTACACGTGTACCCCTAACAAAACCAACGAATAATATGTATACCTCTTTGGTTAGATGTTGTGAAGACAGAGGTATGTATAGTCTGCCACCTTCTTCCTTCTCCTCCTCTTACCCCCCTTCCAGAGCCCTCCCTCCACAACGAGCCTCCCATCAACCCCAACCCACCCTCAGCCCCTCCACCTACACCACGAGCTCATATGTAACCACACATGAGATAGGCACCGACTCCCTCACGTCTATCATCGTCGTCATCCTAGCCCCACTATGTTGTCGTTGAAGCTCCTCCTCGACCACCACGTACGATCAGCGTAAAGGAGGTAACTTTGGTGCCTGATCCAATGTTTCTCAAGATGGGTCATTAAAAAACATACTTCCTTTTAATCTTTGATGTGTTTTATTGGCAACTTGTGCTCAGAGGACAGAAAGGTGGCACCTTTTTGCTTTTCTTTTTATTAAGTTGGTGCCTTCATTTCGACGTGTGGGATCTATATGGGGGAGAGCAGGGCATTGTAAATGGAAAGGGAGAGCTCTCCGAGATGGATTTTTCACTAAGCAAATATTCTCCATCAGATAGCAGCAAAGTTATCATGAGCTGGTAAAATAGGGATGTTGAGTGTTCTTATTAGCTCCTACTAGAATGTTGTTGTTTGATAGATGGTCGTGCTCGGCCTATCATAATGGTAGTGACAACAGCTCCTATGAGGGAGGCAACACCAGAGGTGTTGACGTCTAGGTCACAGAGTTGAGGTCGTGAAGGTATGAGGCAAAGGATGGCAGTTGCAATGAGGAGGAATAAACAAAGGGCAAGGGAATGGGATAAAAATGTAGCGATACAAGTGTAATAGATTGTTTCTTAACCTTATTTGAAAAAAACCATGGTTCAGTTTATTTCATAGGTGACCAAACTAACGGAAGGTTGTTGTTAACGATGCAAGAATATAAAGACACGAGTATACTTGTACAAAAGGTGGGGGTTCAAGTGTTCTTGCAAAAACTCGGAGGGGCACGGGTGTAAAAATTTGAAAGGGCACAAGTAACGAAAAAAGGTTGGTTGTCGATAAGGTGCACATCCAACAACTTTATATATTCACAAATTAAGAACATAGTAATAGAGGCGAAGATTCATTAACCTTCACATGACTAATTACATTCTTCACGTCAAATCTCTCTATAAGGAACACCGCCATGTTTCTAGTTAACCGTAAATCCCAAAGTAGAGAAACAGCACGACTCATGTCATTTTACAACACGCTCCTATTTTCTCCAATAGCGTCCTAAAAAGTTGCTGCACTCTTGCAAGCAACCCCATGATCGCAATTCCCATATGTGAAGAGTAAGTGATCCACATCCTCAAAAGCTACAAAACAATACGAACATGAGCCATCCATCCATTGAAAGATATGGACTCTTCGAATGCATGTCCACACCCGCCCCGCTTCAAAAAGCCACTAGAAAAATCTTGATATATAAAGGTACCTTTCAGTTCCAAATCTTCTTGTCATCATGAGTACAAGTCACAAAATCGAAAACAACCAATAATATGTGGAAACTAATCATAGAGAGCCTCATCCTCGGTTCATTTGATCTGTTACAACTCCAAACATTAGTTGTATATAAGTTAAGATATTAGGTAAAATAGTGCAGATCCCCTTCCAAAAAATTGATGGCGAACTGACTTCTCCATGTGAAGAAGGCAAACTTGATGCAACCCTACAGATTTTCCTCATCATCCTACATAGCATGTTTGACCCATCATCCCAGATCCAGAAGACCTATTTCGCGGGCAATGCTTTGTCATCTCCATCAGAGGATGCACACCCATACCATGTTATCATCATGATGTGTCATATCCTTCTAGTACACCAACAAGATGTCCAAGGCCTTCCATGTGATGGGCCAAAAGAAGTGATTCATCAAAAGTCTCGAGACAGTTTCAAATTCCCACCATGAGCAACCTAGACATAATGAAAATGGGAATTACAAATAAGACTGCATTAAGAAGCACCAACCAGCCCTTCCTAGAAAGACAGTTGGTTTTCCATCCGACAAACTTGTTCTCAATCTTCTTCACTAGAGGCAACCAGTCAGATCGGTGAAAGCCTACCACACACCAGAGGACAATCCACATACAAAATCAACATGAGAGCTTCTTTGGTCTGCAACGTAACTTCACAAGCATGAAGCATCAACCTCATCTATAAACAAACTAATGGGGACAAAAGCATATTTCCCCGATTAATCTAAAGTCCAGAAACATCATCAAAGATCTCTAGCACCATTATCATCTCTTGGCCTCCAACTCTCCACCTTCACAAAGAAAATCGTATCATCTGCATATTGTAGGACCAAAATAGACATCTCAAGTAAAGCCCGCACAGAACCCTCCTTGTACAACCCGCTCCATCATCACAAACAAAGCATGGACTACCTTACAAACAATGGTGGTGCAAGAGGCCACCCATTCCTAATACCCCCCCTCCCATCCCTGAGGCTGAAAGAAATCTCACTCATGATGATCCCACTAACACCGATCTCGATGCCATGGTAATGCATCTCTTCATCCATGCAACCCATACCTCAAGGAACCCATGACGATAGAGAGAGGCTCGGATGAATATCAATCCATGTAATCACGGTCTTTAGAAAAAACCACCTTCCAAAGCATCCCTTGACATTCCACTTCTTCCAAGAAGCACTCACCAGTCACCTAAAACACCAAAACCACAGTGTCCATCAAATGTTTTTTTTAAGCCAAGTGTCCATCAAATGTTGCCTTGAAATAAAAGTCATCTGAGTTATGGGTATGATATACCCTAAGACCCTCAAAGTCAATTAGCCAACACCTTTGCCACGATCAAATAACCGGCTTTATACATGTTATCAATCGAAATTCCTCAATCCTCGTGGCTACTTCTTTCTTAAGCAACATGAAGATTGAAGACAATGTACCATTTTAGCCGCTCAAAGCATTGATCCCCATATTTAAATTCCTTATCCATGACAAACCCCTCAACCCCCTCCCATAACTTTATAGGGAAAAAAAGAATCAGGAAACCATCAGGACAATGGGAGCCAATCACATTCAGGTCGAAAAACATCACCCTAACCTCCTGAACTGAGATCCAAACTCATGAATCAACCCATCGGCATGCTCCAAAGAGAGCTGAATTGCACCGCGACCCAGCCAACATTCCCCACTCGAGCACACACATGCCAGCTTATGACCTAAAGATGACCAACCACCACAGCACTAGCCCCTCATTCCCTGTGGAAACATTATTTACCCACAAACAAAGAATGGATAAATTTCATTATCTGTCTTCCTCTAGCCATATCATGAAAGAGCCGGGTGTTAACCTTATCCCCTTTGAGCCAAATTCGTCATAACCCCTACCTCCATTCCACCTCCCTATTATCCTCTAATCATTTTTTCTTCTTAATATCTATTTCATGTGTCTGACTATATATAGAAGAAAGGGTTAGCATGTGATAAAATTCTTCAGTTGAAGAGGTCAATATACCTATACAGGTCTTTGATCAGATAAATGGCCTCTACACTTTTTAGAGTCGTCCAGAAATAGTTCACACAGGAAGACTAACCATCTTCCACAATCCTTTAACTAATCTTTTCGGGGTTGACGGTTCTTTTTTAGCTCCCATTCTATTAATAAAATCACGATCCTTTAACTAAGCTTTTCGTGGCTGATGATTCTTGTTTTAGCTCCCATTCTATTAATAAAATTTGTGACGGTTGTCAAAAACAACCACCAATATTGACTGGAACAATAGTATCCACTCACAGGGCAAACAAAAGCCAGCTGCATAGAAAATATAAACAAGGAACATGAGCATACTTGTACAAACCAATTCCTTGAACTTGTGCTGCTTTGGCATGACCAGCACCCAGATCTTCTGCTGTCGATCCTCTCTTAATAAGCTCTGCATACTCATGCTTATCCAGTTTATTCCCTTGTACACGTGATACACGCTTTGGAGCCAACCCAAGAGCCTCTCTCATAGCCTGTTCTTCCTCTTCTTTAATTCGCTTTATTTTCTCTTTAGCTGCTTCTGCATCTAAAGCTGCTGCTTTTTTATCTCTTGCATACCAATTAAGATCTTTTCCTGTTAAACAATTAATAAGTCAAAATCTAGTCATATTCGAACTCTTAAGTGCAATAAATGCCAATTACTTGCATAGGTAAGCTTCCAGTCAAACAGCAGAGAGTGCTAATGCCACAAATTAATATGCATGCAAAACTATCCATAATACATCACTGAAGTATGAAACATTGACATCGGCTGTCAAAATACCCAACTAAAGTAAATAATGAAGTGAATTTTTATAGCCATGTTAAGTTACAAAAAACAAAATAATAGTTATCGTTTTGCCTTTTTTCAGGAAAAAAAGATGGCTACTCGTAAATAAGTGTTTCAAGAAAAGCCTATCACCACGATCCGATAGCCAGAAATCTCAAATATCTTGTCATTCGTCATAAATCATAAAAGCTCACATAATTGCACTATCCCAACATCAAAGCAGAATACCCACAAAGAGAAACAAAAAAATCGCCATAATTAGATGGGCTATGATAAACAATGTTTTACTTCACACTCTTGAGACCCATAGTCTTGCTATTTCCTCGATATCATCGCCCAAAAACTGAAATTTATAATCGACATCAGAGTTGACACCGGCTGTATCACCAAACAAATTGCACATCAACCTTGCGTCAATACTAGAAATGTTCCAGAGCTGAAACATCCATACTCCAATGATAACAGCAATAACAAAGCCTTCTCCCACATTAAGTAGGGTCGCCTACATGGATTCTTTGCATTCATTCAGATCTATTTTGGATCATTCTCGGGCATAGGTTCCCCATACTACAACGATTATGCATAGAAAATTCTGAGTATCAAAAAAAGTTATCATGTACACCCCCCCCTACACACACACAAAAAGACCCACATTGCAACATAATAAATCAGTCCACACCAGCTGTAGAGGCTGGCATTATCAACAAAAAGTTAGAAGAAAACCCACTCAAATGTGGAAACACCGTATTATTATCTGCATAGTTTGCAAATTCGGAATTTTCAAAATTTCACATGCATTGTTGTCATGTCAATTGCCTAACCTATGGGGGCAACCGATGAGTCAAAGGTATCCACCAGCCAACATGTGGCGGACCTCAACATATTTGATGCAGCGCGCTACTAATAAATAGGGTCTTATTTATTTATTTTTGTCGTTAATTAGAGTCTAATTTTATTATCGAATCGTTGTATTTTTTAAATAAAAAGATCGCATGTGATCTTAATTTAATTAGTTGGAGTCAATTAGGATAAATTAAAGATTTGAATTTATTTCAAATCAATTAGTTAGTCGGCTAGAGTCAATTAGGATAAGATAGAGTCAAATTTGAATTTTAAATTTGAAATTTCTTTCTGATGTAATCCCACCCCTCCTATATAAAAGGGATGGTAGGCTATTGTTTAAGAAAGTTCAAGTTGAAGTAAAATCGAGATTTATCTCATATCTCCTTCCTTTATCTCTCCCTTCCCCATGCGATCTCCGCAATTCCTTTCTCCAAATCTCTCGCATTCGGCGAGTTATTCTCTTCTTCCTCCCTCCAACTTCTTCCACCAAATATTTTCCACCATCAAATTTATTTTTCCACCGTTGAGAATATTCGATTTGCGTCAATTGGTATCAGAGCCGCTGTCCAGATTTTCGACGAAGAAAAACTCACCGTCGACAAAAATCTGCTTGTTGTCCATACAGATTCAGGCTTGCAACCACCGGAGGACTCGACTCCAGCACCACCCACGGTCCCCTCGCAGGTCCCCCTCGCCATTACCTCACCTCCAGCACTCATCCTAACCCTGATGCCTGCCCCGCAACCTTCCCCGGCCCCACCACCAACCCCCCGAAACCTGCTACAAACCCCTCCAACCCCCCAAACCCAATCGCCGCCACCACCCCTTCCCGCTGCCCTCGCACCCCCGATGAACACCCTTGCCCCATCGCCACCGACATCCCCTCCTGCCGCCACCCTCGCACCCCTGATGAAACCCCTACCTCACTGACGCTATCGCCCCTTCCCGCAACCCCCACACCTCTCGCACTGCCTCCAACACCTTCTCTCCCCCTGCCCCGTCGTCCGATATCACCGCACCCTCCTCTCGACTCGCACTACCGCTCTATCGGCAGGCCCACATCGTCACCCCACTGCCGCTCTGCTCTTGTTGAAGCCATCACTGACCCTTCTCGTCACCGGCGCCAATCCATGCCCCCGCCTACATGCCGCTCGCCGCCACCGACCATGGCCTCCATTTTCAGGCAGCCATCGTTGCTTACGGCTTCCCAACTCAGGCCGCCACCGTCGATCCATGCACCGCTCGCATCGCCCCTGGTTCCAACCTCGGTGCCGCCGTCGTTACTTGAAGATGAGAGAAACCCTAACACATGGCTTCTCTTCAAAGAGATTCGAATCCCACAAAGCTCAAAATGGGGAGTTAATTTGGAATAATTGCAGTAAAGATCCTCCTCCCATAAGTTTTTATCAAAAGGACCAATTGAAGGATATATTATGCTATGGAATCATTTTAAGTGAAGGGGTAGAACATTTGCAGACATGCCCCTCAATGGAGAAAAATTATAAACGTAACATTGAAAGGGATCTAATTGGAGTGTTTGAAGTTACCATTTCAAGATCGAATTCTCCAATGGCACATTGAAGATCAAGCAATTCGTCGGGAGACGAATTTTTCAAGCGGAGGAGATGCAGCGCGCTACTAATAAATAGGGTCTTATTTATTTATTTTTGTCGTTGATTAGAGTCTAATTTTATTATCGAGTCGTTGCATTTTTAAATAAAGAGATCGTGTGTGAACTCAATTTAATTAGTTGGAGTCAATTAGGATAAATTAAAGACTTGAATTTATTTCAAATCAATTAGTTAGTCGGTTAGAGTCATTTTGGATAAGATAGAGTCAAATTTGAATTTTAAAATTGAAATTTCTTTATGATGTAATCCCACCCCTCCAATATAAAGGGGATGGTAGGCTATTGTTTAAGAAAGTTCAAGTTGAAGTAAAATCGAAATTTATCCCATATCTCCTTCCTTTATCTCTCCCTTCCCAACGTGATCTCTGCGGTTCTCTTCTCCAAATCTCTCGCATTCGGCGAGTTATTCTCTTCTTCCTCCCTCCAACTTCTTCCACCAAATACTTTCCACCATCAAATTTATTTTTCCACCGTTGACAATATTCGATTTGCATCAGTATTTCTCTGGCAGCCAAGTCAACAAATCCCTTGGATGTGTTGAGTCAAGATACACATGATTAAAATGCATGCTTAGGTGTTCCATTCAAGACCACACAACTGATGTAAGCAGACTGATCTCCTATTGGATGATTTAATTCAAGATATACATTATTAAAATGCATGCTGCATGCATAGGTGTTCGATTCAAGACCACAAAACTTATGTAAGCAGACTAATCTATAATTTTAAAGTATGTAGAAGTGGTTTGAGAACCAGAGCATGGAGATTCTTTTGAGGAATAATGCTGCTCGGGTTGGTACATATTTCTGTAAGTTTCCAGGATTAAAGTAAAGGTTGAGGAAAGGGCACATATTACAATGCAAACTTTTCCATTGGGTGGCCCCGTAGAAAGGAGTAGAGGTGTCCTGTTGATACTTGATGGGTTACAGCGGTGTTCATAGGTCTATTACTGAAGGTCTGTTGAGGGTTTAGGTACTGACAAATGCTAAGAGAGACCTTGCTTACAATATTAATTATGAAAACGTCAGAGGCAATAGCGTTTTCTCATACTAGTTTCTAGTAGTTTTGAAAAGCTGTGCTAGGATTTTATTGTAGCATTTATTGCTACAAGAAATCTTAAATTGGGAGGAGAACATCACTTATCTTGCAAAGCAGCTTCGTTTTGGAGGAAGAGGCGGTGCTTAAAATAGGTGGACTTATTCACTTCACGACTAAGGAGGGGCAAGCACTTCGTTTGGTTCAACGAGAAATTGGCATAAGGGTTCTTGGCCGATCCTCTGCCTCATCCCATTGGCTCAATAGCACATTTTCGTAGGAGTGACAAAGTGCTGGTTTGACTCAATTAAGGGTGCTAGTGGCATTTGGGTGCATGTATGACTCGAAGATTTCCAAAGCTGTTAAAAGTTATCGGGGGCTTAAATCGATAGCTGATGATGTTCAAGAGGGAGACTCGTGAGGCTAGACTCAGATCGATCAGAGCCCAAGAGGATTAACCGTTTGGACCTTGTTGATGATGTTTGGGAGTTGATAGTTGATGGGTTAAAGGAATGCATAATGCATCAGGGTCTGCTAGTTGAGAAAGTTTGTTTTTAAGGCCAAAAGGGGGGGAAACGCTCTTCGATGCCCACCCCATGAAATTCTATTTATGGAAGATTGAAGAACTGAGATGGACTGGAGGCATGATCAAGATAGAGATGGATCAAAGAGGGATATGCTAACATAAAATTTTTCCATACTATGACCAGTGTGAGGAGGGGGAGAAATCACATCCATTCCATTAAGGTCCAAAGGAAGGAGGTTAGTGGGACCGTGAGAACGGTGCAGCCATTGTGGGGAATTTTCATCTGTTGAGCAATTGGGTATAGTGTGGGTGTTATGCAAGCAGGATTTTGCTCGCTCGGTGTATGGAGCTTACAAGGGGGATGACTTTGCAGGAAGTGCATAACGCTTTAATGAGCCTAAATGAGGATGGGTAACATGCCCTGACATCTTTCCAAACTCATTCTACAAGTGATTTTGGAATGTGGTATGTTTTGGAGTTTATTATGGAGTTTACGCAAGATTATAGGGGATTTCTCAAGAAGGCGCATATTTTTCTCCTCCCCAAAGGTAATGAAAATATGTGTCTGGAGGATATATGTCCTACATTGTCAAACAGAATTTATCCCATTGTAGCAAAGTTGCTGGCCAATCATCCTGGGCGTGGTGTCGGAGGTATCATCTCTCCTAACTAGTCGACCTATATTCCAGATGAAATTTGGTGAGTACCTTGGTTATGGCAACTGATCGGTAGAGATGTCAATCGAAGGGTATTTCTCGGAAAATCAAGTTTTGCAAGGCTTACGACAACATTGAATAGAGATTTATGTGGTCCACTCTCAACAAGAGGGACTTTCTGGACACTTGCGTTACTTGGATGAAGCAATGCATAACAATAGTGTCATACTCAGTCCCGGATAACGGCAAGCCGGAGGATGGGTTTTTTCAGCCCCAAAGGGGAATTCGACATGGTTGCCCTCTTCTCACACTGCTATTTGTAATTGTCGTGATCGCGTTTGCAATATTGGCCAAGGGTGTGATCAAGGGCAGGTCCAGTGTTAGATAGAAGACGGGATGTTTCCATACCTCTTCTCCAGTACACAGACGAACACGGTGCTCTTTATTGTCAGGTGCGAGAGGCTAGAGGCATGTCGAGTGTTCTGGATATATTCAGATTCATGTCATGTCTTAAAATCAACAGGAACAAGTCGTCTTTCATTCCATTTGAACTTTCTCAGGAAGAGGTGGAGGCTTGTGAAAGTTATTACTTATTAGATCACCACATATTGATTTCTATACATCACAGTGGAAACTAAAACATGTTAACTGACGTGCATGAAATACTTGTGATTTTCCAACAATAGAAAAGATGAAGAAGAAAAGGAGTAAGCACCTTTTTGCCATCTTCCAACAGGAGCCATGACACTGTGCCCGATATAATTTTCCCGATGCTTATCCACTTTAACATCATCCCACTTGAATTCTGCAAGTATATAAATGTGAGAAATTAATCCATGGCCTCAATAACAATTACGAACATCTTATTAAAATTATTATTAAGGAATTTTAGAGGTACTATAGGAACGTAAAAGTTTTTATTTAAAATGTGGCAATAAAGGTGTAGGGAAGTTCAAACAAAATAAATTACCGGACATGCTAGTGTATCCGCACGGAAAACATCCAGAATCTTAATTCCTTACATATGAAAAATTCACAGCTGTAATTAAGCAAATTGGTAAAACAGATGTCCACATTCTCTTCAAAACAACAAACGTATAATGTATGACAGTGGACTGAGAAGAAACGGCTGCTTTTCCACTCAAAGAAATCAGTGTCAACATTAATACAAATAGGCCCTCAAATGTCTCAAAACTCAGACCTAATAGCAGCTACGAGTCCCTTCCTATATCAATTATTCACATTTTTATCAGGTCAACAGCCTCCACATTGATTTCCTTCTCCTCCCCTTTCTTCTTCTGTAAAAGGAAACAAAATAATATTGGGATTTTATCACTTGTGCCCCTCCGAGATATCGCAATATCAGTTATGCCCCTATCTTTTTGGTAATATCAGTTGTGCCCCTCACTTCTTGCTCCGTCATCAGTTGTGCCCTTCCGTCAGATTGACCGTCAAAAAATTAAAATAACCATGGTTTATTCAAACCATGGTGTGGTTAAGAAGGGTATTATGGTCCATACATCTTCTTCATCTTCTTCCTCCTCCATTTGCTCTTCTTCCTTCTCCTCATAAATTCTCTCTCTTACTAACACCTTCATGCATCCATCGAATCTCTAAAATTTTTACATTTCCACGGACATATCACTCATTACGGATCAAACGATGAATTTTATTGAAATTTTGGATGACTTTTTATGAATCAATTAGTCAAAAATTTATCAAAATTTAACAAAAAACTCAACTCCCCAGTTTCAGCCACAGGTGGAGGAGGAGGGCGGAAGGGGCCGGAGGAGGGGTAGGCGAGGGGGCGGCGCGTTCAGGGGGAGGGGGAGGGAGGGGCTGGAGCAGACATTGCGGTCGGGAGCTCGAAACGGCAAACCGGGCAGGTATTCCTCATCCGCAACCACGGCAAAATGCACTCTTCATGGTAGCCGTGCGAGCACGGCAGCCGTTTGACAATCCCCCCGACCGCAACCTCCTCCTTGCACACAGGGCACACCGGCTTCTCCCCCTCTTCATCCTGCACCACAACAACCGAGGGCAGACTCTGCAAAACCATCTGGGCAGCTGGAGGTCGCCCGCTTGTCGAGGCCTCCTCCGCCATGATATTCTCAACTGCCTCTTCAAACTCCTCATCGAACAAGTCCTGCAGACCGCCGTCGATCCCATCCCACCCCATCAGAACCTCCCACACCTCCGCCTCCACTTCATCCACATCACCCCACACGTCTATGATCGCTTCATCCGCATCGCCCCAAGCATCCGCTTCATCAACGTCACCCCATTCCTCCACTTCTACTCCTTCGGCATCGTCCCACGCCTCCACTATGGCTCCATCTGCATCGCCCCACGCATCCACTTCCACCCCCTCCCCATCGCCCAACGCCTCCACTTCCATGCCCTCCGCATCGCGCCACGCCTCCACATCCAGTTCATTGGCATCACGCCAGTCATCAGCACACGCTCCATTCATCGCATCGGCCAAGGATTGCTCGACATCATACCCCATCTCCACATCCGAACTAACCTCCTCCAACTCAACAACCTCTTCCACATCCCATCAACCCCATCTTCTTCCCATTCCAGTTCCTCGCCAGCGCTTTCCGACTCGAAGATCCACAGCGGAGGCACGTTGAGGTCCTCCTCGAAGGCATCGGAGTGCAGATCGAAGACATCTCCAGAATCGAAGGAGGGAAGGGGCAGGGGCAGGGGCAGGGGCGGGGGCGGTGGGCTGGGAGGAGGTACGGGGAGCTCGGGGCGGCGCGGGGTAGGGGCGGGGGCAGAGGGGGAGGAGGAGGAGGAGGAGGTGGTGGAGGAGGAGGAAGAGGATGGGGAAGAGGAAGAAGAAGAAGAGGATGAGGAAGATGATGTAAAATGACCTCATAACCTTTTTTTTAAATTAATTCCGCCTATGTCCTTAAAGTTAACGTCCGTTTGCACTGTGGATGGACGGTAACTAACCCTAGGGGCACAAGTGACAAAATAACAAGAAGTGAGGGGCACAACTGATATTACCAAAAAGATAGGGGCATAACTGATATTGCGATATCTCGGAGGGGCACAAGTGATAAAATCCCAATAATATTTATCACATAGCATGTCCCTGTAGAATCCATCCAATTTTTCACATTACCTTCTTCCTAGATCCATGTACAATCCATCCAATTTTGCATATTGTCTTCCTCGTCCTCATCTAAAGAGATTAACAAGTATCCTTCTGAATTCAAAATTAAGAGTGAATCTGATAATGTTTTAAATATCATGAGGATCTTAAAGCTCAATGTTTCGGTGGCAGATTTTAAAAAACTAAAACTGAATAGATGTGTGATCAAATGGATATTGAAATTTAAAAGAAAAACAAAATTTTTGTGTAAAAGAGAGCCATCTCAACCTCTTAGAAGTAAGACAAAATCTTCTTGAAAGTAACCTCACGAAACTTAAAATATATAAAAAAACTCGGGGAAGAGATTCTTGACAATATTGGTTCAACTCAATTTCAAGTTCCCAACCATATCATTTCTATCATCACCGTTTGCTCATATTGTTATGATTACGAACTTCTGCAGTACCTCTTGATATATCTACAGCTAATTTTATTTATTTTATCTACATACCATAAGGTGAAACATATGCCATACATGCTGTTGTACCTCTTGGTCTACCTAAGACCATTCTTATCTTACTATTTACTTTCCATAAGGCGTAGCATAAATCAAATGTATCTTCAATTTTTGTGGGAAGTAATTCAATATTTAGCCTCTTTAGAATTTTATAGTTTGGGCATTTTCTTCTCAAATGTCTTTTCAGACAAGGACGGGCATCCATTATACATGCTCACCCTATATATTCACAAAAGAATAAACCATATTACAAAAACCAAGCATCAGCCATGCCCTTGGCATGGTGCATAATATTTTCCACATACTCTCATGTCAGAAACATCCATTACGAGCAAGCCAACGGCCCACAACAACGAGAAAGCTTTCAGCTACTCACAGATAGTCCTAAAACAATTAGCATGAAGAGAAGTTATAGAAGTAACCTTGTTCTTTTCTGGGAAGAGTCACTTCATGATGAGTCATGACATCTCCAACAAAGGACAGAAGTTGACCAGTCCAAAGTGGATATCAGTAGAAAACTTGAGCCATAATAACAATTATAACACTAAAGCAATTATGGCAAAGTAATCTAACCACTCAATTGAAGCACTCTACCAAATCATCCTAGCTCGATCCCAAGAAAAACACGAGCCCAATGTCTTCATTATATTCAACATATAGTGGGCAGATCACATTCATACACTGTAAAATATTGGCTCTCTGCATTTTTGTCGTTACTCTCCCACGTCTCATCAACTAAAGGAACACTTTCACCCTTGGGAGGCTCTTTCGAGCTCCAAATGAACATGCAATCATAACCTAAGTCGTTGATATAAACACCAAGGGAGTAGACGAAGTCCTATAATCCTTCTTAACTGAAAGGTCACCATCAACTCAACTAAGTCTAATGATCCCATTCAATCAAGGGCCCTCTACAGAGGTCAATATATCAATTAGTCTTGGGAACTTTGCACTTTTTTTCAAAAGATAAAACAAAATGTAGGACTCCACGCCTAAATTGATCTAAGCCTCCAAGATGTTCATCCCACAATTTGCCGCCAAAGCATATAGTCTCAAAAATCAAGCCTTCAACATCCCATCATCTTTTTAGTCGTCAATACAAAATCGACAAGACCATCACTTAAAAATGGATGCAAGAAAGGATGCTACGTCAAGCAAAACAGATAAAATCCCCATCCAAGGTTTAAACAATGAACTCATCGAGCCCCTCACAACACATGTATTGATTGTACTTCCACATACACTTCGTACAGACGGCAAAGCAAATCATTTCTCTCCCCTTAGATCCTCGACATCTACTTAGCAAGAGGACCTTTTTTTCATCTTTTTACGCAACAACACAAACAAACTCCTATTTTCAAAAGGCCACATCACATATTCACCATCAACCAATGAAACAACATGTGTATCGCACCTAGAGCTTAAGCAGAAGAACCTCCTCATAATAGCCTCGAGACATTGACGGCAATCACCAATAATACACAAGTGGCGATGAAGAGTAGAGGAAAATCAGAAAGAACATACGTAAGAAACACAAGATGATCGCCCTTAGAAAGACAAGTTGCCTTCCAACTCATCGGCTTACACTTCAACTTCTGCAAAAAGAGCACCCTATCGAGCTACCAAAACTACAACAAAAGAGAGGGGCAAATATGCATACAGAGTCCAAGAGTCGTCCCACAATCATCAGCCTCCTTGAATGAAATCCCGCAAGTGGCAAAAGCAAATTTTGCATGATTTACTTTGAGACCATCTCACCAAAAATCTCTAAGATCATGGATATCCTCTCCTCCCCGACAGCACCCCCAGGTCCCCCTATCAACGAAGAAAATTATTATGGCATATTGTAACATTGATTCTGAAACATTGTCATGAGAATAGCCTACACAAAACCCTCTTCGCATCGTATGATCGACCAAATTGACAACAAGGCAACCACTATAATGAATAAAAGAGCAGCCCGAGGAAAGCCCGTGATTTTGTCATGCCTCTGTGGAGCAGCTTTATGCACACAATTGTCAAGTCTTTTTCCCACTTTAAGTGGAGCTCAATATATGGATTTGGTGCCTCTAAACAAATCTAATTTGGTATATATTTGGCTTAAATCTAAAAGTGTCATATCTTTTTATTAGGCAAAAAAGGGAGAAATACCATACATTTATTTAGTCTTATAGCCCCATCTTGCAAGTAGCCAGAACTAGTATATGTCATGAAGGGGCCATGGCCCCTCCTTGATTATTATATGTCACTTGTGCCAAGGTTCGAAATATCGATATTGATATCGTATCGATCAACCCGAAAAGGGATATATCAGGGATATATTGGGATATATCTACGATATCGGTGGAAATCTTAGGAAGTTATGAAAAATATTTTTTTCACAAACTAAGATCATACTAGTTCTTAAAACAATAAATAGCATGCAGATACATGTTTATATGCAAGAATGGGGTGTATTTAGCATATTAATACACATTATATCGCATATATCGTTGTTGTCAATGTTGAATGTTGATAGATTTTAAAAAGGAAGCAATGAAATTCAAACAATAACTTAGTGACATCAAATCAAGGAGGTGCATTTATCACATTAACATTACATTATATATTATATATCAACAATATAGCAAGCTATATTAGATATCATACGAACAAGCTAATGAGCATAATAATATATATGTATGCAAACATTCCTTGATTAGCTCTTGAGTCGTTTCATCTCCATCGTAAAAGGATCCCCCTCTCCCCCGTTCAAGCGCCCCCAGCCCTAAAAATATGCAAATCATAATGTGTTTTTAAATTTTAATACCAAGAATAGATACAAAAGCAAAATCCCAAACAATGAGATCAAACATTTAAAAAATCCTTCAAAAATAATTTTAAAAAAGTGATATTGAGCAATATTGATATCACACCGATGGTATCGATCGATATCGATCGATATTTGGGAAATTTTGTAAGGAATTCTTCAATTTTGATCACTATGAGACAAATTGCCCATATTTCCCAAATATCAGAAAAGGATTTGTTATTGACGAGACAAATTGCCAATGATTCACTGATATCTCCTGAGATATCGGGCGATATCTGGGAACTTGATATATACCCGAATATCGATATCCTCCCTCTAGCGATACTAATATATTGCAGATATATTGTGATATTTTAAGCATGCTAGAAATCATAAATTTGGTTATTTATTTGTATCGGATTTATTCTCATATGTGTTAATATAGGTAGTTGCTACAAAATCTCAAAATTTCAACTTTGAAAGCTTAAGGAATAAAAAATACCTTCCAAGCTTCTTTCCTTCTAAACAAGCAGCGAAGTCAACTAACATAGTTGATGTTGATGATAGAGCATTAATATTGACACGTACCAATAATATAACTCGAAATGATTGAAAGTTTGAACTAAATACTTAAAAATCATCAATATCGTCGATATATCACTTGATATAGATTAGCCATGGTAATATGGGTATCCTTAACTTGTCGATATGGATAGATCGCCGAGATATCAAGGATATATCGGAATATTTAGATCTATGACGGGTGCAATGTATTAAGTTTTTAATATGACCCTTCCTTAATTGTATAATAAATAGTGTTAGAGAAAAGTTATAAAGATATTTAATGGTCAAGTGGTTGAGTAACATGGTTATTATTTTGAAGATCAAGGTTCGAATCTTACATCCCCCAATTTTAATTTCTTTTATATAGTTTATCCAATCACTTCCAAAGTCTCAAAATTTAAGTATAATTTTATATAAAACTATATTCGGATTCATTTATCTCTCTCATTGTTTCTAGCACACCTTGTAAATAAAAAATATATTGTTTCCTTTTAACCATGAACTTTTTTGTTTCAAAATTTCACTTGACAATTTAGCCTTTTGGGACGGATTTAGAAAGGCTTAAATTGTTAGATTTATCAAATTTTAAAAATCACCATTGAAAATAATAATCTATTTGAAAATCTAAATTTAGTAATATATTTAAATTGTAAGTTTATCAAAATTGAAAGGTGTTCATTTAAAAATACCAACTCTTTTAAAATATCATTTGAAAATATAATGATTTTTTTCCATTTTTGAGCATACATAATAGTTATATTCAGATCGCATCCAACCGCCAACCAGAACTTAGATCCAACAGGCACACTAGACATCATTCATATAAGACCATTTTTTTGTTCTGAAAGTGAAACGGAAATGAGTAACTATCAACAACTACTTGAGAAGTAATTTCCATCCGAAAATCATGTCGGAGCCCGCACTTCCAAAAAGAAGTAAATTCGCCTGAGGGGTACCTGTGGAAACTTATTCCACGGGACCCCCAGGCGAATATATTAGAAAAAGATTAAACAATTTTTTAAAAGTTCTTTTGATATCAGGTCAAAGATGTAAGAGAACTCGTTAAGGATATTTTGTTAAGTACCGCAAGGGAGCCGTGACTTGAGGTCATGGCTTCCTTTGTAGGAAGCTGTCACTTGCAATCACAGCTCCCACTCAAGGAAGCCGTGATCCCAAGTCACGGCTTTCTCTGCTTCCAAAACAGGCAACTCCCCATTCCAAGGAGATGCAAATCTTACAATATACAAGCTTCGGTGGCCTTTCAATTTTAATATACATAATTTGTATTAGAAAAAGAATAATAAAACAAAAGTCCATTATACACGTAAGACAATAATTCTCCTTGATTCGATTGTGATATAGAAAACCACATAACATCATAATATAACAAGAAAATGTTCATTTTAGATACATTGTCATACATATCACTACGTAAGACACAGTCCATCACACATGTTTCCTTATACGAAAGAATCTAAAAGCTTTGGTGGTCTTTCCTCGGGTTCTTGCGGTATCTCATCAGGTTGCAGTTGTGTTGAGTGCACGATCTGGTTCGCTTGATCAATCTCTGAAATCATAGATCCACCGATAACCGCAACGTCGTCCATATGAAGTACCAGAAGTGGAGAGCAACGTGAAGGGCCAGCGTTAGTAGGACACCTCTCCTTCACCGGGACGACTGGTGTGGACGGGCTACTAGGGGTGCAATGGTCTTGAAAAGGAGTCTGAAAATCATCAGCAATAGATGCTTGGACATGCTGCCTCCGACCTCCTCTAACTCTTGCTCCTTCACGTCCTGGCCCTTGTCCTCGTCCTCGACCCCGCTCAGTAGGAGTTAGTTCCGCGAAATCCCCTTCTTCATTTCCTCCAGTGTCCTCATCATTATCTGCCCCATCTCTAAACTGTCTCTTGATGGCTTCCACTAGTCGGCGCTTCGAATCAACCGTCAAAAATGCCACACGTTCTAGGTCATCCCTCGCCAGATGGATCTCTCCAAACCTCGAAACCTGAAAAGGAGAAAGACTTGAGTCATATTCTATGTATCTTGAAAATGCTATGATATTGTAATTGTTACTTACAACAAAGTCCATTATGCACCCGTGTCTACCAATAAATCGTCGGGTGATACGGTTATACCAACTCATATAGTCATATGTTACCACATCTCCTCCTGGCACTATAGGGACCGTCTCCACAATATAATCCCTAATGTTCTCCCGCATCCCCAAGAAGTTCGCATGGAATTGGATCCAATCATCGTTGATCTTCCCTTGAAGATCTATCGGGTGGAGCTTTGTGTGTTGCATGGACCTGGGATCCCCTGCACTGCTCCAAACTGTCGTAAGACACGATCTGGAGTGTATAACTCAACCAAACAAGAATGAATGAGTGGTACTCTTGCAACATGAAGATCTGGTGCTTTTAAGCAGTACGGAGGAAGCATCTGCATCACACATGTCGTGTAAGGCCTCCAAACAACCTACGAAAATAGATAGAATTATATTAGAATCATGGATAACTAATCGTAGTGTAACAACATGCTAGGTTTACTTTCATACCTGTGACGTTGTCTGAAGGTCAAATGCATCTCGATATGGGCACACCATGTGTGTTGGCTCAGTAGTGACGTCGAAATATGCCTGCCAACAGCATCCTAAGGGGCTCCCCTCCCCAATCGGGCCTCCGGTGTACAGTGGATGCTATGTGGGGATAATGTTCCCATGCCCACAACAGCAGTAAGAGCAAAGGGCCACAGATCTCTATAGCTTCTGCTTAGGATGAGATGCACAACTACCTCTAAAGGAAAGTCAGGCAAGCAGATCCCCAGGATAACTGTCCACATGCCTCAATGTCTTCGAGCATTGGAAGGTAAATCGGCGAAACCTCATTGTCGGACTTGTCCGGAAAGACAACCCCTCCCAAGAGCTGTAGTATATATGCACGGGTGTACTGTAGAATGGTCTCCTCATCAGCATACTCTGGAAGCCATGTCATGCGGATACGTGCACCACCAATGTTAGGCTTCTCAGGCCTCACTCAAGAAGCCTCTCGCATAGTCCAGGCCAGCTAGGAGACGTATATCCAATCACGGGATGTCCATCGATCTTCAGTCCAAATATGTAAGCCGTATCCTGCAACGTGATCGTTATCTCCCCATGGTGCATGTTCGGATTGAAGATAACAATTAATGCAGTATCCAATCACTCTGAGCGTCATCTCTCCACCAATGCAGTAAATGTCAATCAAGTGAGATGAAGTCCAGTTGCATCACTCCTGATATGACACAAATTGGACCAATACGATTCTCAAAAATATGAAGCCGAACTCTCTCCAAAAACCAGCTCCAACTGTCTTCATCCTCCTCATTCACGAAGGTAAATGTAAGAGGTAGGATGTGGTTTGCTGCATCAATGCCACATGCAATGAGCACCTTCTGCTTGTAGCTACCATACATATGAGTATCATCAATGCTAACAATAGGCCTGCAATGTCTCAATGCACTGATACATGGACCAAATGCCCAAAAAGCCCATTTGAAAAGCTTCTCGTAGCCACCAACAGGATCCCCACAGAGATCGGTCACGGTTCCTGGGATTGATGTCTCCAATGCACGAAACAGGTATGGCAATTCGTTGTATGAAACGGCTCAATCACCGTATACTGTCTCTATTCCCTTTCTCCTAACATCTCATATCCTTCTACGGCTCACCATGTACCCGAACTCATCAGAGATAGACTGTTGTATGTATGAAACCTTCATGGTTGGTGAGACCTTGATTTAATTCAGAAATTTATGTGCCATGAAGTTGCAATCAAGTTGAGGGTGATCTTGGTTTGCTACACGATGCAAGCAAGTATGTGGTGCATCTAATTTCGAAATCATAAAGAGGCCATCAAGTGGGCGGCGATGTCCACGCAACCGTCAAAGGCAACTCTTGCTCCTCTTGCTACAATAAATAACACATACATGACGGTCAGACTCATGCACTTCAAAATTGTAGTGGTGTTTAACGTGAAATAATTTGACTGAATAAATCAAGTCTTCTTTTGACTTGAAGGTCATCTCATTCCTTAACTCATCTGAACTTGCCAGTCTATCATGAATTCCCATCACATCATCATTGTTTCGGATGCAACCATCACCGTCTTGTGTGTTATAAAAGGGAATGTCAGACTCAACATGCACAATCTCGTTCTTATCGTCCAACATTTCACCATCATCATTTTCCATTTCATCATCAGTGTTCTGTGGGGTATCATCCATCATACGATCAATCTCGGGATCGTAGTCCTCCCCTATAGTGTAGATGGGGTTATTCAGGCAGGGTCCCCAAGCTGGGGCAAATTTATTGATGTGGCCATCTCCACATGAGTTGTAGATACATGAAGACTCTCACGGGCCCTTCCAAAGGTGGGTCCTGTCACATCAAATGTACGAGAAACATGATGCGTTCTTGGAACCGTCGCCGCAGCTTAGCGTATATACGTACGAGCTTTTGTGCATACAATGTCAGTAAATAAAACTGATCGGTATGAGCCTCCCATCATCTCAGCATAGTTCAAAATATCGTCAATGTCACCATCATACTCGACATCAACCAAAAATGTCTCATTATTCTCCAACATCCTGTGAAATACACGTAACTATGTACCATTGGTTAAGTCAAGATAAAATGATTTTGCAATCATCTCGACCAATCCATTAAATGGCAAACCTATCCCAACTCTTATGGGTTTCACCCGACCTCCTTCGTATCTGACTTCTTTGCCATCCTTAGTAATCTTTCCACCAAAATGGTACAAGCACATTACTTCCATTCCTTTGACTATCTTCAAAGAGGAGAATAATTAAAATTACACATGAATAAAACACCACTCCTAAATAGACAATGTGTGGCATATACAAAACCAAACAATTTTACCATTTTAAACATATAAGACTAGAGTATACTCACAGTGGATGAGATGGAGCAGCACGAGGAGAGGTGGCAACGAGAGGGAGGATGCGAGGGGACCACCGGCTCGAGGGGGCGGAATGGGAGGAGGTGGCGACGAGGGAGGGGCAGTGCTGAAGGAGGCAACGGCGCTGAAGGAAGGGGACGAGTCGCAGCTGGGGCTATATTCAAGTCCTAGCCGTGACTTGGGATCACGGCTTCCTTGAGGGGAAGCCGTGATTGCAAGTGACGGCTTCCTACAAAGGAAGCCTTGACCTAAAATCACGGCTCCCTTGTGGTACTTAACAAAATATATATTCGCCTGAGAGTCCCGTGGAATAAGTTTCCACGATACCCCTTAGGCGAATTTACCTCCTTCCAAAATTACATGCACATTACAGTGCCTTAAGTGCACCCCGATTCCTTTGCACGTTCAAATCGACCATAACTGGAAACCCTCCAAACTCCAACTCAGCACACACCAAAGATTTTCATGACCAACAAAATCATATTCTGTAAGCATTGCAAATAAAAAAATACTCCGAAAATCCAAAAACCTCGAACATCTAGTTCAAAAAGATCTCTCCAATCTACAACATAAGCAACAATCACCAAATGAGAGATCCACGTCAAATTCCAAACTATGCAGATTATTGGATATTACATATTTATATGGGTATGGAAAGCGTCAGGAAGAAAGATTGAGTGGCATCTGGAAACGAGATTTGGGAACGGAAAAACAGAATGATTTTTAAGCAGAAGTGGGGGGCGAAACGGGGATGGACTTACGGTCTCGGCCGCCTCGAACGCCGCCTCTGGTTGGATGATACATCTCTTTCGATTCGGTGGTGACGAGATGAGATCGAGAGGGGAAGATGGGGATCGATTTCGAGGGAAGAGAGACGCGAGAGGGTGAGAAAGCGGCCGACGTTGGAGAGATGAGAGGTGGACTTTCTTGACTATTTTGAAGGCAAAATAGAGTTCTTTTTGTACCCATGGGAAACTAATTCCCAAAATGAGTACGTCAGCACGGCAAACCGTTGGACGCGCCACGTCAGAACGGCAAACCGTTTACCGCGCCACGCAGGAGAACGGCAAACGGTTTGCCGATACATCCCCATTCCAGGAAAAAGTTTCGGTCTGTACCCATTTTGGGAAATAGTTTCCCATGGATACCCATTATGAGAAATAACTCGTTTGGGGGAACAAAGTGTTACTTATTTGAGATAAGATTGCTCCAAACGGCCTTTTCTAGGATAGCATCAATGAAATAATCTGAATGATTGTTTAAAAATAATTATTAAAATAATTGTAATTAATTAAGTAGACCTGAAGTCAAGGTATTCGAAAAAATAAACATTGATCTACACCTCATATGTTAATTTGGAAAAAGCGCAACAGCTATCTTCCAAAGCGGCATATTACTTAAGGTGACGATTTGAAGTTGGACTCATGAGGGGATCGTTGGAGAGAAATAGCCGCATTGTCTTCTCTCCCTCCCTCCTCCCCAACCCTTCCTTCCATTCTTTACTTCCACCCCCTAACTCTCTCATTTCATCTTCTCCAACTCTTTCATTTCCTTGTCCCAACCTTTCTCATCTCCTCCTTAATTCTATTATCTCCTATCCCATTCTCATCATCGTCTTCTATTAAACTGAATCGAGCTCACTATTCTTCTCTCATAGCATTTTTTTGCATAATACTTTTTGTAGTATATTGTTCGGGTGAGAGAAGATTATGTATCATTATCAATTTGGATTTGTTTCGTATCATTACCAACGATCATCTATTCTGGGTACTTATTAATATATTTTTATTGTGCAATAGTACATTTTTTATCATCTATGATTGCTATAGACAATTATATCTTCATTAAAATTTAGTTGACCTTGTCAGATGTATAATATACATTATTAACCACTGTATTTAGTGAGGAATAATGTAAATGGGCCCCTTCTAGATTATTGTGGAAAATTTGTTTATAGTATAAACTATATGTTTACATTAAAAAAATAAAGGTTAAATTGATCGGACTTATTGAACAATAAATGTTATTAAATAAACTCTATATTTTATATGACAAAAATAGATATTTAAATCTAATTTAGAACGTTCTATGCAAAAAGAACATGAACAAATGTAACATAGACATCAAACCTTTTTATTTAGTCATTCATCGAATGTCGTGATTATAGAAATCATTACGTCATTTAACATACAAAAATATATAGTAGTTGATGATCGTATATGATTATATCAAAATATTCCAGTTCCTTATAACTTTGTATTTACTTATTCATACATGTGAATATTTCATTAGATATGGTATGCAACAATGTATCTATATCGTTGTGTTGGGGTGGATAAGTGAACATATTTGAGTATCATCTAGACTGTATTCGCATTCAAAATGGATGATAATCTTCCCATATCGAAAGACTATGTCGATTTGTTGGCTTGAGTTTTTGAAGCCATCAATAGCTCACTTCGTTGATACATCCTTACATTAAGGGATATTTACACCCATAACGTTGAGCAATTTCTTAATTACACCATGAACCCTCGATAATTCATAATTACACCCCGAACCTTGAATAAGCGCTCCGTCATACACCCATAATCCTCTGTTAATTTAGTTTATTAACTTAATCATACTATTGAATTAATTTAACCTATCCTCGATCCAACAGTTGACTTAAACCAAAATCAAAAAAGAAAAGGAGAAAAAAGCCCACCCCTCCCTCTTCCTCCTTCTGTCCCCTCTACCTTCAACTACCGACCACCTCCCCCAACTTCCTCCTCCAGCCCCCTCCCCCTTCCTCTATCGACTACCTCCCACCCTTCCTCCACCGACCACCTCACACCCTTCCTCCACCGACACCCCCCTCCCCCTTCCTTCGCCAGCCCCTCCTCCTTCCTCTGCCTACAACATACCCCCCCCCCCCCCCCCGCAAACCCCCTTTCCTCCTCTAGCCCCCTCCCTAGAAGCTCCAATCCTAGGAAGACACCTCGAAGCTCCATCAACGTGAGCTCTTCGGATTATGCCTGTAAACAACCCCAGATTCTCGTCGAAGTCAACTTCTAGGACACCTAAACCTCCTCTTATAAGAAGACCCCAAAACCTGATTTTTGTTGACATCCACTGCATGGGAAGGTCTTCCTCCAGCGCAATTTTTTTGTGACATAATCGAATTAGGTCTGAGACAAAATGAGAACCCTCTCCAGCATAATTCGTTGGATACTTCAAAACTCCATCGAGCAGCCCACGGTTGTTGCAGAGCTTCTAAAGCCAAGGTTCCACCAAGTCAACTCATTCATCATCTTAAATAACTCTGGCATCTACTGCATGTGAGTTCTTCTCATCGTTTTTCGCTCATCTCTCACTTCAATCTCTAGCCCCCTTCGACAACGTGCAGTAGCCAGAGCAAAGCCCTCTTCCTCCACCTACAACAAGGGCATAGATCCATTCATCTCACTCCTTCTTGAATCCCTTTGAGCTTCCATCCCCTTAACTCCAGGTCAAGGCTTCGTGATTCGGGCCAGGTCATCTGTTGCAAGTTTTCTTGGTCCGAGCATCTACAGCATCCTCAATGCCTCTCACGAAGCCTCACTAAGCTCCCTTTATTGGCCTCTCATGCTTCCCGATTTAGAAGAAGACGGGGAAGGGGGCCCTAAAAGTTCATTCGTTCAAGCAGAGAGAGGGGATCCTTACTAGCATTTGGTCCCCTTCAACCACCGATGGAGCTACATGCATTCGTTGATGCTCACACATTAGTTCCAGGTTTGAAGCCTCCATCGAAGTCGCATTTATGTCGGAGCCACCTCGTGAGGGCCACATCAAATCGTGGTCGAGACCCCCTTATGCAACGGTAGGGTAGAAGAGGAAGACGACGAGAAAGTGGTGCTCATGTTGCCTAAGTTGAGGAAGATTGGAGGGGCATCTTTTGGAAATGTGACTTTGTTCATGGGGGTAAATTTGTCCAAAATTGACATAATTCATCAAATCTAACAATGGGAATTTATGGAACTTGACACATGGTTATATCATATAAGGGTTGAGCATTATTCGGGGTCCTGGGTGTAATTATGAATTATAGAGGGTTTGTTGTGTTATTACAAAACTACTTAGGGTTGCGGATGTAAATATCCCTTAAATTAATATATAATAGTAATATGAAGTACCAACTTTATTTTCAATTTTAAAATCGGATTGTCAATCCACTCTAGCAAAGATAGTCTCTATCAATAAAGTTAACTTTGTCCATGCACATGTCAAAGCAAAACCTGATTGATGAAGATTGCATATCGTCCTCTTCAAGATGGCATATTCACACTTGAAAGACAAAGAAATAATAAATTATATAAAGATCGTTAAATTGACAACCTACTTTGATCATGACAGCAAATATACACCAGTTGAGAATATTGGTGATCATTCATAATTGAATAAAGATGCATACTTGTTGACGTAAAGATCTGAAAGGGGAAAAAATAAAATGAGAGTGAATCCAAAATTGAAACTGCATATCATGGAAGATGAGGAAAATAACAATATCTCTCATGAGTTTGGATATTGTTCATTGTTGCTGACTTCAGGAAATGAGGATAGAGGAGATTCTTATTAAGGTAACCATGATGATGCGGCTTAAAAGCCGATTGAGGAGTTACCAAATCTTTTAATCATGAAGTTGTTGTAATAGATTATATTTCTAGGGGTACACATAAATCATATTAGATCAGAAGTTAGATTAATTTATGTCTAATCTAACCTTAACAGATTTTATCTTTTTCCAAAACCAATCCAATCCATCACATCCATTGGACTACGATTGGATCGGGTTGGATGGAATTTCTACATTTATATTTTCACAAATAATAGTCTACTCTTTATTGTTTGCATGTTATACCATATGATGAATCTGTGATTCATCATCTTAATACATTGATCTTAGCTTAACTCTTTGAACAAACTACCAAAGTCCCTAAATTAAATAAATTAACAAAATGTAACTCTTAATAAAATGGATCAATTATCTTGTAAATAAGTCCACAAAAAATTCAAAATAAAAATCACAAAAAATATAAAAAAAATAAAATGTTGAAAAATATTTATAAATAATCCCCTAAAAATACCCAAACTTCCTTAATTTTTAATAAATTCATACTAACCCCTTTTGACTTTTCTAACTTGTACATAAAATTGTGTATAAAAATACAAAAATATAAAATAATGCTTACCCTAAATAAAATACTCCTAGATCTTGAATCGAAGAAGTTGTAAAATCCAACTTCTCAGCTAAATTCCCGCTCCGTCAAATTCACCAAACTCACTTTTAAAGTTCAAGTTATAAAATTATCTATCCAAAGAAAGTGATTTCATTAAAATTAGAGCTCGTTTGCAAAATGTTGATTTAGGGATCTAATTGTATATTGCATATTTTGTACATACTTTATTTTGTTGATTTTATTTCATCATTTTCTTCATTATTAAAAACCAAAAAATATTAATATATTATTATTTTATATTTTATCTAAGTTTATCTTGATTTTTTCTTATTTAAAAAATTACAAAAAATAGCAAAATACAGAAATATGGTATTTTATTATTCTATAAGGTGCCGCCAAAAATACTTTTTGCATAGATGACTTCTTTTGATTCTGGATCATTCACAAAAATTGTAATTCTCTTCGAGACGGACAACTTTCATGTTGACCATTTTTTTTATTTGACTTTATTTAATAATTCTTTTCTATTAGTTTATTTTTTTATTATTTTATTTACTTAATCCTTTATTTTATTTTATTATTTTATTTTTTTAGTATTTTTAAATTTTTAATTTACTTTTTCCTCTCTCCTCTCTCCTCTTTCTCTCTCCCCTTTCTTCTTTCTCTCTCCTCTTTCTTTCCCACGTACACTCACATGACCCACCGCCCCTTCCCTTTCCCCTTCCCGCAATGACCAACCACCCATCTCCACCAGTGATTGTTGCACCTTCTCGCGATCCCTCTCCCTCCAGCCATTTTTAATTATGACGGCTGCCTTCATATACAACCTCGTTGTCGTCGCATCCGCCACTCGCCACTCTTTGAGCCTTGTGCCCTAAACGAGAGAGAGAGAGAGAGAATCTTGCGCATGACTAGTGACAGCAGCTCCACCTCGGACCTCCTTCTACCTCCGGCTAGATCCAACAGACCAACATCTGTTGTTGCGAGCTCCAAGCTCGTCAAGCTTCTAGATCTGTTCGTCGGATCTTTCGAGGCAACGACTAGAGCTCCTATGTGAGCTCTCGCTTCCAGACGAATCTCCACCGAGACGCACCTCTTGGCCAACCACTTTAGCCACTGCATGTCATCTCCGCCTTCCTCCACGCTCCTCTAGAGCTGCCTCGTATGGCTGCTCCACCATCATTCATGCGTGCATGCATCGCCACCTCACAAGCCGACGACTCATCACCGCTCGTCACCCTAGGCCGTGTAGCTCCGCCTCGTGCGACTGCTCCACTGGCACTACACCTCGCAAGCCGCTGACTCGCCAACGCTCGTCGCCCTTCGTCCGCTCGCCTTGCCCCGTGAACCCCACCTTGGACAACATGCCCGCAGCAGCTCCCGCAGCTCAGAGCCCCCCCTCACGTGAGGAGTACATGGGGTAGGGGAAATTTACATCCAGCCCCCCCCCCTCAAGATTCCAAAAATCACTAGAAGGACCCCCACCTTGCATGATGTCAGCATCAGTTGATGTGCATGTGAGAGTTGGAAAAATTACAAGAACACCCCCCGGTGCGGGTTCGGGTAATTCCATTCCAATCCTTATCAATTTATTTCGTTTTATTATATTTTATTTTCGGTATTCCGTAAAGAACCATGTATTTGCACGTTTATTTGAACTATAATTTAGCATCTATTTTTAATTCCAATTCAATGGTATTTTTGCGAGCTATGCTTCATTTAATTTAATTAATTTGATGGAAATTATTATATTTTACCCATCGCATGCTCTTTAATTTGTATTAAATTATTTTGTGCTCCAAAATTGCTAAAAAAATATACTAGGTATATTTAATTTCTCTCTATTACTACCCAAAAATCACTTTATTTGCACACATATTTATGTCAAAATAAATTATCTTGTGATTTGAGTATTTGATTTTTAATTAATTGTAAACTTGGTATTTTAAGGAAATAAAAGTTGTTCTGGATATCTCTCGCATAGATCTATCTAGGATAATTTAATTTCTGAGAAATAATTAGGTTTGTTATTTATTAAAATTAAATTACTCAAAAATCATATAGTCTGCATTTTTAATTCATAATAAATTCATAGTGCATACAAAAATTCAAAAAAAATAGTAGCATAATTTTGCATATTTTCGCATTATGGTCAAGCTTTAGGATTTTTATGTATCACTTGAGAGAAATTTGCATTTTCATCCTCAAATTTTGCCAAAATTGCATTTTCATCATTAATTGCATAAAAACACCAAAAACTCGCTTCGAAAATCATGCACTAGGTTTGATAAATTGAGCTTTAAGTTATTCCTTTACCTCCTTGAGTCGAGCCTGAAGCTTTCCCATGTTAAATAAAGACATTAACCACTCTTTGCTTAAATTGATTAGATTAATTATTCGTGTGATTAAATTTTTGACTGGTTCTTAAGTGCCCTACTACAACATAAAATGAAGAATTAATTAGGGTATTCTTTAGATCGTCAAATGGCGTCGTTGGCGGGGAAGCAAATGGCTTAGGTTCATTTTATAAAACCTAGAGTTAGGTTTCCCATTCACTCGGATAGTTTGGCCCCCACACATTTTTTGTGGATATTTTTCAGATTTTTTCTCTTTCTTTTTATCTTTTTCAACATTATTTTCTTATATATATATATATTCTATCTCTCTAATATAAATCTTTATTTTCATACGAGGGAATTGTTGAACGTGGAAGCAGTGTTTGTTGAAGATAACTTGAGTTGCAGTGAAGACATTTTTCTTTGAGAGAGAGTTTTTATTTCTCATTCATTTGTAATTATTAATTTGTAATAATTTAGGTAATTACTTGATTTCTAGCGAATTTCATTTGGATTATCGTGTGTGTATCAGGACTAGACATTAGACCCTTGTGGGTTGTGTGGTTTGCTTATCGTAGGATAGACTTGCACTCGCGACTCATAGATCTTACATGGTTTTTTATATGCTTGTGCTCGTACAAAGTAGGACTACACATAACTTTAATAATATTCACCTTAGATCATTCTAATTTAGTCAAATTCAAATCAATTCCTCCCGCTAATTAAAACTTTCTGCTAGGTGTGATTTTCTATGACTTGCATTCCCTTTAAGATAAAATTTCAATTCTATATTGCATCCTGCATGTATAGCGTGAGGATCACGGTAAGTCTTCTAAACTAGGCATGCATCATTGATTTTATCGATTGCATTGGTTTTTCTTGACCCCCTTCCTCTTGATTTTATAAGTTAGGATAAACAGAAATCAGGATTGATCGTTAGGCGTGTCATGTTGGGTGGACCTAATCAAATGATAATCTAACTTAAAATCGGGACTTTTAATACAGATTTGACCAAAAATTGATTAAAATTAACAATTGTTTTTGGGAGAGCAAACCCACGTTGTTCGCATTATATATTTTGCTTGTTGAGAGGTGAGGACACATCCCTAGGATAGTGCTCAAATCCCACATTTAAACCTTGCATAAATGGATATGTATTTTGATTAATCAACTAAATAAAATTGAAAAGATAACGGCATGACCTTTACGACCATCATTGTGTTGAGTAGGTGAAATCAGGGGTTGCTCTTGTATTTGTTTGTGTGTTATTCTTTTTTTCGAACTATGCATGTCACTTCTCTTGTACTGATTACCAACCATTTTCACCATTCCACTCTTCCCTGCACCCTCCAACCCATTCTAGCTACGAAGTTGGACCTCTGACCGACTTTCTATCCCTCTCTTCTCATTCATCCCAATAGAACCCTCTCTTTGAGACAGTTCCTCCCCATCTATCTTCCTTCTCCCCACCCGTTGACACGAGATTTCCGGGTTTTGAATTATTGATAAATGCATCGTGGTCAGTGCAACCCAAATATCACGCAACAAACAAATAAATTTTTTCTTTCTTCTTAAGCTACAAAATTAATTACAAGAATAATGAAGCGAGCAAAATTTTTGCTACTTATTTACCTGTATAGGAACAGGATCGAACTCAGGGAGACTACAATTCCGGAGGGTTATTCAATTAAATGAAAATCAATTAAAAGAAAAAGGGAATCTCAAATGCAAACTATCTTGGTTTTTTGTGATTTTTTTGTCTTTTATTTTTTTTCTATTTTTTTAATTTTCCGATTTTCAAATTTTTAATGATTTTGATTTTTGCAATCTTTATTTTCAAAAATAAGGAACAATATGCACAAGGGAAGAAACACGCACACCACACTCTTTTTGTATTTTTCAAAATAGTCATAAATGTACAGAAAATTATAGAGAAAATATTTCCAAGTTTTAAAGGCTTTGAAATATTTTTGAGAATTTTGTAGAATTTTCAGATGTTTTTGAATTTTTCTAAAAATCAAACATCGACAAAAATGATAAACAGTGCACGGTCTGGAGTAATTTACAACTTAAAAATATTTTAATACCCAAAACTCCTGGAAAATATTTTTATGCTAAAATATAGACAAATATCTATAAACAGGAAGTGAAATCATGATTTTTGTAGAATTTTCTGTGATTTTTCTAATATTTTTGATATTTTACAATTTTTTGATTTTTGAATAGAATTAATGCATGAAAATTGGAAAGTAATTAAAAGACAATAAAATAAAGGGATTTTTACCCGGTAGACCCTATAATCTTTTGCAATTACCTCTACAACCTTTGAAACATCCTAATGCCTCCCCCGACCTCGTAAACTTGCTCTGTCTTACCCAACAAACCCTGTCATCCATTTTAACAATATTTGAGTCAATTACTTGGGTTAGTCTTGAGTTAACCTAACCAATCTACCATCGAACGGTTAGGATTGGCCAAAATTTAAAAAAAGAATAGAAAAAAAATCCTGCAAAGTTCCTACGGCAAAAATTCCTGTAGGGAGGCTGGGCGGCGGGGGGAGGGCTCTGACTCCATCGACGGGGACCGAGGGGGACTGCTCTATCGACTGGGGGAGGGGGACTCCATCGACAGCGGACGGGGGGGCGCTCCTTCAACGACGGGGAGGGGGCTCCATCAGTGGCGGGGGGCGGTAGGGGGGGAGCAACGACGTTGGGGGAGGGGGTCGGGAGCAGGTGCGGGGCAAGAGCTCCATCATCCATCAACGACAGGGGGGGTCCATTAACAGGGAGGCAGCAAGAGCTCCATCAGTGGCGGTGGGGGAGGGGGCCGGGAGCAGCATCGACGCGGGGATGGGGGGGGGCTCCATCGACAGGGTATGGGGGGCACTCCATCAGCGATGGGGAGGGGGGCTCCATCAACGGCGGTGGGGGGGGGGGGAGCAGCGGCGTTGGGGGAGGAAGTCGGGAGCAGGCGCGGGGCAGGAGCTCCATCATCCATCAACGGTAGGGGGAGGTCCATTAACAGGGAGGCAGCAGGAGCTCCATCAGCGGGGGGGGGGGGGGGGGGGGGGGAGGGGTGAGCAGCGGCCGGGGGGAGGGGGCCGGGAGCAGCATTTGCAGCAGGGTGGGGGGGCCCATCAGCGGCGGGGAGGGGGGTGAGCAACGGTGGTGGGGGCGGGGGCCGGGAGCAGCATCGACGGCCAGGGGAGAGGGGGAGGTGACGGGGAGGGGCTTGAACAAGGGACCTAGGCCGGGGGGGGGGGTGTCCTACGGGCCATTCGAGCAGGGTAGGAGGGAAGGAGAGCCTCCTCGGTGGCCAGGGGAAGGAGGAGCTGTTCGCGAGGCTCCTCGGTGACGGCAGTGCTCAAAGCTTGGCACTGGCGGGGGAGCGACGCAAGGGGGATCAGCTCCTCTCTGATGATGAAGTGGCACACAATGTAAATTCGATAAATAAAATGGATATAATATAAAAGAACATAACAGAATCCGGTTACTTTTAACGGATTAATGAACGGGGGTTAACCACAGGGTTTGTAGGGTAAGGGTTATCAAGTTTACAGGGTCGTGGGAGGAATTATGATGTTTCAAAGGTCATAGAGGTAATTGCATAAGATTATAGGGTCTTCCCGGTAAAATTCCCTAAAATAAAACTAATCTATTTTTTTGGAATTTTTAGAGCAATATTCATTTTTTTGAATCTTTGAATTTCAGGAAGAGAAAATGACACTATTTTTTATTTTTTAAAAATAACAAATGACAATAAAATGCAATGAAATATTTATGCTAGAAAAAGACACACATCAGGAGTATACACAAATTTTTAAAAAAATTTGAAAGCAATGAAAAGATTTATTTCAATAAAAAGAACATGCAAAATAAATAATCTGGATAACAAGGACTAAAATGTAAATACTTAATATTTTTGCATTAAATAAATAAAATAAATAAACTATAGGGTTGAACAAATTACCCAAAGAAACGTGTTGTTCCTGGCAGGGGCCTTTTCGCAATTTCCGAAACCTCTAGGGGCATCTTCGATATTTTTCCGAAATTTTTTATTCAACACCCCTAGGGCTCTCTTCTGTTTCTTTGTCCATTCTCACGCAGGGGACACAGGGGGCATCACCTCCTTCATTTCATTGCAGATCGACGGTGCATGCGCTGTGCCGTGGGCGCCACCTCTCCTTCTCTCCACGACAGTTGGCGGAGCTCGCGGCGGAGTGGTATCGCAATCAGAGGAGGTCTTGATGGTGCTTGATGGCAGTTCCCCTGGCGCGGGGCTTGGCGCGATGTTGGATATGGAGCGACGATTGTGGGCCTCTGCATGGGAACAGAGGCCGTCGACGGATGGGTGGCGCAGAGGTCTTCTCTACGCGGATGAAGCGCGATGGGGCTGCTATGCGGTGGAGGGAGGATGACTCTGTTGTGATTCTGGATTCGCGGCGGTAGTGAGTGGTGTTGTGTCGGAGGCAGATGCAGCCTGCAACGATGGAGTGGTGGAGATCTAAGGCGACGGGCGTCGGTCTGCGGCAACGGCAGAGAGGTCAGAGGGAGACAAACACCCTCTGGTCTTGGGTCTGGATGGTGACGATCTGAGGTGGGCTCTAGAGTTGGCAACGACGACGGCGGAGGCGCGGTTGCAGCATCAACTTTTTTGTTATATATATATATATATTTTAACAAAAATAAAAAAAAATGGAAATTGTAAATATATTTTTTAAAAAAATTATTTTTTATTTATTTGTTATTTTTTTATTTTCTCCTGCAAAACAAATGTTAAAAAAATATATATGATTGATTTTTTTTTTATTTTATTTTTTTGAAATAGAGGAGGACTCAAGCACTATGCATCATCTCTTCTTATTTAAATAACTAATAAAAAATTGAAAAAGATGTGAATGGGGATCCAGCAAAGTGGAAGAATCGAATCCGAGTCTCCGATCACCGTGCGTAACCGGAGTTGAGAGATTGTAGGGAAACAGAATGTGAATGTGTAGAGATCAAGATGTGAGATGAAAAATCGAGATCGATGGCAAATCAAATCGTGATGGATTCTAAGATCTAGAGAAAAATGACAACGAAATAAAAATGCGAAAAAAATAAAACTATGATTAACATAGGATAAAAATAAGAGAAGAAAACATGGATCTCACCTTAGGAGCGGAAAAGATCGTGATCGCCTCGACGAAGGCTGACTCGTTGTCACTGGACGGCTTAGAGGCTAGGCACCCTTCCGAGACAAGATAGCTCTCGGAGAAAGTCTCCTCTCACCAAAGATTGATCAAGTTGAAAATGAGGGAGAAGGAGCCATATTAATAGAAAAAGATGGAGTTTGAATTTCAAAAAAATTGAAGATATGAGATAAGAGAAATTTTGAAATGAGATAAAGATAAGAAAAGATTAATGTTAAAATTATTTACAAAAATTAATTTTTTGTATATTCATCACTTAATAAAATTGAATGAAAAAAGTTGATTTTTTGTGGTGGTTATTTAAGAATAGTAACTATATACATATACTATATATATGGTATATTATATACAAAGTTAAATAAGGAAATTAGTTAGTTTTTTTTTTAAATTTTCATATTTTTATATTTTTATATTTTTTATTTTAAATAATTAGTAGGAATATTTACAAATATTTATAAATACAGTATGTACAAATAAATGATAAAATTGCACAAACCACCCTAGAAAATCGACTTTTGAATCGTAACTCCAAAAATTATGAAATCACAACCATTTAAAGATAATTTAATTTAGAATACAATGGAAGTGAGTTTGTTTCAATTTGATCATATGGAGTCGGAATTGATTTTTCAATTATCGCTTAATGGCTTTTTCCAAGTGTGGTTGCTTTTAATTTGTACATGACTTTATTTTGCAAACATTTTTATTATTTAGGAAACATTTTTATTTACAATTTTTGTTTTAATATTATTTAGTTTGAAGTCAATTAATGTACAAAAAAATAGCGTATGTGTACAAATATACACAACACAATTTTTTTATTTTCTGATTAAGGACCCTATCTCCCCCTACTTTATTCTTGGTCGATCAGGTCAAGTTTTGACCTTCTCTCAAGGTTCGGGTCAGCCTGTATCTATTACATATATACAGTCTTCTTCTTTTTCTTTTCTTCTTTTTCTTTTCTTTATTTTTCCTTTCTTTCTTTATTTATTTTAGGTTAAAATGGTAATAAGTGTACAATATTTACACACATATGCAAGTTAATAAGAATATGGAGTTAGTATTATATACAAGTATTTTATAAGGGATTTTAATCTAAAATAAATAAATAGAGATGATGAAATGCAGATTCATCATCCCCCTATGCTTTACCTTTGCTAGTCCCTTAGCAAACACTTATTTGAAAGAATAAGCGAATAAAAGAAAAGGAAAGGAAAAATAAAGAAATTAGGACAATATTGAGTACTAAGCTTATCTTCATAAAATTGTAGTATGGAGCTCTATCAGACCTTTGGATTATTAGTGTGGCAGAACCTTAATGGGAAATGGATTTAAAACCTAACAGCCTCTAAGTTCCACCAGACTCCTATTCAGGTCTCCTCAACAGTAAGGTCAGAACAAGTCTACATACACTGATTCTTATGACTATGAATCTTTACTTGTACGGTATAAGTGAAATATAGCTCCCCATCTCAAAAGTAGCAAAGAAACAACCTCCCTCAACAAAGGTAACTCTAGTCCCACAGTCTAGCAACTCTTTCCTCGAGGAGCGGGGATATTCCCTTCTAAGTTCAAGTACAACCAGCTCAAGAAGAAGAGATGGAGAAAATAATGGACAGTAACCGGTGTAGCTACCTATCCTTGGATACATGACCAGTGTAGCCAAGTCATCCAGCTGCAAGCTTACAAAAATTTGACTTTGAAGCTCTTATTATTTTCTTTTTTTCTTTATCCTTGTATATACACTCCAACAAGCATTTTACTTTTCAATCAGGTCTGTCCACTTTTGGAGATTCTGCATTTTTTCTCTTTTTTTTGAAAATATATACAAGGTGCAGCATGTATATGAGGATTTTTTCCCTCTTGAGCTAGTAGACTATCCCTCTTTTGAAGCATTATTGCAACCCACAGCTTAATGTCTTTAGACCTCAATGCTATTATATCAGGTTGAGATGCACAACCCTCCCTAGAGGAAGATGAGAGGTTCCGCCTAGATGTACTACCCTTGTATGCTACTCCAAGCCAAAAGATTCTGTCTCCTCACTACCTCCTCCATGGAGAGCTACATGTAGAGTGCTTGTCCAAGATAAGCCACGGCTTGAAAGAATCATGTGTGTGTTGTTAAATGTTCTACTTAAACTAATCAAGATGACATGTGACATAGTCTTATGGACTCAAAGAATTAAGTCACTAGGACCTGAAAAGTCTTAACTCCAGTTCTTATAAGGTTCCTCTGAAATTAAGTGGATTAAGGCCCGACTAAGCTCCATTCTTCAATTTTATTCCAGACTTAGTAATGTCAATTCTATCCTGAAAAATGCACATGCAAATGCAAGAAATATGTACAATGCAAAAAGCAATTTTTTTGAAACAATTTTCGAATTTTAAACTTTTTTTGGGTTTTTAAAAAAGAAAGGAAAATTGATGCACATGCGAAAAGAGTTTTTTATGCAACTTTTTATAGATTTTTGGTAGTAGTTTTTTTTCAAAAAGGAAAAAGGGTTAGTAAAATATATATACAAGTATATACAAGATTTTTTTTGTTTTGTTTTTTGTTTTGTTTATTTGTTTCTTTTTTTATTTTTGTTGTTTTTTTACGGTGATCAAAGTCTATATACACACACGTGGATTTTACAAATTTATATACATATCCTCAAAAATAAATAAATTAGAAGTACGAGTTATGTCTAAAGTATATATACAATATATACGACACCCCCTTATACTTAGCTCGAACTATGTCCTCATAGTGATCAGAGAGCGGCAAAGGAAGACACAACTCGTGCTAAGTATAGAAAAGTGAAAAGACTCCTATGCTACAATGACTCAAAGAGAAAATGAAAAGAATAGAAGTCGGTGATCCCCCTATACTTGGGATCAAGTAATCCTAAGTATAGAAGACTGTATAAAAGGGGAAAACCGATGCAGAGAATGTACATACTCAAAAATAATAATAATAAAGACGATATGAACAACATCACCCCCTATACTTAGGGTAGAGTATCCCTAAGTATATGAAACAACAGGAGTGATGAACAGGATGAATATGAACAACACAAATCATTCACCCCCTATACTTAGGATAAAGCACATCCTAAGTATAGCATGAGCACACACACGGAAAAGGGGTGAATGATAAAACGGAAGAAGAAAGAATGAAACGAAAGGATACACAAAAGGAATGGATGTACAAAGGTCAAGAAGGTCAAAAGCGAACCTTCTTGCGTGATTGTTGAGGTATGGATCTGATAAGGTGTAGGTCGATATTCGGGTTATCATTAGACATAAACTGATCAGGATCGATCAAGAATGTATCCTCAGTAGTCTCAAAGTGTTTAGACACCAATCGGTTAGTGGAAGTAGTGTGGTCATGTCATGCCTGGGAAGTCTCGCAAATATCAAAGTAAAAAAGGCTCGAAATCATTGTCAGAAAAATTAAGATCAATTCCAGCCTGCGAGCCTCTGCTGGATCATCATCTTTATTAAAAGGCCCAAATTCCTTTATAAAAGCAATCAAATCAAATTTGGCCTTATCGATCTCATCTAAATTAGGGTGAATAGGAATGGACTCATCAGTGGAAGTAGTCAAATCATGTCCATCATGTCTAGTCTCAGAGTCTGCCTTCCGCTCTAGGGTGTCTATCGTGTAAATCATGTGGATGTCATCAATGCATCACCACGTACCAGAAGGGGGAACTCCAAAGTCTATGCTTTCTGAGTCTTCCTCCTTAAAGAGGAATTCTTGGGTTTCATTATCATCCAATATACAACAATAATCTTTGATATTATCATCAAGGTCAAGGTCCTTGGGGTTGGCTAATGCGGGCACACTCTCATGGGATGCAGGTCTCTGGTCAGTAATAAGTGTAGTGATCAATACATCGCTCCCTACATCATAACGGAAGCGAATCTCTCCTGATCCATAATCAATAACGGCTCCCGCAGAGGCGAGGAAAGGCCATCCCAAGATGATGGAAGGGTGCTCCACAGGGGTGGACGTCTCTATGTGCAATACGACAAAATCAGAAGTGAAGTTCATGCCCTGAATAAGAATGACAACATTTTCTAGAATACCCTTCAGCCTCTTGATAGCTCCATCAACAAATTGAACTATCATCCTGGTTTTCTTGAGAGGCCCAAGATGAAGAGACTGTACCATAGAGAAGGGTATTATATTGATTGATGAACCGCCGTCAAGGAGAGTATTATAGTCAGATATGGAGCAACTCATAAGAGGTGTGACAGTGTTCCCTTTCTTAAAATGCGTAGAGTGAGAGATGGCGTAGGCAGTGTCGTGGTCAAGATATGACGCTCAAATCTGCTCCTCTGCTTTCTCTTCTTGTTTTGAGGAGAAAATAAACAGCTCATGGCCTGGTGAAGTGGGGCTTTAATGATCTCATGAATGGTGGCCACCACTTCAGGTTTAGTCAATATTTTTTTGAATTTTGGACCATACAAGGGAGGAGATCGGAATCGGCATATACAAGAGGATTGTCAAGAGCAGTCTGTATAGTGGCATCCTCGGGGTCAAAGGTGGGACATGTGGTGAATGATTATGTGGGAAAATGGTTTGGCATGGGTGCCCTTTCCTCACAAAATGTCAACAATGTGTCTCCCGAAATCTTTTTGGATTTTTAAAATTTTCTCATTTTTTTGTATTTTTGGGTGATTGTAAGCTCTCATGATTATCCTCAAGTGAATCCATATCCTCAAATAGTGGAGCAGCGCTCTGGCTCTTATTTATGTTAAATAGATTGGTAATCATTGAATTCATATGCTCCATCATCTGGTTCAGGGTGTCAAGTGTGGACACAATGAAAGGTGACTCCAAAATCACAGGGTCGGGTGAGTGGAATGAGGGTGGGTGAAAATCATCATCCAATTCTTGAAAATAATGGGTTAGGTGGATATGCACAAAACTTAGGAGGAAAGTCCTCATGGAAAAAGGAAGGTGGATCGACTGGAGGGTATGAGGGATTCACGAAGATCATATTAAAATAACTCCAATCGACCATCTCTGAAATAAGAGAGAATGATCGGGAGAGCACGATAGTCAATTCAAAAGATGTGAAGAAAAAGGCGCAAATGCGCAGGAGGATCTACTATGCACACGAGCAATCAAACACAATACAACCCCTCAGTTCACCAACTCAACGCAATGTGAAGACTATGAAGGTTCGGTAAATTATCTTGTCAATTTTTAGAGTTGGGTGAGAATGCAGTCTATCAGAGCGGTTAAAGCGAGCTGTTAGGAACCCAATGCTCCAGGAGACTGTCCTAGTCTCACAACTAGTTTTTCCCAGCCAGTATGGGTGCGGACCGTTTACCGGCTACCCGGTATGCCCACTTTATTAAGGAAATCCCAGACCGATTACCGGCTAGCCGGTGAAGTCCTCACTGGAGAACAACTAATCACAAGACCAGTAGTCTGAAGAGAGTTCAGGCATGGCTCTATCCTAGTGTGTGGGTTGCTCTCTCGCTTTAGATAAATCAAACAATGAGGGGGTTACTCTCCCCGAAACAATGATTTTTCCTTACGTTTATTTTAAGATCGAGTTTTCTTTAGCAGTCCCGAATTTTAGACAACTATCAATGAATTGCCTACTGAGTATCCAATTTCCTTTTTAACTTATGTGAGTGTAAACATGGAAGGAGATCGAAAATACCAATGCACGATTAAACACAATGATGCATGCAAGGGTTAGAGATGCGTACCTTATCGCCAGCACTCTACATGCATGTGATCTGCGCAGAATTTAAATGCAGAAAAATAAACTAACCTATATGCAAATGCAAGTGAATCGTCATAACAATATCTTCTATTAACGGGCAAGAACATGTTAATTTGACTAAGTCCAATTACACTCTATTCTACAGGTACAAAAATTCTTGTTTAGGGTGTTTGGACCTAATTAATTACCTGGCTCAAGCAAATTAATGAAAGCAGTCAATAGGTAGATCACGAAATTCGCGTGAAACAAAGAAAAATAAGGCGATGAAAACAAAACCGGTGATGTCCCCCAAGTGCACCGGTACTTGGCGAAACAGACCCGGTAATAAATGAATGTTCGTTTATAAGGGTTCAAATGCTAGAAAAAAATAAATAAATAATCTATTTTTTCTCCTTCAATTCTTCTTCTCCTCCTCTCACGCTATCCTGTGGCTTGGTGAAGAATCAAGTCGCCTCTGCTTCGCTTGGGTGCTTCGGCTCTCATAGGATCACCTCCTTCGCTTCGCAGGCCCTCGTAAGAAAAAGAAAAGAGAGAATGTGTAAAAAACACAATTATCAAATACGAGCAAGAAAAATGGAATAAATGCAGTTAATATGAACAACGAAATAATGTGGCAAAATATAAACAGATATGTACAACCAAGAATAGCAGTTCAGAAGAGAAACCTAACTACCCTCATCGTGCCTCCCCTGCACCGATGCCATTTTGTTAAGACAGGATTTTCGGGTTTTTTTAGCAAATATGGAAATAAATGTGCAGTGGTCGTTGCAACCCAAATATCCCGCAACAAACAAACAAATTTTTTCTTTCTTCTCAAGCTACAAAACTAATTACAAGAATAATGGAGCGCGAGAAATTTTTAATACTTATTTACCTGTATAGCAATAGGATCGAACTTAGAAAGGCTACAATTCCTGAGGGTTATTCAAATAATCGAAAATCAATTAAAAGAAAAAGGGAATCCCAAATGCAAACTATCTTGGTTTTTTGTGATTTTTTTGTCTTTTTTAATTTTTAATTTTTTTCTATTTTTTAATTTTCTGATTCTCAATTTTTTAATGATTTTGATTTTTGCAATTTTTATTTTCAAAAATAATTAACAATATGCACAAGGGAAGAAATACACGCACCATACTCTTTTTGTATTTTTCAAAATGGTCAAAAATGTCCAAAAAATTATAGAGAAAATAATTTACATTTTACATGCTTTGAAATATTTTTGAGAATTTTTGTAGAATTTTCAGATATTTTTGTATTTTTTTAAAAATCAAACAATTGTAAAAATGATAAATAATGCACAGGCTAGAGTAATTTGCAATTTAAAAATATTTGAAATAACCAAAACTTCTAGAGACTATTTTATGCTAAAATATAGATAAATATCTACAAATAGGAGGTGAAATCACATTTTTTAGATTTTTGTAGAATTTTCTAATTTTTCTAAGATTTTTGATATTTTTCATTTTTTGTGTTTTGAAAAGAATTGGTGCACGAAAATTGGATAGGAATTAAAAGACAATAAAATAAACCTAATCTATTTTTTTGGAATTTTTAGAGTAATATTCAAATTTTTATGAATTTTTGAATTTCAGGAAGAGAAAATGATACTATTTTTGATTTTTTAATAATAACAAATGAAAATAAAATACAATGAAAATTTTATACTAGAAAGAGACACACATCAGGAGTATACAAAAATTTTTGAAGAATTTTCAGAGCAATGAAAACATTTATTTCAATAAAAAGAACATGCAAAATAAATAGTCTGGATAATAGGGACTAAAATGTAAATACTTAATGTTTTTGCATTAAATAAATAAAATAAATAAATTGCCGGGTGGAATTTTTAAATTACCCAATGAATCACGTGCGCACGCGTTGTTCCTAACAGGGACCTTTTCGCAATTTCTAAAACCTCCAAGGGAGTGTTCGATATTTTTCCATTTTTTATAAAACACCCATAGGGTTCTAATCTGTTTCTTTGTTCGTTCTCATGCAGGGGACACAAAAGGCACCGCCTCCTTCTTCGTTTCCTCGCAGATCATCGGTGGAGGCGCTGTGCTTGGGGTGCCGCCTCTCCTTCTCTCTACGAGGGCTAGTGGAGCTCGCAGTGGATTGGTATCGCGATCGGAGGTGGTCTTGATGGTGTTTGATGGCAGGTCCCCTAGCACGAGGCTTGGCGTGATGATGGATATGGAATGTCAGTTGTGAGCCTCCGTACGGGAGCAGAGGCTGACGACGGACGGTTGGCCCGGAGGTCTTCTCCATGCGGATGTAGCGTGGTGGGGCTGCTATGCGTTGGAGGGAGGACGGCTCTGCCGCGGTTTTGGATTCATGGTGGCGTCAGGTGGTGTTGCGTCGGAGGCAGACACAGCCTGCGACGATGGAGTGGTGGAGATCTAAGGCGGCGGACGATGGTCTACAACGGCGGCGGAGAGGTCATAGGGCGACAAACACCCTCCGGTCTTCGATCTGGATGGCGGCGGTCTAGAGGAGGGCTCCAGAGTTGGCAGCGGCGGCGGACCGCGGTTGCAACAACAACTTTTTTTGTTTTTTTATATTTTTTATTAACAGAAACAGGAAACGGAAATTGTAAATATATATTTTTTTAATTTTTTAATTTTTAATTTTTTGTTATTTTTTTATTTTCTCCTGCAAAACAAATGTGAAAAAAACTACATATGATTTTTTTAATTTTTTATTTTTCATTTTTTTGAAATAGAGGACTCAAGCACTATGCATCATCTCTTCTTATTTAAATAAATAATAAAAAAATTAAAAAGATGTGAATGTGGATCCGACGAAATGGAAGAATCGAATCCGAGTCTCCGACCACCGTGTACGGCTGGAGTTGAGATATCGTGGGGGAATAGAGTGTGAACATGTAGAGATCGAGATGTGAGATGAAAAATCGAGATCGATGGCAAATCAAATTGTGATGGATTCTAAGATCTAGAGAAAAAATGACAACGAAATAAACATGCAAAAAAATAAAACTAATATTAAACTAGGATAAAAATAAGAGAAGAATAATGTGGATCTCACTTTAGGAGTAGAAAAGACCGTGATCGCCTCGACGATGGCCGACTCGCTGTCACTGGACGGCCCTGAGGCTAGGCACCCTTCTGCGAGACAACTCTCGGAGAATAGGATCCTCTCACCAAAGATGGATCAAGTTGAAAATGACAGAGGAGGATCCATATTAATAGAAAAAGATGGAGTTTGAATTTCAAAAAAATTGAAGATAAGATATAAGAGAAAATTTTGAAATGAGATAATGATAAGAAAGGATTAGTGTTAAAATTATTTACAAATTTTTTTGGTATTTTCGTCACTTAATTAAATTGAATAAAAAAGATATATTTTTATTTTTTGTGGTGGTTAAGAATAACAACTACATACATATACTATATACATATGGTACATTATATACATAGTTGAATAAGGAAATTCATTATTTTTTTGTTTTAAAATTTTTATAATTTTTATTTTAAATAATTAGTAAAAATATTTACAAATATTTACAAAATACAATATGTACAAATAAATGGTAAAATTATACAAACTACCCCAAAAAATCGACTTTTCAACCGTAACTCCATAAATCACAACCGTTTTAAAGATAATTTAATTTAGAATACAATGGAAGTGAGTTTGATTCAATTTGAGTTCATATGGACCTGGAATTGGTCTTTCAATTATCGCTTGATGGCTTTTTCCAAGTGTGGTTGCTTTTATTCTGTACATGATTTTATTTTGCAAACATTTTTATTATTTATAAAACATTTTTATTTACAACTTTTGTTTTGAAAATTATTTAGTTTGAACTCAATTAATGTACAAATAAAATAATGTAAGTATACAAATATACACAACACATTTTTTTTGATTTTCTGATTAAGGACCCTATCTCCCCATACTTTATTCCTAGTCGATCAGGTCAAGTTTTGGCCATCTCTCGAGGTTCGGGTCAGCCTGTATCTATTACATATATATAGTCTTCTTCTATTTTTCTTTTCTTTTTTTCTTTTTCCTTTATTTTTATTTTAGGTTAAAATGGTAATAAGTATACAATATTTACACACAGATGCAAGTTAGTAAGAATACAGAGTTAGTATTATATACATGTGTTTTATAAAGGATTTTAAGCTAAATAAATGAATAAAGATGATGAAATGCAGATTCATCACCACCCCACCTGAGTATGAAGTTAGAGCTTCGATTGACTTCTCTACTTCTTTGCACTTCTCACCTACCCCACATTCTTACACCCTGATTCCACTTTCATCATGGGCAGACTTATCATACTCACGAGTGCTTTCCAGAATCAAGAAACCATTCGAAGAGCAAGCCACTGTCGAGACAGATGACTAGCAGAGTTACCTACTCCCATATCCCTCATTTGATTCCTATATGACTTTTGGGACTGGTTAACAATTTACACATCCACATCCTAACTTTACCTTAGGGTATAACATGATCAACCAAACAAATCGAATGGAGAGGACCGCCCTTTATGAACTTCCAGACTTGACTGACCTTATGATCAAGCTCGCATTGACCCAGCCTTCATACCACCCATGTGAAGAGCCTACACATATAGAGGATTGGACTCATGAGCTCGATCTACAAACCCCTTGTCTATTGACACCACCACATGAGGCTCCAACCAATATCTACCACATGGATGGTCTATACTCGACCCAGCATGCCAGAGTCTAGGTATGTTGAGTATGAGACCTCATGTTCTCAGCAGTATCCTCTAATTGAACAAACTTCTCCCATGATTTGTCATGAGAGTTTTATGGAGGATGATATTTCTAGACTTTTCGTGAGATATGATTCAGTGGTTGACAAGTATAGAAATACCATTGATATGATGAAATATTATGCCGCTAGCCAAGGTTATGAAGTGGATCATGAACTTTGCCACACAACATGCACAACTGGAGTCACTTCTACCTCCCTCATCTACTAACCACTTATCCTCCAATCTAGAGTCTGCACATTCTCCTCTTCCTCCTTCACCTATCAAAAAGATCAAAAAAATTAAAATATTAAAAAGACCTAAAAATTGAAAAATAAGAAATATTATAAAAAATAAAAATGGAAAAGACCTAAAAAATTAGTCCCTGCCCTTAGGGAAGTGATTACTAAGGAATTGATTCTAGAGCTTCTCTTAGTAAAGGCCATAGAACACTTTCTCGACCTCAAACGATATGTAAGAAGTAAATTGATGCCTAAGAGGCCAGGCAATAAGAGGACAAGGACTGAGAGACACCTAATGTCTATGTCCACCTCCTTAGTATTGAGGAGAAAGACTAAGAGCTGCATAGTGAAACGGATGCCTAGGGTTGAATGTGAAATCAAAGTCACTGCCCTCACCCATGCTAGAATCGATGATGACTCATCGATAAATATACCCCCGACATTTGTGTTTGAAAAGCTCAAACTCGGGCCAATCAAGAAGTCGAGAGAGATCGTTCAACTGATTGATCGATCTATCAAACGGTCGAGAGGAACCATTTCAGTCATCATTACTTTTCAACTCGAGGAGAGTTCACCCAGTCTCCAATTATAGTGAGACTTGGGAGATTGATCTCACATCATTGGGAGCACTACGACCTCACCCATTCTTTGAGGACACACGATACTCTAAGGTAAACCACAAAAGTGTAGACATCCCTAACTGTCGAGCAGTAGATGAGTCCTACCCCTCTGCTACACCTGAGATGACGGTTGTTGAGTATACCCATTGTATTGAGACCTCCCACACTAAGGAGATTCTACCCAATGCTTGCTCCAGCACCTCCACGAGAGATCCTGTGAAGGACTCACACACAAAAGCTTCTCCTGATCAGATACATGGGCCCACAATGACAAGACAACTGAAAGCACTGTCACCTACCCAGAACGTGTGATGACCTTATAGGAGATATACAATATATACGATGACTCATCTAATGAAGAAACTGTGGTCAGCAACACACACACACACACACACTACCTCCAAGACCTTCAATAAAGGAGACAACCAAGACCAAATTGACCCTTTCCAAGAAATCGACTGCCCCACCCTCTAGTCAATTATTTAGTGAGAAGAAGTCGAGTATTTATTCCCCAAGGTGTTTCCCCGAACCCCTCAAGGCACGTCAATGTCCTCATCCTCTTACTGCTCCAGGATCTAGAAAATCAATTACAATATTTTCCTTCAACATACTAGAGGATGAAGTTTCTGAGGACTCATCATTGGGTCCAGATGAGGTGATTTGTATGAATGAGCTCGGTTTCGTTATTCTTATGCCCTATCTGAGCAAGAAGACGTGTGTCAGCCCTCGTTGGATGATTCGTTCATCTCATTATTATTCCTCCGAGGATGATTCTGACAATGACACACATTTATATTCCCTACCTCCTCGTTCACGCAAGAAGGTTTGTTACAAATCTGCTTGATCCTTGTACATTCTCAGTCCATCTTGTATAGGATTTTCTTCTTTTTTGACCTCTCCCTCTCCCATAATCCGCATCACTCGGCCCAATTCCGCATCGTTTTCATTTTTTGGCTATACTTATGATGGCTAGATCATGACTATAGGAGATGAGTGACTGAGTTGCTCTTTTTCTTCTTTTATTTTATTTCTTGTATATTCTCTCCCACTCTCATCGGTCCATCAGTCCTGACCATTACTCCATACTTAGGTTTACCAGATCCTAAGAATGGGGAGTGGGGTAATGCCCGTTGTGTATTCTCCACACACACTTCTTCCTTTTCACTTCTCATTTTCTATTATTTTCCCCCACTTATACCTAGTACGAGCTATGCCTTTATTTCACTTTGTGCCATGAGGACATAACACATGCTAAGTATAGGAGGACTTTACCCATAGCTTGTAATTTCATATATTTTATGTATAATATTCAATAAATACAGGATGGGTAAAATTAATAAAAAAAAGTTTTTTAAAAAGTTTTTTTTTAAAAAAGAAACTGTGAAACTTTTTCAAAAAAGAAAATTTTTTTGAAAATAAATACATCAAAAATCTTTTCAAAGAAAATTCTCTTCCTTCAAAATTTAAAAAATCAACGAATAAACATTTTAAAAAAAGAAGTGAAAACCAACAAATCTTTTTCTAAAAAAACTAAAAACTAACTAATGAGTTGGAGATATACCTAACACTTACACATTCACACATGACTTATGGAGTTCAGGAACTCTTGGTTTATGAGGTCTTATAATTCAGAGTTAACCAACCTTAATTATTAGGTTCCATAACTTAATTATCCACACTTCCCTATTTTTGAGGATATGTGTGCTGTATTGCATACTTAGTCTCTACCTTAAAGAATACGATCAACACCTCAATTGCACGATTGTAGTTATGATGAGACGAGTTGATGTTTCACTTAAGGATCTGGGATGATGGATTTGAGTCTGGACCTAATTTTATGACACTCGAGGATGGGATAAAATCGATGAAGGCTTCATGAAACCTGAGAGTCAGCAACCTTAATCCTATATGAGAGCAAGTTCTTGTACTAATCTCTTGATATTGACCTATGTGCCAGGGTGTGATGAAATTAATAAATTTGTTGATTAGTATGTGCCAACTTGGTAAAATCATTGGAGCTAGCCAAAAAAGAAAAAAAGAATTATGAAAGAAAAACTCTCATTACAAAGTCAAAATACAAATGAACTTAAACCAAAGGTGAGCACTCCCAACCACTTCAAAGTGTCCACTTGGACCAAAGCCAATTAGGCTAAATGAGTCGGGCTAGTACCTCAATCTCTGCATCGTAAACGATACAAGTCTGGATGTAAGTATATTAGGTACTTTAAGAAGACACACCTCAATGTACTCTCAGGAAAACAAGTACAAGCGACTCAAAAACTCTTACGAGACACATTGATTAGCACCAAAAATATATGCGTTGAGTTAATAAGGCACTCGAGAGGATTCTTGTTCCAATGAGAGGGAGATAAGAAAAGACATCATATTCTGCTCTCAATCAACTTGCCTTCCATATTTACTTTTAAGACTGACGACTAAAGAGATGGTGAATTGGATGTAAGCAACGATTTATTCCCTAGTGTTGAGGATTGGGTTCTTAGGAGAGTCTCTTGGACTGGAACTTTAGGTGACGCTTTGAATCTACTCTTGTAACTACACTCCACACTTAATGTCATATCCTTATGCTACATGTAAACAAAGAGAGTCTCATGATTAGGGAAATTGGATACCTTTTGATTAGAGATAGGTTCAACTTAGAATTTTAGGATCACTAAAACCGAGAGTTCTTCAATGAATCAAGTCTTGTACATTCACATGCAAAGTCAAGGATTAATCTAACTTATTCATTCTTTATTTTCTCAAGGACTAGCAAAGTTTACATATAGGGGATGATGAATCTGCAATTCATCATCTTAATACATTGATCTTAGCTTAACTCTTTGAACAAATTACCAAATAAAAGTATTTAAATTAAATAAATTAACAAAATGTAACTCTTAATAAAATGGACCAATTATATTGTGTACACAAAATAATTCAAAATAAAAATCATAAAAAATATAAAAAATAAAGTGTTGAAAATGTTTGTAAATAATCCCCTGAAAATACTCAAACTTTCTTGATTTTTAATAAATTCATACAACTCCTTTCGACTTAATTCTTTTTCTAACTTATACATAAAATGTGTATAAAATATAAAATACAAAATACTTTTTACCATAAATAAATACTCTTAGATCTTGAACCGAAAAAGCCGTAAATTCTAACTTCTTGGCTAAATTCCCGCTCCGTATGAACGCCACTCACTTTTAAAGTTCAAGTTATAAAATTATCTATCTAAAGAAAGTGATTTCATTAAAATCGGAGCTCGTTTGTAAAATATTGGTTTTGAGATTTAATTGTATATTGTATATTTTGTACATACTTTGTTTTGTTGATTTTATTTCACCTTTTTTCTTAATTTTTAAAAAATCCAAAAAATATATTAATGTATATTTATTTTATATTTTATCTAAATTTATCTTGATTCCTTCTTATTTAAAAAATGCATAAAATAGAAAAATACAATATTTTATTATTCTATAAGGTACCACCAAAACATACTTTTTGTATAGATGGCTTCTTTTGATTATGGATCCTTCACGAAAGTTGTAGATCCCTTCGAATAAATATCTTTCATGTTGACCACTTTTTTATTTGACTTCATTTACTATTTCTTTTTTTATTTTTTATTTAATTTTATATTATATTTTACTTTACTTTAATTATATTTTATTATATTATATTATTTTTTTATTTTACTTTTTCCTCTCTCCCCTATATTCTTTCTCTCTCCCCTCTCTTCTTTCTCTCTGCTCTCTCTTCTCTTTCTCTCCCATGTGCACTCATGTGACCCACCACCCCTTCCCTTTCTCCTTCCTGCAACAGCCAACCACTCGCGTCTGTTGCACCTTTGTGTGGCCAATACAGCTCCCCTCTCCCTCCAGTCGTTACGAAGACTGCCTTCATATACAACCTCGCCACCCTCACATCCCCCATATGTCGCTCTTCGAGCCTTATGCCCTAAACGAGAGAGAGAGAGAGAGAGTCCTGTGCGTGGCTTGTGACAACAACTCCACCTCGGACCTCCTTCAAAAAACTGGTAAGATCCAGTAGGCCAATATCTGCTGCTGCGAGCTCCAAGCTCGCCAAGCTTCAACATCTCTTCAATAGATCTTTCGGGGCAATGACTATAGCTCCACCGTGAGCTCTCGCTTCTACGAACCTCCACCAAGCCGTACCTCTTGGGCCAACCACTCCGGCCACCACATGTCATCCCTTGTTCGCCTTCCTCCATGCATCTCCTGCATGCTCCTCTAGAGTCGCCTCGTGCATATGCTCCACCACCGTTCATCCACTCCTGCACCGTCACCTCGCAAGTTGCTGACTCGCCACTACTCGTCGCCCTAGGCCATGCAGCTCTGCTTTGTGCACCTGCCCACCGTCATTTGTCCACACCCGCACTACTACCTCTCAAGTCACCGACTCGCCATTGCTCGTCGCCCTTAGTTCGCCTGCCTCGACCTGCGAGCCTTACCTTGGTCGACACGTATGGAGCAGCTCCCGCCGCCCAACGCCCCCTCACGTGAGGAGCATGTGGGGTGGGGAAAATGTAAATCTAGTCCCATACCCCCAAGATTCTAGAAATCATGAGGACCCCCACCTCACGTGATGTCAGCATCATGTGCTACACCTATGAGAGTTGGAAAAATTATAAGACCCCTCCCCCGGGTTCGGGTAATTCCATTCCAGTCCTTATCAGATTATTTTGTTTTATTATATTTTTTTTTCTTTATTGCATAAAGAACCCTACATTTGCACATTTATGTGAACTATCATTTAGCATCCATTTTAATTCTAAAAATAGCTTGATGTAGAACAATTTAGTCTCTATCTCGTGGTTATTCAATGGTATATTTGTGCGCTATGCTTGATTTGATTTATTTAATTTGGTGGAAATTATTATATATTACCCATCGAGTGCTCTTTAATTCGTATTAAATTATTCCATGCTCAAAAAATGGCTAAAAAATACACCAGGTAGATTTAATTTCTCTCTATCATGTGCCCAAAAATCATCGCATTGTACGCATATCTAGGTCAAAATAAATTATTTTATGATTTGAGTATTTGATTTCTAATTAATTATATACTTAGTATTTTAAGGAAATAAAAGTTGTTCTAGATACCTCCCACATAGACCTATCAAGGATAATTTAATTTCTGAGAAATAATTAGGTTTTCTGTTTATTAAAATTAAATTACAAGAAATCACATAGTCTACATTTTTAATTCATAATAAATTCATTATGCAACTAAAAAATCCAAAAAAAAATTACAGAGCTTAATTTTGCATATTTTCATATTATGATCAAATTTTAGGATTTTTGGAGATCATTTGAGAGAAATTTGCATTTTAGTCCTCAAACTTTATCAAAATTGCATTTTCATCATTAGTTACATAAAATACCAAAAAATCCGCTTTGAAAGCCACGGACTAGGTTTGATAAATTGAGCTTTAAGTTGTTACTTTGCCTCCTTGAATCGACTTTGGGGCTTGCCCTTGTTAAATAAACACATAGTCACACTTCCCTTAAATTGATTAAATTAATTATTCACATGATTAACTTTTTGACCGAGTCTTAAGTGCCCGAAAAATGATGAATTAGTTAGGTATTTTTCATATCGTAAAATGGTGTCGTTTCTGGGGAGGGGGCACTTAGGAGAGTCTCTTGGACTAGAACTTTGGATGATGCTTTGACTCTACTCTTGTAACTGCAGTCCACACTTAATGTCATATCCTTATGCTATATGTATACAAAGAGAGTCTCACGATTAGGGAAGTTGTGGCTGATGAATATACGATTCATCATCTTAATACATTGATCTTAGCTTATTTCTTTGAACAAATTACCAAATAACAGTCCCTAAATTAAATAAATTAACAAAATGTAACTCTTAATAAAATGGATCAATTGTCTTTTAAATAAGTCCACAAAATAATTCAAAATAAAAATCACAAAAAATATAAAAAATAAAGAGTTGAAAAATGTTTATAAATAATCCACTGAAAATACCCAAACTTCCTTGATTTTTAATAAATTCAAATTAACTACTTTTGACCTAATTCTTTTTCTAACTTATACATAAAAATGTTTATAAAAATACAAAATAAAATTTATCTTGAATAAATACTCTTAGATCTTGAACCAAAAAAGCCGTAAAGTCCAACTTCTCGACTAAATTCGTGCTCCATATGAACTCCAAATTCACCAAAATCATTTTTAAATTGCAAGTTATAAAATTATCTATCCAAAGAAAGTAATTTCATTAAAATCAGTGTTCGTTTGCAAAATGTCGGTTTTAGGACCTAATTGTATATTATGTACTCTGTACATACTTTATTTTTTTGATTTCATCTCACCTTTTTCTTAATTATTATAAAATCCAAAAAATAAATTAATGTGTATTTATTTTATATTTTATCTTGTTTTTTTTATTATTAACAAATTATAAAAAATGGCAAAATACAAAAATACAATATTTTATTATTCAATAGGATATCACGAAAAATACTTTTTGCACAGATGACATCTTTTGATTCTGAATCCTTCGTGAAAGTTGTAGATCTCTTCAAAACAGACAAGTTTTATGCTGATCACTTTTTTATTTATTATTCTTCATTTATTATTCTTTTTTTTATTTTTTATATTTTATTTTTACTTTATTTTTTTAATCCTTAATTATTTTATATTATTTTACTTTATTTTTATTATTTTTAAATTTTTATTTTACTATTTTCCTCTCTCTCCCCTCTCTTTTGTCTCTCTCCTCTCTCTTCTCTTTCTCTCCCACGTGCACTCACATGACCCGACACCCCTTCCTGCAATGGCCTGCCGCACACCTCCGCCCGCGACTATTGCGCCTTTACGCAATCGTTACGACTCCCCTCTCACTCCAGCCATTATGATGACCGCCTTAAAATACAACCTCGTCGCTCTCGCAACCACCATCCACCGCTCTTCGAGCCTTCTACCCTAAACGAGAGAGAGAGAGACTCTTGCGCGTGGCTGGTGACAACAACTCCACCTCGGACCACCTTCTACCTCCAGTGAGATCCAACAAACCAACATTTATTGTTGCGAGCTGCAAGCTCACCGAGCTTCAAGATCTCTTCGTCGGATCTTTCAAGGCCACGACTACAACTCCTCTGTGAGCTCTTGCTTCTAGACGAACCTCCATCGAGCTGCACCTCTTGGAATAACCACTCTGGCCACCACACATCATCCCCTGTTTTCCTTCCTCCATGCACCTCTTGAACACTCCTCTAGAGCCGCCTCTTGCGACTGCTCCACTGCCATTTATCTACGACTACACTGCCATCTCGCAAGCAGCCGACTCGCCACTGCTCACCGCCCTAAGTTGTGCAGCTCCTCTTCGTGCAGCTGCTCCATTGCCTTTTATTTGCGCCCGCACTACCTCCTCGCAAGCCGTTGACTCGCCACCGTTTATCGCCCTTTGTCTGCTCGCCTCGACCAGTGAGCCCTGCCTTGGACGACACGTCTGCAGCAACTCCCACTGCCTAGAGACCCCCCCTGCTCAGAGACCCCCCCTCACGTGATGAGCACATGGGGGAAGGGAAATTTACATCTAGCCCCTCAAGATTCCTTAAATCAGCAGAAGGACCCCCACCTCAAGTGACGTCAGCATCACACACTGTGTATGTGAGAGCTAGAAAAATTGCAGGACCCCTACCCTCGCGGGTTTGGGTCATTTCATTCCAGTCCTTATCAATATTATATTTTATTATGTTTTATTTTATTTATTGCATAAAGAAACATGCATTTGTACGTTTATCTAAACTATCATTTAGCATCCATTTTTAGTTCCAAAAATAGCTTGTTATAGAATAATTTATTCTCAATCTTGTGGTTATTCTATGGTATTTTTGTGACCTATGCTTGATTTGATTTAATTAATTTGGTGGAAATTATTATATGTTACCAACTCCGTGTTATTTAATTATACTAAATTATTCTATGCTAAAAAATTACTAAAAAATAAAATAGGTAGATTTAATTGTCCTCTATTATATGCCTAAAAATAATCGCATTTTCACGCATATCTAGGTCAAAATAAATTATTTTGTGATTTGAGTATTTTATTTTTAATTAATTGTAACTTAGTATTAAGGAAATAAAACTTGTTCTGGATACCTCTCACATAGACCTATTTAGGTTAATTTAATTTTTGAGAAATAATTAGGTTTGCTATTTATTTAAATTAAATTACTCAAAAATCACATAGTTTACATTTTTAATTCATAATAAATTCATTATACATCTGAAAAATCCAAAACAAATTACAATAGCCTAAATTTGCATTTCCCATTATGACCAAGTTTTAGGATTTTTGGGGAGCATTTGAGAGAATTTTGCATTTTAGTCCTCAAACTTTGCCAAAATTTTATTTTCATCATTACTTATAAAAAATACCAAAACAATTCGCTTTGAAAACCACACACTATGTTTGATAAATTGAGCTTTAAGTTATTCCTTTGCATCCTTGAGTCGACCCTAGGGCTTGCCCAGGTTAAATAAACACATACTCACACTTCCCTTAATTAGATTAAATTAATTATTCATGTGGTTAAATTTTGACTAATTCTTAAGTGCCTAACTACAAATTAAAAATGACTAATTAATTAGAGTATTTTTGAGATCGTCAAATGGCACCGTTGCCGGGGAGAGGGCTCTTAGGAGAGTCTCTTGGACTAGAACTTTGTGTGACGCTTTGACTCTACTCTTGTAACTGCAGTCCACACTCAATGTCATATCCTTATGCTATACGTATACAAAGAGTGTCTCGTGATTAGGGAAGTTGGATCCCTTTTGATTAGAGCTTGGTTCAACTTAGAATTTTATGATCACTAAAATCAAGAATTCTTCAACGAATCAAGTCTTGTACAATCACATGCACAATCATGGATTTATCTAACTTGTTCTTTATTTATTTGATCGAGGACTAGCAAAGATTAAGTATAGGGGGGTGATGAATATGTAATTCATCATCTTAATACATTGATCTTAGATTAACTCTTTGAACAAATTACCAAATAAAGTCCCTAAATTTAATAAATTAACAAAATGTAACTCTTAATAAAATGGACCGAATATCTTGTAATTAAGTCCACAAAATAATTCAAAATAAAAATCATCAAAAATATAAAAATTAAGTGTTGAAAAATGTTTGTAAATAATCCCATGAAAATACCCAAACTTCCTTGATTTTTAATAAATTCATACTAGTTCCTTTTGACTTATTTCTTTTTCTAATTGCACATAAAAATGTGTTAAAATATAAAATAATTTTTACCTTGAATAAATACTCTTAGATCTTGAATCAAAAAAGCCATAAAGTCCAACTTCTTGGGTAAATTCCCGCTCCGTATGAACTCCAAATTTACCAAACTCACTTTTATATTCAAGTTATAAAATTTTCTATCCAAAGAAAGTAATTTCATTAAAATCGGAGCTCGTTTGCAAAATATCGGTTTTGGGACCTAATTGTATACTGTATACTTTGTACATACTTTATTTTTTGATTTAATATCACCTTTTTCTTAATTATTAAAAAAACTAAAAATAAATTAATGTGTATTAATTTATTTTAGTTTTTATCTAATTTATCTTGATTTTTTCTTATGTAAAAAAATATAAAAAATAACAAAATACAAAAATACAGTTTTTATTATTCTATAGGGGTACCACCAAAAATACATTTTCCACTGATTATCTCTTTTGATTCTGGATCCTTTACAAAAGTTGCAGATCTCTTCGAGACGAACAACTTTTATGTTGACCCTGTTTTGATTTGACTTCATTTACTATTTCCTTTTTTATTTATTTAGTTTTTATATTTTATTTTTATAATTTTATTTTATTTTATTTTTTATTTATTTATTTATTTTTATTTACTCCCCTCTCTCTTATTTCTCTCTCCTCTCTCCTCTTTCTCTTCCACGTGCACTCGCGTGACCCACCACCCCTTCCCGCAACAACCAACTGCCCACCTCTGCCCCCGACCATTATGCCATTGCTCGACCATTACAACTGCCCTCTCCCTCTAGTCATTACTACGACCGCCTTCATATACAACCTCACCACCCTCGCATCCGCCATCCGTCGCTCTTTGTGCCTTATGCCCTAAACGAGAGAGAGAGTCCTGCACGTGGCTAGTGATAACAGCTCCACATCGAACCTCCTACCTCTGGCGAGGTCCAACAGACCAACAACTGCTGCTGCAAGCTCCAAGCTCACCGAGCTTTAAGATCTCTTCGTCGGATATTTCGAGGCAATGACTTCAATCCTCTGTGAGCTCTCACTTCCAGACGAACCTCCACCGAGAAGCACCTCTTGGGCGAACCACTTCGGCCACCGCACGTCATCCCATGTTCACCTTCCTCCGTGCACCTACTGACGCTCCTCCAGAGCTGCCTCGTGCAGTTGCTCCAACGTCGTTCATCCACGCCCGTGTCACCACCTCGCAAGCCGCCGACTTGCCATCCTTCGTCGCCCTAAGCCGCGCAGCTTCGCTTCGGGTGACTGCCCCACTGATGTTCGTCTACGCCCGCACCACCACCTCGCAAGATGCTGACTGGCCACTGCTCGTCACCCTTCGTCCGCTTGCCTCGACCCGTGAGCCCTAGGGGGGATTTACATCTAGACCTCCAAGATTCCAGAAATCACTAGAAGGACCCCAACTCACGTGACATCATCATTACCTGCTGCGCACATGAGACCTGGAAAAATTGCAAGACCCCTCCCCCTGCGGGTTTGGGTAATTCCATTTAAGTCCTTATCAGTTTATTTTATTTTTTGTTATATTTTATTTTCTTTATTGCATAAAGAACCCAACGTTTGCACATTTATTTGAACTATCATTTAGCATCCATTTTTAATTCCAAAAATGGCTTTTTGTAGAATAATTTATTCTCTATCTTATGGTTATTCAATGGTATTTTTGTGACTATGCTTGATTTGATTTAATCAACTTGGTGGAAATTATTATATGTTATCCACTGCGTGCTCTTTTATTTGTATTAAATTATTATATGCTCAGAAAAATGCTAAAAAATATACTACGTAGATTTAATTGTTGTCTGTCATCTGCCCAAAAATCATCGCATTTGCATGCATACCTAGGTCAAAATAAATTGTTTTGTGATTTGAGTATTTGATTCTCAATTAATTGTTAATTAGTATTAAGGAAATAAAAGTTGTTTTGGATACCTCAACATAGACCTATCTAGGATAATTTAGTTTCTAAAAAATAATTAGGTTTGCTGTTTATTAAAATTAAATTACGCAAAAATCACATAGTCTGCAATTTTAATTCATAATAAATTCATTATGCATCCGAAAAATAAAAAATACAGTAGCCTAATTTTGCATATTTTCACATTATGACAAAGTTTTAGGATTTTTGAAAATCATTTGAGAGAAATTTGCATTTTAGTCCTTAAACTTTGCTAAAATTACATTTTCATCATTATTTGCATAAAAATACAAAAAATCCGCTTTGAAAACCACGTACTAGGTTTGATAAATTAAGCTCTAAGTTGTTCCTTTGCCTACTTGAGTTGACCCTGGGGCTTGCCCATATTAAATAAACACATAGCCACACTTCGCTTAAAATGATTAAATTAATTATTCGTACGGTTAAATTTTTGACCGATTCGTAAGCACTCGACTACAACATAAGAATGACTACCCTTGTAGTCATTTTTATGTTGTCGAATGGCACCGTTGCCAGGGAAAGGGCTCTTAGGAGAGTCTCTTGGATTGGAACTTTGGGCGACGCTTTGACTTTACCCTTATAACTACCATCCACACTTAGTGTCATATCCAAATGCTATTTGTATACAAAGAGAGTCTCATGATTAGGGAGGTTGGATACCTTTTTATTAGAGCTTGGTTCTTAGAATTTTAGGATCACTAAAACCGTGAGTTCCTCAACGAATCAAGTCTTATACATTCACATGCACAGTCACGGATTAATCAAACTTGTTCATTATTTATTTGCTCGAGGACTAGCAAAGTTTAAGTATAAGGGAGTGATGAATTTGCGATTCATCATCTTTATATATTGATTTTAGCTTAACTCTTTGAATAAATTGCCAAATAAAAGTCGCTAAATTAAATAAATTAACAAAATGTAACTCTTAATGAAATGGACCAATTATCTTGTAAATAAGTCCACAAATTAATTCAAAATAAAAATCAGGAAAACATAGAAAAAATAAAGTGTTGAAAAGTGTTTGTAAATAATCCACTGAAAATACCCAAACTTCCTTGATTTTAATAAATTCATACTAATTCCTTTTGACTTAATTCTTTTTCTAACTTGTACATAAAAATGTGTATAAAAATACGAAATAAATTTTACCTTGAATAAATACTCTTAGATCATGAACCAAAAAAGCCGTAAATTCCAACTTCTCAGCTAAATTACCGATCTGATGAAATCCAATTCACAAAACTCACTTTTAAAGTTCAAGTTATAAAAATATATGTTCGAAGAAAGTGATTTCACTAAAATCAGAGCTCGTTTATAAAATGTCATTTTTGAGACCTAATTGTATGTTGTATACTTTGTACATACTTATTTTGTTGATTTTATCTCACCTTTTTTCTTAATTATTAAAAACATCCAAAAAAATAGATTAATATATATTTTTCTTATTTTATATTTTATCTAATTTTGTCTTGATTTTTCTTATTTAAAAAATTATAAAAAATAGTAAAAATACAAAAATATGGTATTTCATTATTCTATAAGGTACCACTTAAAATACTTTTTACAAAGATGACCTCTTCTGATTCTGGGTCTTTCGCGAAAGTTTTAGATCTCTTCGAGACGAACAACTTTCATGTTTACCACTTTTTCATTTGACTCATCTAATATTCCTTTTTTATATTATTTTGTTAATTTAATTTTTATATTTTTTACTTTTGTTTATTTAATCCTTAATTTTATTTTTTATTTTTTATTTTTTATTTATTTATTTTATTTTATTTTTATTTTACTTTTTTTCTCTCTTCCCTCTCTTTTCTCTCTCTCTCTCTCTCTCTCTCTCCTCTCTCTTCTCTTTCTCTCCCACATGCACTCATGTGACTGCAACCCCTTCCCACAACGGTCAACCACCCACCTCCGCCCGTGACCGTTGTGCCTTTGCGCGACCGTTACGACTCCCCTCTCCCTCCAACTATTACGACGACCGCCTTCATATACAACCTCACTGCCCTTGCATCTGTCATCTGCCGCTCTTCGAGCCTTATGCCCTAAACGAGAGAGAGTCCAACGTGTGTGATGAATATGCGATTCATCATCTTAATATAAAAATCTTTGCTTAGATCGTTGAACAAATTACCTTATAAAAGTCCATAAATTCAATAAATTAATAAAATACAACTCGTAATAAAAATGGATTAATAATGTATATTTATCTTGTGAATAAGTCTACAAAATAATTCAAATTAAAAAAAGAAATAAGTGTTGAAAATTATTTGTAAATAATCCCCTATAAATATCCAAACTTTCTTGATTTTCAATAAATTCTTATTAACTCCTTTTGACATGATTCTTTTTCTAACTTGTATATAAAAATGAACAAAAAATACAAAATAATTCTCACATTGAATAAATACTTTTAGATCTTGAATCGGAAAAAGCCGTAAAGTCCAACTTCTCGTCTAAATTCCCGCTCAATATGAACTCCAAATTTATCACACTCACTTTTAAAGTTCAGGTTATAATATCCAATGAATGTGATTTCATTAAAATCAGAGCTTGTTTGCAAAATGCCGGTTTTGGGGCATATTTGTATACTGTATATATATATATATATATATATATATATATATATGTACTAACTTGATATTAACATTTTATGCACAAATTTAACTCATTTTTATTTATTCCCTTTTATATTAATTTCTTTATTTTATATTTTAATAAAGTATAATATTAAAAAATCAAAATAAATTATTTTATTGTTGAAAAATGTGTATTGTGACTTTGTATATAATGTACATACTTTTCTTTCTATTTTCCTTTTATTTTTTTAATATTAAAAATCCAAAAAAAATCGTATTTTACTTTATTTCTAGTATTTTATTTTTTATTTTATTTTGTAAATTTCTTTTAATTAAAATTTTAAAAAAATAGAAAATTTGTAAAATTGTGTTTTGTACATATTATTTTGGCATTTTTGCAATTCTTCCATTTTTATTTTTTCTCTTATTATTTTAAGTAGCCTACTTTTTTATATTTTATTTTCATTTTCTCTCTCTCTACTTTCCACCAACTTCTGTCCTCTACACTTCCCCTACTTCTTTCCCAACTTCCTCCCCACCTCTTTTGTAACTTCCATCCTTCCTCCTTCTCCTTCTTAATTCATTGCCCCTCTTCCATTTTTCCTTTATCTGCCATTCTACAAGAGAGGTTCTAGCTTGTCGATGCCGTGAGGTGATGGCTTCTTCCTCGATGTTGAGCGACGACGAGCCGTCGACGAGATCTGAGGTGGTTTCTTCCTCCTCGTAGCATCGACCCTCCAAGCGAACTACAACGCTTCAAAGGACATTGCCGACCTTCTAGAGGCCACGATCGGGGTTGTAGCGTAGCTTCCTTCAATTCCATCTGACGAATCTCAAGGTATAGTATTCCTTTCCCTCACTCTTATTCTTCCTCTATTTCTTTCTTTTTCTATAGACTTTTCATTTTTTCCCTGCTACATAATCTTCGTCCCCGATTTGCCTTCAGATAGGAAAAACTCCAGCTCAGCCTCTCATACAGGTGACAGCTCGAAGAGGTTGGCCTCGAGCGAAAACGAACTCCACGGTGAGATCCACGGTCCCTCTGACCACATCTCAGTGCTTTCGAACACTTGGCGACACCTTTGCCAAGTCGCTCGAGGTGAAGAATGGGGTCGAGCATAGCTCCCCTATCATTCCCGGTGATCCACTGCTAGCTTCCTCCGCCATCACACCACCATCTGTGATTCAACTGTCCTTCTTCACCATTCGTTCGTTGCCTTCCCTCTCCGCCCCAACTAGACATCCACCAACCTCGCACGTTGTCTTTCATCATCGACCATACTTCGTCGCCTCACACCTCTATCACCTCTCATCCTTGCAAAAGAGGACCCATCGACCCTCTGTTCACTCCGCCTTTCCACCTTACGCCATCCTTTTGCACCTTCATCTCTGTCTCGAGCTCCAATCGAGTCTAACAACCCCTTCACCAACGTATCGAAGTCCGCGTTGCCCGTCTCCATTGGCCGAGCTTCTCCAGGTTGTAGCCTTCGCCACCAGCCCGACCCGCTCTGCCTCCAAGTCCCTTTTCTCGGGGTTTGAGTGCATCGACCTCGAGCTGATCCATCTCTAGCAACCCGTTCGACAACTGCCCTCGCTAAATCCTCTGCCTCCGCCTCAAGCTCGCCTCGACGTCCACCTCACCATGCCGCCTCACAAAATCGTCAGTCTAGTCCTCACCAGTGATGCGCCCGCCTTCGCACGCCTCCACCTCGAACTACATATGACCTCTCCACTCTTTCCACCCTTGCGCACGTGAGGAGCACATGGGGGTGAGGGTCAATTGCAAGCGACCCCCCGGAGTTCCAGCTTAATATCAGAAGCGCCCCTACTTCTAGAAGGCACGTACCTTGCACGCGCCCCATTGGATATTTATGCTCGTGCCCTCGCCCTTCTGGAGAATCACGCCAACATCCCGCTGTTAGTCCCTCACACGCAACACACGTGCGTTCCTGGATCATTTGCATAAAGACCCTCACGGGTTTAGGTAATTAAAGAAGCATTTCTAATGTTATTTTTTGACTTTTAATTTCTAAATTTGCATTGATACCCCTATGTTTGTATTTGTATGTTGGCCTCCATTTGTCATCATTTTTTATCCTAAAAAATGCATAGTGTAGAGCAATTATTTCTTTATCTTGTGAGGTTTTGATAGAATTTTTACGAGCTATGGTTAATTTAGTAAAATTATTTCAGTGATAATTTACATAATTTACCCATTTTAGGATCTGAAAATTATATTAAATTAATCATTGCTCTAAAAGTTCTCAAAAATTCGTAGTAGATAAATTTACTTACGTTTTACGTTGTGCAATTTTATGACATTTGCACATTTATCGAGGTCTAAATAAAATAAAAGGTGAATTATTTTTAATAGGTTATAGATCAATTATTTTTAGAATCTATTAGTTTCCCTAGATTCATCTCACATAGATAGGATAATTTTATTTCTGGAAAATAAATTGGCCTTTTATTTATTATAACTAATTTGCGAAAAATTATCATGCATGCATCATTAATTCGTAATTAATTCATATTGCATCAGAAAATTCTAAAAAAATTGAAGAGCATTAATTTCTTCGTATTTCATCCTGTAGCCAAGTTTGAGGATTTTTGGACTTGATTTGGTTAAAAATTGCATTTTAGTCCCTAAACTAGCCTGAATTTGCATGACATTTTTAATTGCATAAAAAAATTATAAAAATACCTCTCTGAACACCTAGGTTCTATATCGACCATTAATCAACCTAAGGAGACAACTGGCCCCCTGAGTTCGACCTTGAGCTTGTCCAAGTAAAATATAAACTGACCTTTCAATTTAATTGAATAATTAATTTAGCGATTTTTATAAATCCGAATTGCGCACCTACAACATACATTTTTAATCGTTAATTAAACATAATTAACATATGGTCTTAGGGTTCATCAGCATGGCTGGTGATAACAGCTCCACCTCGGACCTCCTTCTACCTCCGACGAGATCCAGCAGACCAACATATGCTGCTGTGACCTCCAAGCTCGTCGAGCTTCCAGATTTCTTCGTCAGATCTTTCGAGGCAACGACTACAGCTCCTCTGTGAGCTCTCGCTTCCAGAAGAACCTCCATAGAACTGTACCTCTTGGGCTAACCACTCCAACCACTACACAACATCCCCTGTTCGCCTTTCTCCGTGCATCTTCTAAACTCTCCTCCATAGCCACCTCGTGCGGCTACTCAACCGTTGTTCGTTCGCTCCTGCACCGCCACCTCGCAAGCCATAGACTTGCCATCACACGTCGCCCTAAGCTGTGCAACTCTGCTTTGTGTGGATGCTCCACCGTCGTTCGTCCGCGCCCGTACTGCTACCTTGTAAGCCGCTAACTCACCACCGCTTGTCACCCTTATCCACCCGCCTCGACCTGCGAGCCCCGCCTTGGATGACACATCCATAGCAGCTCCCGTCGCCTAGAGCCCCCCTCATGTAAGGAGCATGTGGGGTGGGGGGAATTTACATCTAGCCCCCCAAGATTCCATAAATGACCAGGACCCCCCACCTCACATGATGTCAACTTCACGTGCTGTGCAAGTAAGAGCTAAAAATATTGCAAGACCCCTCCCTCCACGGGTTTGGGTAATTCCATTCCAGTCCTTATCTGTTTATTTTGTTTTATTATATTTTATTTCTTTACTGCATAAAGAAGCCTATGTTTGCACGTTTATTTGAACTATCATTTAACATCCATTTTTAATTCCAAAAATAGCATGTTGTAGAACAATTTATTCTCTATCTTATGGTTATTCAATGGTATTTTTGTGAGAAATTATTGATTTGATTTAGATAATTTGATTGAAATTATTATATTTTACCTATTGCTTACTCTTTAATTTGTATAAATTATTGTGTGCTCCAAAAGTAGCTAAAAAAATGCACTAAATAGATTTAATTGCTCTCTATCACATGCCCAAAAATCATTGCATTTGCACTCATATCTAGGTTGAAATAAATTGTTTTGTGCTTTGAGTATTTGATTTTTAATTAGCTATACACTTAGTATCTTAAGAAAATAAAAGTTGTTCTGGGTACCTCTGACGTAAACTTATCAAGGATAATTTAATTTATGGGGAATAATTAGGTTAACTATTTATTAAAATTAAATCACTCAAAAATCACATAGTCTACATTTTAGTTCATAATAAATTCATTGTGCATCCAGAAAATCCAAAGAAATACAATAGCCTAATTTTGCAAAATTTGACATTATGGCCAAATTTTAGGATTTTTAGAGATCAGTTGAGAGAAATTTGCATTTTAGTCCTCAAACTTTACAAAAATTACATTTTCATCATAAATTGCATAAAAATACCAAAAAACCCCGCTTTAAAAGCCACGCACTAGGTTTGATAAATTCAGCTTTAAGGTATTCCTTTGCTTCTTTGAGTCAACCCAATGGCTTGCTCAAGTTAAATAAACACATAACTTCTCTCACTTAAATTGATTAAAGTAATTATTTGTATGGTTTAGTTTTTAAATGATTCTTGAGTGCCCGACTACAACATAAAAATGGCAAATTAATTAGGGTATTTTTAGATCGTCAAATGGGAGATTTTTGGAATCTGGGGAGGGGGGGCTGGATGTAGATACCCTAATATTTATGCGGTTAAATATATACAAACCATCTATGATTTTGATTAGATATTGAGCATCCTATGGCGATGAGCGGTGGTGATTCAGTGGCTTGCGAGGTGGCGGTGTAGGAACGGATGGATGACGGTGGAGCGGCCACACAAGGTGGCTCCAGAGGAGCGTTCATGAGGTGCATAGGGGAAGGTGAACATGGGATGACATGCGATAGCCGGAGTGGTTGGCCCAAAAGGTGCGGCTCGGTGGATGTTCATCTGGAAGCAAGAGCTCATGGAGGATCTCTAGTCATTGCCTCAAAAGATCTGACAAAGAGATCTTGAAGCTCGGTGAGCTTGGAGCTCGCAACAGTATATGTTGGTCTGCTGGATCTTGTCGGAAGTAGACGGAGGTCCGATGTGGAGCTGTTGTCACCAGCCACATTCAAGACTCTCTCTCTCATTTAGGGCATAAGGATTGAAGAGCAGCAGATGACAGATGCCAAGGCGACGAGGTTGTATATGAAGGCGGTTGTCGTAATGACTGGAGGGAGAGGGGAACCGTAACGGTCGTGCGAAGGCGCAATGACAACGGGAAAAGGTGTGCAACTGATCATTACGAGAAGGGGAAAGGGAAGGAGTGGTAACTCACGTGAGTGCATGCGGGAGAGAAAGAGAAGAGAGAGGAGAGAGAAAGAAAAGAGAGGAGAGGGAAAGAAGAGAGGGGAATGAGGGAAAAAAGTACAATGAAGATTAAAAGTAAAATAAAAATAAAATAAAATTAAGGACTAAATAAATATAATATAATATAATATAAATAAATAAATAATAAAAAGAATAGTAAATGAAATCAAATCAAAAAGTTGTCAACATGAAAATTGTTTGTCTCGAAGAGATTTACAACTTTCAAGGACCTAAAATCAAAAGAGCTCATCTATATACAAGTATTTTTTGTGGTATTATATAGAATAATAAAATACCGTATTTTTGTATTTTGTTATTTTTTATAATCTTTAAATAAGAAAAAATCAAGATAAAATTAGATAAAATATAAAATAAATAAATACACATTAATCTATTTTGGTTTTTTAATAATTAAGAAAAAGGTGAAATACAATCAACAAAATAAGTATGTAAAAAATAAACAAGATACAATCAGGTCCCAAAACTGTCATTTTGCAAATGAGCTTTGATTTTAATGAAATCACTTTCTTTGGATAGATAATTTTATAACTTGAACTTTAAAAGTGAGTTTGTGAATTTGGACTTCATATAGAGCCGGAAATTAGTCGAGAAGTTGGGGTTTACGTATTTTTTGGTCCAAGATCTAAGAGTATGTATTCATTATATTTTTATACACATTTTTACGTACAAGTTAGAAAAAGAATTAAGTCAAAAGGAGTTAGTATGAATTTATTAAAAATCTAGGAAGTTTGGGTATTTTTAGGGGATTATTTACAAACATTTTTTATATATTTGTGTGAATTTTATTTTGAATTATTTTATTAAGAGATATATTTTGTTAATTTATTTAATTTAGGTACCTTTTTATAATTTGTTCAAAGAGTTAAGCTAAGATCAATGTATTAGGATGATGAATCGTAGATTCATCACACACTAGCTATCGCCATTTGAATTATGGCTCAAAAATCAATAACATGGATTTATCTTAAAAAATACCATTTATAGATCACATTATCGAATAATGAATCCATGATTCACATCCCTTATCGAATGATGAATCCATGATTCACATCCCTTACTCTTTTATTTTAGCAAAAATCCCAATAAAAATTAGTTGTAAATATATATTAAATTCAACAAATAAGCATTGTGCATGCTTTTGTTAATATTGTATATTTAACATTCTTTTTATCCAAAATAAAAGAATAAAGAAGAAAATAAAAAGAAAGAAAATAAAATAAGGATGTATTTATTCAATAAATGCGGACTGACCCGCACCTCGAGAGAAGGTCAAGTATTGACTAATCGACAAAGAATAAAGTAGGGAGAGATAGGTCCTTAATTATTATGTATATTCATCACTATTCATCATGTATATATCATCTATTTATTTTATTTCTCAATAAAAGATCTCATAATTAATTTATTTCTTTGATAAAATTTGTAAATAAAAATGTGTTTTAAAATAATAAAAATTTGCAAATTATGTACAGTGTACCATACATATACTTTTATTTATATATTTATATATATTGTGAATAGATTGTATATATTATTTTTAATACTTGTAAACATTCCTCATAATTAAGTAAAATAAAATTCAAAATAAAATAAAACAAATTAAAAATAAAATCAATTCTTTAATGTATACTAGCACTAATAATGTATATATTTTAAAAAAACCTAATTAATTAACACATGTAGTTAATTTTCAAAACCCGATAAAAATATTTTTTATACTTTAAAATATTTTTTAAATAAATAAAATATAAAATATAAGGTATTTTTGTAAAAAATAATAAAATAAAAAATATACGTATATAATATATAGGTATATGGTACCTATACATACTAACATATACTATGTATTATATTGTACATATATTACTAATATTGTTAAAAATCACAAAAAATTAGTTTGTCAAATAACTAACATATTTTGTTTTTATAAACTTTAAATTTTAAAATAATTTGCTATTTTTATTGGTTTTTCTTTTACTTTTGTAAATCCTATTTTCTGATTGGTCCATCTCGGACTGTTGACCACTCTCAACTGGTCCTCCTCTCCTTTTTCTTCCTCGGATCGTGTTTGGTCCGATTTTTCCATTTCTTCTGACCTGATCCGATGGAGTTCTCTTTCATTCTTTTGCCTCAATTGTAAGACGTGGATCCCTATCCCGATGCCAACCTCCAGGATCTATGCCTCAGTTCACATGATTTCACTCTATCATTCCCGAACATGTTACGCCTATAAAACCACCTGCACCACCATCCTCTTGGTACCTTTTGGATGCTCCACTTCTTCCATTAAACTCAACCTTTCCTCGAGAGTGACAACGAATAGAGAAACCCCATGCCGTGAGATTCCCGTAAGTCCGATGGCTTTAAACGTTGTGCTCCGCCGCGAGGAGCCAAGCCTATGGTTTTGCTGAGCTATTGAGGCCCAGATCCCTGGAGACCACTCGTCTCCAGCACAGGCGACATCGTTCACCACCAAGTACGTTAGATTGATTGTATTCTCTTGATTCATTATGATTTCTAACTTCGTGCAAAGCATATAGTCTTAGACCTTAGACCCGATCAAAGCTTCATCTCGACCCATTAAACACCTCACATACTGTGCCACTAGCTTCTTCATCTTGCTCTGCCATCTGATCATGGACCCAATCGTCAGATTTGGTCGAATCTTAGGTCCTTTCCTTCACAACATGCTTGACCTAGCCCATCCGCTTTCCCCCAGTTATTTCTCTATTTCTCCACCCTGACCCTTCAGTGGAGCGCCATCTCCGAACAAGAACCTCTGTGTAGGACCGACACTGAAGAAGACCTCGTCTGAAGGTCAATATGAAGACACATAGTAGGCCCAAGAAGCCCCAAGTCCCCATGCATCTCCAGGACTCCTTCAGAGGTCTTGGACCCTTTCGAGAGCCTCTATAGCTGTGGAACCTTCGCACGATCTATTCCAACATCTCATCAGCTCGAGAGACTGTCGGAGTCGCGAGGGAGGCAGGATCTAAGCGAAGCATTTGTTCTTTGTTATTCTTCCGAGCCTCATCATCACCGTCCGATCAATCGCTCGCTCCAGGTGACACACCAACCGTTGGAGCATGGCCCCTCAGCACCGCTTGATCCATCCCAAGATCTAATCTGGGCCCTCCACGAGTGAAGCGCCACCAGCAGATTTCCATCGTTGATCACATTAAGTGATCCAACCACAGTAGTTGGTGAGCGCAATTAGGGGTAATTTCTCATTTAGCCCCTCCGTGTTTTGCATTTTCATTTCAGTCTTGTAAATATATGTCATAGAGTAAATTTCTTGGATATTTTGCAAAAGCACTCTCATAGATTCTTGTATTTACTTTTGAGTCCAACCGAGTTGAAGTCACGTGCCTATACGTGTGTTTTTGTGGGTGATTTGCATATTCCCCCCTGTGTTTTCACGTGTTATCTATAGTTGAAATATTTTTAAGTAATTGCATTTATACCCCTATGAATGCTAGATCACGTGTAGCATATGCCTTTATTAGATTAATTGCATTGAGGCCCCTAGAATTTTATTACTTATTAACATTTGGTCCTATAACTTGAAGTATTCGCATTCAGGTCCTCTATAAACTGTTTTATTTTTGTGCTCTTTTATTGATTACAATAAATGCGAGATTAAATCCACAAATTCTATAAAAATACTAGTAGTTCCTGCTAGTGTGTACTTTGAGTGGAAATTGTCATGTTGGTTTTTCTTGTATTTACTATTATTAGAAATTCAAAAAGTATAAAAAGTCCTTGTTTGCCTTAGAAAATTCATAAAAACTCAAAACTTTCTTCAAAAAATCCAAAAAAATTATAGTCTTATTTCCATTTGTTTTATTATATATCTAATTTTCACCTTATTTGATTTTATAAAACTCTAAAAATTTGCAAAACCCTAAAAATACCATAAAAAGTATATAAAATCTTTTAAAAACTCAAAACTTGTGATTTAGTTTTTACTTGTAGATATTTTTATATAGTTTTAATTAAAATTGGTTTCTAGGAGTTTTGAATTTATTTGACATTTTAATTTAAAAAATATGCCTAGATGTGCATTGTTTATGTTTTTCTTAGTTTTTGATTTTTATAGAATCTTAAAAATTTCAAAAATCACATACAAATTAACAAAAATATATAAAATATATAAACACTAAAACATTTTTTACTTGATCTTTCTGGGTATTTTTATCCTATTTCAAAAAATAAAAACATTGTGTGTTCTTTCTTTCTTTGTATTTATTTCCTACTTTTTAAAATTAAAACTTGCAAAATTAAAAACTATTAAAAATAAAAAAAAGAAAAAATCCTTTGATTATCTAAAATTGACTACCTAGTTTATGATAGTGCTCCTTGTGTTCGAGCCCGGTCGCTATATCAGGTTAATAAAAGTAGCTTAGACCACTGTTTTTCTTGCTTGAGCTGCTTGTGGTTAAATATTTTTCTCGATTTCGGCTTGGTTGATATGGGTAACAATATCATCTTAATTAATTCCTTAACTCGAGTCAGTTGAGACGGCTTTCAAAATGGCGTCGTTGCCGAGGAGCACGACTAGGTAGTTAAGATTCTATTTTCTTGTTTGTTTATTTCCATGTTTATTTTCTCTTTATTTTCTTTTATTTTATTTGCTTATATTTTTCATAACTGTTTTTGACACTCTTTTTATTTTACCTTTGTTGTGAGGGCCTGCGGAGCAAGGGAAGCTATTTTTGGAGAGCCGACGCACCCGAGTGAGGCGGAGGCCGGGCGTTCTACACTGACCGGTAGGAGAGAGCAACCTAGGAGAAGCAGAAGGAGTAGAAGACTGTCTTAGTGTTTAGACTTTATTTTCAGACATTTTATTGTCATTTTTGTATATGTAATAATTCTTAGAGACTTTGGATACTGTACTATTCAGGGTCTGTTTCGTCGAGTGCTGATGCACTCGAGGGACATCACATGGTTTTCATCATCATTTTCACCGCCTTTATTTTATTTTGTTTCTCGTGGATTTGATTTTTCTAAGTTTATTTTATTTTGTTTTCTGTATATGAGCCCCTAGACTTAGGTTTTTATTTGGTTGAGCCGGGTAGTGATTAGGTATAAACACTTAATAGAACTTCTGTTCAAATAAAGTGGTTCTCCTGTGATAGAAACTTCTATTTAGGACATTTCTTGCCTTCGCATGCATTTAGATTAATTTTAATTTATGCATGAATCATATTGCCTGTATAATGTTGGAGCAAGGTATGCCTTCTATCTCGTGCATGTATTCATAGTTTCTCGCGCATTAGCTTTTTCGTCTTCCTCCCCTATTTTCTTGGACTTAAGATTAAAAAAATCGGAAAATTTCTTAGATGTGTTATTCGAAAACAACAAAAAAGTAATAACTAAATAAAATCGGGACTGCTAAAGCAAACTTGACCCTAAAACCAAATTTAAGGATTAATATCATTGTTTTGAGGAGAGAAAATCCTTCCTTGTATGCAGGTACTTACCTTAGAATAGAGTGGGTGAGGATGTAGCCGCTAAGGGTTAGAGCCAAAATCCCTGGACTTGTGCCCTATGCTCATGTCCATTACTCAATTATGTATGGTTGAGATGCAAGCACTTGCCTTTGACCCTTGGCAGAAGTAGTCTTGCCCAAGTTGGGTGTGCACCACCGACTTGGTCAGACTCTACCCTAGGTGACCTCACCCATGAGTCTGGTTAAGTAACTGTATTCTCAATAAACTCTAAAAACAGACAAGATTAACGACCGAGCTTTCACGGTCATCATTGCGTTAAGTTGGTGAATTGGGGGTTTGTTTTCTCATCATTATTTTCAGTCCAGATGTACTTTTCACTACTCCCCACATCATGATGATGGGCAAGCGGTCTCTTAGGCTACCTTTGGTGGCACCGCTTCACAACATACTTGTCCATTCATCTAGGGCAGTTCTTGAGAGCTCAGATCCGCTCTTGGAACCAGAGTATTCCACCTCCTTCTTCTTTGACCTTCGCAACCCATCACATGAGGTACATCAGCAGCAGTCAGAGCAGATTTTTGTTGACTTGGTGACACCTAAGGTCCGCTCTTTTTCCTTTTCAGAGTCTGACGAGATGGTCTAAGAGCGGAGAGAGGATGAACACCAGATATTCATGATGTGTTTGATCAGGCTATGATCAACAACACCCTCCTGGCATCCCTAGAGGAGATGTAGAGACAGATTAGGGACTAGGGGTTGCTCATTACATAGGTGAGGTGGGAGTTGACACATATGCGAGATGGGAGAGCAGATGCCAGAGTAGAGAGACCCGGTGGTAGAGGAGAGATACCTGAGGATCGAGCAGAGAGCAGACATGGGCACCAGGAAGAGGCCTGTGATCCACAAAGACCTTTGCACACCATGAGGTCGTTGCACAACCCTGGTGCAACTCTTACCCATAGATGGATTCAGTTTCCAGCCATTCTGGGGGATTTTGAGCTCCATCCACAGATGATTCAGTTGTTGCCCAAGTTCCATGGGTACTCCACCGAGGAGCCCCATCTACATCTCTAGGAGTTTGAGATGATTTGCAGCACCATCCCAACAGGCTGGTGGATGAGGATACCATCAAGTTGATTGCCTTTCCGTTCTCATTGGTTGACAGAGCGACCTAATAGCTGAAGCACTTAGGGAAGGTTGTCACTGCCTTGGAGCAGTTGAGGACTGAGTACCTCAACAAGTACTACCACTCGACCAGACAAATGTGACGAGAGCGATGATCATCAACTTCTCTATGATCCCAACTGAGCAGTTGCATGAGGCTTGGGATCGATTCAGAGAGCTCTTAGATTGGTGTCCACATCATGATATCAGCCATCCCAATATTGTCTAGAGCTTCTTTTGTGGGCTGACACCTGAGCTGCAGGGTCTTGTCAATGCCTCTTGTGGAGGATCCTATTTTTCTAAGGATGAGGATAAGGTCTGGGCCATCTATGAGGAGATGGTTGAGGATTATACAATGATGACCCAGACCTGTGTCTACACTCAGGGGAAGCCTCCCCCCAGGTGTTGTCTCACCATAGAGATGCACGTATAGAGACCGATCCATCTTCATCTTCTATAGCAACAACACTAGTAGAGTCATCAGTTGCAGACATGGGCATCATTATCCAGAAGTTGGACCGCATGGATATTATAGAGAAGAACACATGATAGGGTCTAGACATGTTCAACATGATTAATGAGTTGGCCCAGACTTTTGAGTGACCTTAAGGCGCAAATCATGTGCCTTCAAGAGGCACATACAACTTCTTTGCCACAGTCTAGGTCACATGCTGATCATAGGAGCAGATCTTCAATACCATCTGCCTCATACAGACATGTTCACCACATTCAGGCTGATCATGTTTACCCACCTCCTCATTACCAGTTGCCACCACCACCTTCACCAGACACACATATGGTGGTTTATCAGAGGGATTATCCATTGGCATCCCTTCCCCCACCGTTGCATGAGAAGATGGAGCCGTTGATGGAAGTCAACAGGATTTGGTATTCCCAATACCAATAGCAGCCCGATATCTGCCATGATCACCCAGGATTTAGATGGTCCGGAGGTGCTCAATCCCAGCGGCATCCTCCGACACAATCAGGGTAGGGTATGTAGCAAACGCAACCCCAGTACTCCCAGCACACTGTTTCTTGACCTTAGTAGCAGGGTCAGTAGTGGAGGCAGCAACAACCTCACTCCCAGTTTCACCAGCCTCCCCCTCACTCATACCCACAGCAACAGCAACATGGTTAGCCTCAGCACTTTCAGAGAGTTACCCATCCGGTTCCCATAAACCTCATATGAGAACCTAGCTTTAGAGGATCTCACCCGCATGCTTACAGAGCAGCATACCAATTTCAGGAGAGAGATGAATGAGTTCAGGATGGAGACAAGAGAGATCATCAAAGGCAAGGCTGTCATACCTGCACAAATAGAGTAAAATTCAAACAATCTGAAGAGGAAATCTAAGCAGACACAGTCTACATGGTCTGACACTCCTAGTGAGTTACTGATGGTATGCATTATTTATTTGATGCTGATTTTGTGACACTTAGGAGCAGTAGGAAGCAAGCAGGCAGTGCCTCATCTAAGCGACAATTGTACGCCCATTCAGGAGTGCCAGATGAGATAGAGAGAAGTGCTGATGTCACTGATGTTGATGTTAATGGTGGTGCTGATGCCACCCGCTTAGAGGATGATCCAGATGACAGTACTGATGTTGTCAATTCTCCATATGCTGCAGATGGTGGTGTTGATGCCACCAGTACTCCATATGATAGGCCACAACGCGGTATTGATGTCGCTTCTTCAGATTTTGTTGGTGGTACTGATGCCACCAAGAGTCCATGTACATATACTCCAGTTGTTTTGACTCCCATTCCTGTACCTGATGATGGTGTTTTTAGAAAAATATAAAAAATGGAAAAATTTTGAAAAACAAAAGGATGAATAAAGGAAAGGTTCCTATTTCTTCTTTTGTTCCATCTGACATAATGCATGATGATGCTTGTATGGATTCCAATCATTTGCATGTTCATAGACCTATTCCTACTTCAGACCCTTTAGTTCCTGATGAGGGTGCATCCATCCCCTTCCCTCAAGTACTCCGCTTAGGGAAGTGCCTAAAAATAGAAAAATCCAAAAAAGAGGTAGCAGATAGAGTTCAACAAGCAAATCATAGATCGATTCCATGTCCAGCTGACTCTCCAGAAGGCATTGGAGCACATCCCTCTCTTCCAGAAGAACCTTACAGAGAATACCATAGAACATAGGAAGAAGAGGCGCAACCACAGTGCAGAGATCCATGTTTTTACCCATGTAACATGCTTCGCCATCTAGAACTGATTGCCAGCCAAGAGACTAGATGCAGGGGCTCCATATGTCAGATGCTACATTCACGAGTAGCGGTTCGATCGTACTCTAGTAGACAATGGGTTTTCAATTATCATTCTTCCGACAACCTTACTTGACCGCTTCGAGTTTGGCCCTCTTCGACAAAGCAGGACAATACTTAGATTTGCAGATAGATCTGTCAAGAGGACGAAGGGGTTACTGAAGGATGTTGTTGTCACCATCCCGTGCCTAAAATTCCCCATGGACTTCGTTGTGTTTGACATGGAGATCCCTGAATGCGTGACCGATACTTCAATCATATTAGGACATTCTTTCCTGGCGACAACAAAGGACGTGTATGATCATGACAGCGGGAATGTATACTTTTGCATCGAAGGCGAGAGTGTACAAATAGAGATGGTTAAGGAGATGAGAGCCATAGATTCAACCAACTCAGTGTAGACAATAGATTCAGAGATAGACATCCACCATGGGTGCGATTTTGTGATTACAGATGATGATGTAGTTTGGGCAGACCCGATTTCACGAGCTCTTGTCACACCTTCAGACTCTGCAGATTCATATATGCCTACTGATTAGAGTTCAGAGATCAAACTTGTGGTGCAAGACACTAGAGGCTGACGATGCAAATTTTGGTAGCGAGGTTTATTTCATTTCGTATCACTCATATTAAGATTCCTCAGACTCGGACACAAATTTTGATTGACAGGATTTTGATGAGTATTTGATGTGTTTGATGTCTACAGAGCCTACAACCAGGACGGAGATAGTGCCAGTGCAATTGATAGGAACACCAATAGGGCCATATTTTTCGAGTTCAGATGAGTAGCGAGAGTTCTCCCATTCAGATCCGGTAGCTTTCACGCAGACATTTCAGAGGCTAGATTTGCCAGCTCCCACATGCCCATAGTTGAAGACCTTACCACAGAGCATGAAGTATAGATTCCTTGCAGGCGAGCCTGATATGTTTCCAGTCATTATCTCAGGGATTTGACCAATGACCAAGAATCTCGGTTGATGAAGGTTCTTGAGAGGAACCGCAAGGCAATCGGTTGGTCTCTAGTAGATCTCCAGGGGATAAGTCCATCCCTGTGATACCGCCACATCTATCTCAAGGATGATGCTAATCCTTCGCGTGAGTTCCAATGTAGGCTGCACTCGAATCTTCGAGAAGTGGTTAATGAAGGAAATATCCAAGTGGTGAAGCATCGATTTTATCTACCCCATCTCCGACTCCAAGTGGGTTAGTCCATTACATGCGGTACCCAAGAAGACATGTATTACTACAGTTGTGAATGAGCCCGAAGAGGAGATTTCTACTTGTGTACCCACTTCTTGGAGGGTCTATGTGGACTACAGACAATTGAATCTGAACACCAAGAAAGATCACTTCTCGCTACCATTCATTGATCATATTATTGAGAGATTAGCTGGGAAGAGTCATTATTACTTTCTAGACGGGTACACGGGGTATATCAGGTGGCTATTACGCCCGAAGACAAGGATAAGATGACATTCACATGTCCGTTTGGGATGTATGATTTTAGACGGACGCCCTTTGGATTAATGCTCCGGCTACATTCCAAAGTTGCATTCTTTCCATCTTTCGAACATGGTGGGTGAATGTTTAGAGGTCTTCATGGATGATTTTTGGTCTACGGTGATGGGTTTGATGCTTGTCTTGCTTGCCTAGACTTTGTGCTTCAGCAGTGCATTGAGTTCAACCTTGTTCTATCTTGGGAGAATATTCACTTCACGATGACTCAAGGAACGATCCTTGATCATATCATCTCCAACAGGGGCATGTAGGTCGATCCGGCTGATGAATCTCATATTCATCATGCTAAAATTCAATTCTTAATCCCCTAGCTTAACTAATCCAATAAAAAACACCAATAATTCCTCATTATTATCTTGTATTATATTGTGTATAATTAACCTATAATTATTGTATTTAATTACTATTATTTACACTGTAGAAAACCCATAAAAATTAGGATAAGTTAAATCGTTTATAATTTCCCTAAAAAGAATTAAAAAATACAAAAAATCTCAAAACCCAAAATCAGTATTTTTAACCCTTTAAAAATACCCCAAAATTCACTTTTATACACTTGATCTCTTTTGGCTTTTTTTCCAACATGAAACTTGTAGATCTCATTGAGATCTACAATTTCATATTTTGACTTTTTCCTAATTTTGCCTCTATTTATCTCTTTTTGATTTTTCTTTATTTTCATATTTTTCTTATTTTTCTATTGGGCCACGTGGCGCCATCTAGGGATGCCCATGTGGCCGCTCCTCCTTCCGCCACCCGGCTTCAACCTCCTCCGTCTGATCTCCTCCAAATGCCTCCATCTCCACCCTCCATCTCCGCTGCACCCACAACCCTTGGATCTCACCTCCAGATGGGATCAGTACTGCCCCTTCTGCTTTCTCTTAGCCACTCGATCCCCTCTAATAGTACAGCTCCCCTCCCTCCACGTCACCATATCCACTTCCACCGTAGGATGAAACCTTCCGCTCCATCTCCAACCATTAGATCTGATCCTGATCAAATCCCAACCGCCCCCTCGTGCCTCACGCAAAACCACCCTATCCGCTCCATCGATTTAATCTCCACCCTTCAACTGCGCCTTAATCCTGGCAGTTGGATCGTAAGATCCAACGGCTAGGGCTTCGTCCCCTACCTCTAGCCCGGCCATTACCCCTCGTACCCCCTTCGCCCCTTCCTATTTTGGAAGGCGCCCCAGCCATGTTCCTCCCCTTCTAATAACTCCTCCCCATAGTTGTTACCTCTATCTCCCTCGTGCATCACGCCAACGCCTCCACCATCACTCCCAGCCATCAAAGCATCCGTTCAAAAACCCGCCTCCCCACCATAACTCCTCTACCTCTGCCTAAAAAATTAACCCCTTCAGTCTCCTGCCAACTCATCCACCATTCACGAGGGATATGTCCCAGCTCCCTCCGCCCTCCGGTAACAGCGGAGGGAGGTATAGAGGCGAAGACGACCCAGTTTCTCAGGTGAGATCCATGGCGTCTTCGGCATGTAAGCTCCGCCATCTCTGACAGTAGCTGAGCCCTCTGACAAGGTTGGCCAGATAGAGCGATGACACGAGGTTCGTTTAGAACCTCAACACAAGCTGTGACCTCTGCCAATTGCCTGCTCTGAGCAGGTAACTTCTTCCTCCTAAGTTTTTCCTTTATTTCTCCTAAATTTCCCAATGTACCTACCTGATTTCACCCTTGACTGATCATCCATTTATCTTCTCCTTCCACCATCATCTTCGCCGACTCCCTCACATACATCATCCCCTTCTCCACAACCTTCCTCGCTCCGACTCACCTTTTTCTTCACCTCGTCGGAGAAGAAGACTCTGGCCCCTGCCTCCTTCGCCCGATTAGTCCACCATCTTGCCTCACTCACTCACACATGACCACAAAAACCAAGCTTTATCTATACTAACCTTACAGGATCCTCATTGGTCGGAGTTCGCACCGGAGCCCCGTCGAGCATTTCTTCTCTGATAAGGCTTCGTTGTTTTGCCTTTTCGATCATTCCTGGAGTCTTGCCACACCTCCAAACTTTATGCTAGGACATCAGCCAACTTCCCCGACCTTCAGTTTGGTGTATGGGGCACGAAGGAGCATACAGGAGGTCACCGGAGTGCAGCCACCTCCGGTGGCCTACAACGGAGCATGAAGTATAGCTACCGTCCGATCCTCATGATCGGACGGTCTAGATGATGGCATGTGGCATGTTAAAGCCTCACGCAAAACCTTCAGGCTCGGGAAGACCGAGCCACCAACAAATGCCACGTAAGCCCCAAGCATGTGACCCCTCCCGAGCCTAGCTCCTCATGTGCCCAACACCCTCGCAAGTTCTCTGAATTACAAGTTGGTCCCTGCGCGTAATGGGGAATTTATAGAGGAACCCTGCTTGTTTTTATAAATTACAAATAGGTCCCTCAAGGGACCTATTTATGATTATTTATCCATTTCATTCTTGCATTTTTATTACATTTATGCACATGCATTGTTTCCTTCATAACTTGAGCATCGTAGGTCCAATTTGCATGATTTTAGTGTCGTTTTGTTCCTTATTTCTTATTTCCACATCTATCTAATGCCATATTTAATTTTCTCATCTAACACTATTTTAAATGTAATGCATTTCTAATGTCATAAAGTGCCACGTGCTCAATAGCCTTTCCATTAAATAGGTGTTTGCACATAATTATATTCTCAAAATGACTCTGAATTTGAATCATATTTTCTGCTCATTTTCTCTATTATTTACATGTTTGTCCCTTGCATTTAACCTTGCATCCTTTTCATGCATAATCTTACAACTGCATTAAAAAATCCATAAAAATACATGCATCATTATTTGCATTGTTTGACTTGCAATTTATTCTGCATCTGCATGGAGACCTGAAAATACGAAGATATTCACACATCGAACAATTTTTGATAAAATAGATTAAAGTAGCTCATGTCCTTGTGTTCGACCTTGGTAGACATGCCAAGTATAAATATTCCACAACATTCAAAGTTTGTGGTTTTTGCTGAACCAAATTTGTCTCCTATACTATAATTGTCAAATTTTAAAGAGGCGAATTTGACGCTCATCACCGACCAATGTGGGTATCATCAAGAAGTTCACTCCACCATCCAATCTGAGGCAGTTGCGGTCTTTTCTGGGGCATGTCAGTTTCTACCGACGGTTCATTTAGGACTTCAGTCGTATTGCCCGATTGCTTACTAATCGATGAATCTCGTATTCATCATGTTCAAATCCATTTATTAATCTCCTTGCTTATTCAATCCAATAAAAATCACAAATAATTCATTATTCTTAACATGTATTATATTGTATATAAACTGTATATAATTAATCTATATTTATTGTATTTAATCACTAACCTCCTTCTTTATTTTCTATCTTATTAAAAACCCCTATAAAATTAGGTTAATTAATTGTCTATAATTTTCCAGACCTTTGAAAGAGATTAAAAATACAAAAAATCTCAAAAACCTAAAAGCAATGTTTCCCCCTTTAAAAATACACCAAAAAATACTCTTTTGTATAAATGACCTCTATTGGCTTTTTGTCCAACAAGAAACATGTAGATCTCATCGAGATCAACAACTTTCATATTTTGACTTTTTTTTCTAATTTTGATTCCTTTTATTTCTTTTAGATTTTTCTTTATTTTATATTTATTGATTTTTCTGGAGCAACCACATGGCGCTCTCTGGAGCTGCCATGTGGCCGCTCCCTCCTCTCGCCACCTGGCCCCTCTCCTGACCAGATCTCTCTGGCCTGCTTTAGTCCATGCTGTTCAACCCTCACTCACTCATAGCCATTAGACCTGATCCCAGATCAGATCTCATCTGTTCCCTTACGCTCTAACCTTGCCCACACGATCTCTGTCTATCCTACGGTTCTACTTTCTCCACGTCACCACTCCTCCTCGACCGTTGATCCTCCTCTAGCATCTCATTATAGCCGTTCCCCAACACTCTTCTTCTAGTCGTAGGATCAAACCCTAAGATCTGATCCACACCCTCCACTCATGTCCTAGTCGAAGCTGTTGGATCGCGAAATCCAATGACTACGACATCGTCTTCCTCCTCAACACCTTCCCCTCCCCGTCCATTACACCTCACGAATGCCCTTCCCACTTTCCATTTTTGTGTAGTCATCACTACCCCTCTCTGCTCCCTTAATGACCCCGCACATAGCCCTCTCCTCCGCCATCCTCGTGCGACTGTGATGAATCTCGGATTCACCACTCTAAGTCTCATTAATTAAGCTCAAGTCCCTCAAAATTAACTGCATTTCTGCATTTATTTTGCATAATTAGCATTTATGCATGATTTCATAAGAATTGCATAACATTAATTTCTGCATAAAATAAGAAGCCAAAAATCCAAGCCATAGTTGACCTATAAATAGCCTAACTTCCCCTATTTTTAACTCCTTCATGCTAACACCGCATAACCCAAAACCACCTCCACTTTGTACACATCACTAACAAGAATAAATGAAAAATACAAAAAAAAATCACTAACCCTGTTGAGTGGACCAAAAACCCAAACCCTAATTTCAGGATATTCGGACTAAAAGCCACATATCTTCCCCATCCAGTGTCCGATTTGATCCTACTCACTTTTGAACTAATGCACATTCAATTACCTTCAAAACAAGACCAAGTTCAAGTGAATCGGGCTCGTATGTGAAAGTTGGGTTTTGGGCCTCTTTTGTACATTTTATATTTTCGCGGCTTTTGACCGATATTTTATGAATATATTTTATTTATCAATAAAAATCCAAAAAATTAGATTTAGACGTCTTTTATTTATATTTGATTTCTCCATATTTTTCTGATTTTTTATCTTGTTTAAAAATGACAAAAAAATAGAAAACCCAAAAATCAAGATATTCTATGTACATGGGATACCCCAAAAATTCACTTTTTACATTTGTCCTATTTGGCTTTGACATCTTCATAAAAGTTGTAGATCTCGTCGAGACAAGCATTTTTCGTGAAGGAACTTTTTTGATCCGAGGTCATTTGCTATTTCTTTTTGATTTTACAAAAGATTTTATCTTTGATTTTTCTGGAGCTGACACGTGGCAGCCCCAGAGGCCGCCACGTGTCATCGGTTTTTGGCCCCTTTAAATTTCGTTTTTTATAAAAAAAATTAAAACCGGCCGCACGTGTGACGCACGTGCCCCGCGCTCACCCCCTCGCCACGTGGCCACAGCAGGGCCGTCCGATCTCAGCCGATCGGACGGCCCCTGCCCATCGTCTTCCCAACGGCCCCCGAGTCCTCCGCCTTCAACTTTGTAACCTCCCGCGCCGCCACCCCGTTGACCCCCCCCCCCCCCCCGCTACCACCGTTATCCCCGCGCCGACCAACCCTTCTCCGCAACCGCCACTCTGCTATCTCGCCAACCACCTCGTCGGCCGACTCCCTTTCCTATTTAAAGCCCGCCACCCCTTCGTCATCGCCATCCGCCGATTAAGCCACAAGTCGGAGGAGCGGCAGTGATAGCGCCTCTTCCTCTTCATTCCTCTCCGGCGAGGTCCGAGGCCCCACCCCTCGTTGCAGTGCCGCACCTCTGTTGCCTGATTGCCCCTGCTCCGCCTTGGCGTCGAGCCGACGACGACGATACCGCCGCTCCGTCAACACCTCCGACTCCACCATCTCCACTGTGCGCCACCAACTCCACCGACTTCTCCGTCTCGCCATCGATCACCTGCGTCATCTTCATCTCCGCCCGAGCCCCGGCACCCCCACGTTATCAACGCATCGCCGACGTTCAACGCAACTTCGAGCTCCTCCGACAATCACCTCGTCTTCTTCGACATCATCAACGCCGCCCGCTACGGCCAGGCCCATCAAGCTCCTCCACCAGCCATCGGAGCTCCTTAGCACAGAGCGGGCACAAAGTCCGAGGTCCCCCTCCGCCTCTCCTTGCTCTGGGCTCTTCCATTAGCAGCCACAGCCTTCCAGTCCTCCGCCGCGGCATCTCCTCTCCGACGCCTCCAGAAGCCGGGCCTCCGCCCGTTCCGCCTCGCCTCAGCCACACCCGTGCGGTGGACCCGAGACCCCGCCACGTGCGTAGCACGTGGGGCTGGGGACGTCATCGGCAACGTCACTCCCAGGTCACATGCATTGCACGTGACCACTGAGGAAGTTGCGCACAGGCCCCTGGGTGACCCCCTATTTGCAGAGCCACCCCCAGGGTCACGTGCTACGCACGTGACCTGGGTAAATTATACGCAGGCCCCTGGAGCTCCATTATATTGCACGCATACCCCCGCCTCCAGAGGGCACGTGCCTAGCACGTGCCCCTCTGGAATTTTTGCAGAAATACCCCCACGGGCATACGTAATTAATTTTAGGCCCCCCTTTGCGTTGTCTTTATTTATTTATTGCATTTATACCCCTGTACTCCCATTGCATTTTAGACCTCTACTTTACATCATTTTAGTTATTTAAAATAGCACTGTGTTCCTCATATAATTCTCTACATTTTGACATGTCGTGGATATTTTTGTGATTGACGATTAACTAGTAATTAATTGTTTGGTGGAAATTAGCATATTTTCCCAATTTGCTCTCTAAAATTCATAGCTGATTAACCGTTGCTTTAAAAATCCTCGAAAAATCACACATTGTAGAGATTATTGTGTTTAACATTGTGCCAAAAAATCTTTGCATTTGCATGCATAGTTTGCTCTGTAAAAATCATTTTGCATATTTCACTATTTAATTTTTAATAGGTATTAAACCCCACATTTTTGAGGTCTAGGATTTTTTTAAGATCCATTACCTAGTGATAAATCTTAGATAATTTTATATCTTGAAAATAAATAGGTTTAATATTTATTATAATTAAATATTGAAAACCATTTTGTTTGCATTTAGAAATTCATAAAAAATTCATATTGCATCCAAAAAAATCCAAAAAAAAATACAATGCATTCATTTCATCATCATTTACATAGTGGCCAAGTTTCGTATTTTTCGGACACTGTTTGATCGAATTTTATATTTTAGTCCCTAAAATAGGCCGAATTTGCATCGTGCATCCCTTTATTACATTGAAAATTATAAAAAAAGACCGCCTTGAAAACCAAACACGAAATTGGATAGACATATCTCTAGGTTGTTCCTTTACCTCCTTGTGATCGACCTTGGGACTTGCCCAAGTAAAATAAACATAAAAACCACTTGATTGAAATTGAATAAAACTTGTGGCTATTTCTTGACTGTTTCTGATCGCCGCCTACAACGAAGAAAATTATTATTTTCACACTCGAAGATAAAAACAACTTTTAAAGCCGTGATATACGGACCCGTCAGATGGCGCCGTTGCCGGGGAGGTAAACGGCTTAGATTTTTGTTTTGAAAATTTTCGTTCGGTTTTCCGAATTCAGGTAGTCTGACCCCTGAATTTTTCATTGTAAATCCCATAATTTTTTTCAGCATTTATTTCTTTTATTTTATTTTTTGATTGTTTTTGAGTCACTCTCTTACGCCCATCTCTCTTATTTTTCTTGCGAGGTACCTGGTGCACGTGGAGCGATTTTTCAAGAAAACGACGCATCTTCACCAACATCCGAAGAAGCCGCAATTAATTTAAGATCGAGTCGAGTCGTGAGAGAGCGTAGAGTCCAGATTTTAACTTCTGCAAATTTCCATTTCTGCTCATTTATAGCGGTGTCCGTTTGGACTCTCGCGTGCGTAAAAAGGCACTGAACTCTATTTGTGGTGTGTCGTGGCCTGTTTCACTCTCCGGTGAGGGTGGGGCCCGACTTGAGTGGTGACTAGGATAGACCCGCACATACGGCTCTCAGAGCATTTTTATTTTTTGATTGTGCTTGTAGGATCTTAAGCCACAGTGCACTTTAATTGAGACGTACATTAGATCGTTCAACTTAGCCAAATTTAACTCAATTCTTCCCGCTAATAGAACTTTCTGCTTATGTGCGGTTTTCATCGGCTTGCACGCATTTAGAATAAATTTTTCAATTATGTATTGCATCCCACATGGAGATTGCGAGGAGGCATTGTAAGTCTTCTAACTGAGCATACATCATTGTTTTTCGCGTGCATCGGCTTTTCTCGAACTCCTCCCTCTTGTTTTATCACATAAATCTAAAGGAAATTGGGACTGGACGGTAGACGTGTATTTATGCTCATTCAAATTCTTCAGTGATCACCTAATTAAAATTGGAACTGCTAACTATAGCCGATATTAATAACTCATAAAATCAAGAATTTCTGCGGGAGATCAACCCCGACCTTGGATGATTTTATTTTTCTGAGTGAGCGAGAGACGACACTTAAGGATAGAGCCTAAATCTGAAATCTCAGCTCGCTAAATTTTTACCAAGATTGATTTATCACCAACTAAAATCGAAAAGATAATAGTCGAGCTCTTACGGCTTCATTGTGTGCGTTGGTGAACCCGGGGTTTGAATTGTGTTTGCATTGGTGTACGTGAACCGATTTCAAGATCAATAGCCGCACCTTCGATAAAAATTCTCTTGACTATCCCGTGCAATCATCTCTTCCCTCTCTTGATTTGAACCTCATAATGGAACTGTTGTCCAAAAACTCTCGCAGATCTAACCCCCATTCCTCTAAAAAATGACCGAGAATCCATCAGAATTATACTATGAAAAAGAATTCGTGTCGGTTAGACCCAAAACACCTCCTCCAAGAGACTCTCAACCACCATCTCTTTTTACCAATCTGATATGCTTCATGAATGACAATCCTCTGTTTTCGGACCTGACAAATCAACGACCGACTGAGGTCTCCACTTCTTCATATATCAATCCTCTCTACGCTGATCATGCAATTCATCCATCATATTTATTGAATATCAATCCATCATTCATGGGAGATGATCACCACATGATTGAAGTGAACACTTCTTCACCTCTTTCATCAACCCCTCCCTGGAGCACTAATGAACAATCATCAGCTTGGATTGACCATGACAACCCCCTCTTCAGACATGACGATCATACAGAGGACTGGACTGACTACATAGAAACACATGAGCCCTGTATGCTGACTCCACCATACCAAGATCCGACCACTCAAGCTCAAAGGAATAAACTGTACTCGGACCGACTCCACATGTCTGGATCATATGAGCAGCTGCCTCCTATGATTATAGAGGAGATATTTTCTGAAATTAATGATCATATATTGGATATTCCAAGAAATTCTCCTCTCAGCACAAACGAGAAAATGAAAGACGAAATTATCGAACACACACCGACTGCGCCTATGATTGATCATGAATTGAATTTTGAGGATGATAATTCGAGGATAAAAACAAGATTCAATTCAATAGAGGAGAGATTTCAAAAATTTACCGATCGATTCATCGCATTCGATGGTGGCTCAAACAGTAAAATGAATGAGGAAATAACTGGATCTGAGATTGAAAATTCTGATGATATTCAGAGAGCTAGGGACGATTTTGAAAATGACTATGTCGTTGACCCTCACCCTGAACACCAGAGCCCCTTTTCATCTGAAGAACACCCCACACCCCCACACCACCCAGAAAATACCAAAAAATGGAAATATTTGAAAACCACAAAAAAATTGAAAATTCAGAAAATTTCATAAAAATTGAGACTGAAGACGATATGAGGAATTTGGATCCAACTGTACGGGAAGCACTAAGAAAGAAATTGATTTTTGAACTTCCCTTTCTACAGGCCATTGAACACTTCCCCTACCTTAAAAGATTTTTAATGGAAAAATTAACTATGAAAAAGTCGGGTAGGATACGAACAAAGACTGAAAGACATATCTTGTCAATGGCCTCCTCCTTGGTATTGAGGAGAAAAACCAAGAGCCTCATAATAAAGCGGTTGCTCAGATTTGATTGTGAAATCAAAGATAAATTTTCACCCATGCTCGGATTGATGATGATTCATCAATTAATATCCTCCCGACCTCTGTATTCCATGAACTCAAACTCGGACCGATTCGAAAGATACGAGAGATTGTTCAATTGGCAGATCGACCGATAAAAAGGCTGAGAGGAACCATTTCTGTCATCATGAAATTCCAATGTACTCCGCTCAAGGTAGAATTCACGATTATTGATATTGAGCATCAAGGAGAATTCATCCAGTCTCCAATCATTCTCAGAAAGCCATTCTTGGCATTGGCCAAGGCGAGTATCGATTGTGAGACTCGGGAAATCAATTTCACAACATTGGAAGCACTTAAATCCGACCCTATCTTTGAGGAACCACGATCTTATGAGACTACCCACGAAGTCCCCGACAACCGTAACCATGAAACAGTAGAAGAGCCCTACCCCACATCCACACTTGAGATAGCGGTTGTTGATGAGACTATTGGTTTAGAAAATCTCCCCCCTGCTCCATTCCCAGCCGCTCTCACAATGGAGAATCATGTATATGAATCATATGATCCGGAGACTTATGCATGGGCACACCCTGGGTCAACCTACTCTGACTACATGGATTACATCAACTCGACACAGGAATGCGCCAATATCGAATCAATTGAGAAAGAATATGCAGAGACTCTCCCCAGTATTTCAATTCCCGCGGATCTCAAAATAGACAAATCTTTCTACTACGATCCAGAGACATATGCATGGTCACACCCTGGAGCAACATTCTCTGAATATCTTGACCAAATCATCCCAAATCGAGAGTGCTCAAACATTCGGGAGACTAAGAACAAGCACGCAGACCGAGTACCGACCAAGGAGAATTTCAATGGCTATTCATCTGGATACTCAAGTGAACCGACACCTTCACGACTAAATAAAAAGAGAGTCACCTTTGACCTTTCGAAAGAGGAATCAGTTGATGATCCCTCATCAGGTCCAGAAAAGATGGTCTACATGAGTGAAGTCTGTTCGGCAGCCCTAAAGCCATATCTTCGTAAGGATCCAAAATTCAATTCTCGTTGGACAACTCCCGTTCCTAACTACTACTCACCCAAAGCTGATGCTCCTGCACTCTTCAAGTACACTGGAATTATTTCTTATGAGCTGACTGAGACCGGTGCTTCTGAGTATTCATCTGAGGACAGACCGATTGACCCCAAGAAGGAACGAAGTCTGAGGAAACAACTGAAGAAACAAAAAGACCAGAATATTTGGAGTATATCTACTTTCAAATGCTACTCCTCTGAGAATAATTCCGATGATGGATATCTTTCATCTGACTCAAACACTTCATCCACTATCCATCATGATTTTTCTGAGAATGACACTGATCATAGCTGGGAATCATATGCTTCATCTCCGTCTCATCATTACGATCCCCCACCACATGCTCACAAGAAGATCAGCCGAAAACCGCCTTAATCATCGGCTACCCACCCTCCCTCCCGACCACATAGGTCTCCTTGTGCAGCTTCTTCCTCTACTTAGGCCAAGGCCTAAGTATGGGGGGGACCGATGCCATCTATATATATCATTCCTCTCCTAACTCTTGATCGCTCCATCTCCACCCTTCTTCCATACTTAGGCGGATCAAAGCCTAAGTATAGGGGGAACCAACATCCACCTGTTTATACTCTCCTCATTCACATATCCCGACCGCTTCATTTTTCATTTTTCCCCTCCCTAACGCTTAGCCCGAGCTATGTCTTCCACTTCTTGTGCTCTGAGGACACAACACTTGCTAAGTATAGGGGGATCTGTATATATACTTTGTATATATTTTACCCATATCTCGTACTTTCGCTTAAGTCTATATGTATTTACGGGGTGAGTACTAACTTGAAAAAAAAGAAAAGAAAAACAACAAAAAAAATTCAAAAAAATGTGTCAGCATTTCACACACCTGCACTTCATCCAACATCACATGCATTTGCATCCGTGAAAAGTCATTGGGTTCTGAATCGAGTTATGAGCCGAAACCGAGAGTGGTCTGGACTTGACCTTAATCCACCTAATTTTCAGAGGAACTTCACCGAGAAATAGGATTTTAGAAGCTTCAGGTCTTTGACTTAATTCTTTGAGTTCCACATGACAATGTACAGTGTTTGACTCTTAGTGTCTAACCTGGTCTCTTCATTCTGGGTACAACTCTGGAATAGGGAATTAATTTGTACTCTCGCACTATGCACTTAGCTCAACCCAGACGGGATGTTGGAAGACTGTGTGAGTCTCTTTTCTGGTAGCGTGGAAATCTAAAGACTGGAGTACGGGTTGAAATAAAGCTTCGAAAAAGGGATGGACGGCTGGGCACAATTTTTTCTAAGACTCCAAAAAATGTACGGAACAAAAAGATTCTATATACGTAGGGGCACAACAAGATCCAAGCAGAACCACCAAAAAATCCAAATACAAAGAAGCAACTACCAAATAAAATCCGACCAAAAAGGTCCAAGCTTCAAGAAACCTGCAGATCTTGGTGGAGACTCGGCTACACTGGCCATCTTCACAAGGAGAGGTGACTACACTGGCCACCCTCCAATTCTTTTCCCCTTCTTCTATCTTCTCCCTCAATTTGATTGTGAACACAACACGACAGACCTTAGAAGGAAATACCTGACTCCCCGAGGATGAGTTACTGGAGAGGAGAGGAGCATGGTAGTCCGGCATTCTGGATGGGAAGAGCTAAAAACCTTCACACACATGAGTCGGTTGTTCAATATTCATAGGGTATACTTTGGGAAGAGGATCGATCAAAGACGACTTCTGAGCCGAAACTGTGACAATGATGTGTAGAACTTGAGGGTTGTTGATTTTAAAATTCTAAGTCTCACAGAAGTTCTGACACACTAATAATCCAAAGGTCGAGTTTAAGTTTCATTTTCACCTTCAGTTCAAGGTCTTGGTATGGAACCCAGTCTCATTTCACTTCATGGCATTTCGTTTTGATGCTCAGGGACGAGCATGGTTTAAGTATAGGGGGATGATGAATCTCGGATTCACCACTCTAAGTCTCATTAATTAAGCTCAAGTCCCTCAAAATCAACTGTATTTCTGCATTTATTTTGCATAATTAGCATTTATGCATGATTTCATAAGAATTGCATTTTAACATTAATTTCTGCATAAAATAAGAAGCCAAAAATCCAAGCCACAGTTGACCTATAAATAGCCTAACTTCCCCTATTTTTAACTCCTTCATGCTAACACCGCATAACCCAAAACCACCTCCATGTGTACACATCACTAATAAGAATAAATGAAAAATACAAAAAAATCACTAACCCTGTGAGTGGACCAAAAACCCAAACCCTAATTTCAGGATTTTCGGACTAAAATACACATATCTTCCCCATCCAGTGTTCGATTTGATCCTACTCACTTTTGAACTAATGCACATTCAATTAGCTTCAAAACAAGACCAAGTTCAAGTGAATCGGAGCTCGTATGTGAAAGTTGGGTTTTGGGCCTCTTTTGTACATTGTATATTTTCGCGGCTTTTGACCGATATTTTATGAATATATTTTATTTATCAGTAAAAATCCAAAAAAATTAGATTTAGATGTCTTTTATTTATATTTGATTTCTCCATATTTTTCCGGTTTTTTATCTTGTTTAAAAATGACAAAAAAATAGAAAACCCAAAAATCAAGGTATTCTATGTACATGGGATACTGATGAATCTCCACTTCATCACCTTTATTCTATCATTTTGGCCTTAAAAACCCCAGCAAATGCATGTAAATAGCCTCAATTTGTATATAATAGCATTCATTATTCATTGTATTTATTATACATAAAATAAGGTTTTTAATGCCAAAATTATAGAATAAAGAGAAGAAAAGAAAAAGGAATAAATATTGCAAATATTTTATGACCCTAACCCCGAGACCAAGGCCAGCATGGAATTGGTCGACAAGGAATAAGGTAGGGGGAGATAAGGGCCAGTATACAAATAGATACCTCATTTATTTATTTATTCATTTATGCATTTTTGACACCTATTTTGTACATAATTATTTATTCATCAAATAAAGAAATTTTGTACACGAAAGTTGTAGATAATATTGTAAATAAAAATACAAAATTGAGTTTGTGTAAAAATAACACTCAGTGTACATTTTATACCCAGAATAAAAAGCAAAAATCTCAATTTCACAGACCCATATCTTGCAAATAAAAAAACTCCAAATCACCTAAACTCACCTTTAATTGTATATAGCATCCCAAGAACTATTTAATAAAATTGGTTTCATAATTTTTGGAGTTCATCTGTAGAAGTTAGGTTTTTGACCCTCCTTGTATATAGGACTGATTAAAATATTCATTTTATTCAATATTCATTATTTTTATAAATTTATATTTTTAGAATTTTTCAAATAATGTATATAATACATGTACATATTGAAATTAAAAGAAAACTAAAAAGAATTTGTAAAATAAAATAAGCTTATGTAATACATAGACAAAATACCTATGTTACCTAGATGTGCATAAATAAAAAGGGATTTTAATTCTTTTATTCTTTATTCATCTATATTTTTATAATAATGTATAAATTATTTTATAACTTATTAAAAATATAAAACCAAAATAAAAACAAATAAAATGCATTAAATAAATAAAATGTATATAATATATAGGTAAAATACCTATAAGTATACCTACATATACATAGACACATTTATTTAAAATTGTAAATAAACTCATAAAAATTAAATAAAAATATATTTATACTCACAAAAATAAGGTACAAATTTATAAAATAAGAAAATAAAATAATAAAATAAAATAAACAAAATAAAAATAAATATATATAAAACCCTTATAAATACATTATTTTAATAAAACCGTAATAAAATATATCAAAAAAATAAATAAAAATCATAAATAAATACTACATTAATTTATAAACATTTTTTATTTTATAAGTAAAATCTAATTAATTCATTTATTAGGTTAAATAAATAGGTCAAGATCGGTCCGATGTGGACCAATCAGGGGCCAGGGAAAGTTGACCTCCGGTCTACTCCCCCTGCGCCTCTGACTCCCGTCAGGCCCATCTTTTCCCCGATTTTCATCCTTTTTTCATGGACGTCTCGTCCACCCATCGCACTCGAATCCTTCATGAAAGATCTTCTCTGATCATCCTAGATTCTCGCTGTGATCCTGGAACCCTTGTACATAGCATAGATTCGTTGATTTTAGCCAGTCAATAAAGGTCTCCAGGGATGTCCATAAATAATTTCTTCTTCCTCCTTGGCCGAATTTGGCCAATTTCATCCTCCCAATAAGCTTGAATCAGTTCCTGGTGTAGCCCTCGTGACAGGAGGCGCTTCCCAGCACCTCGGTTCGGCCCAAGGAGGAGGAGAGTTTTGTCGCGGCGGAGCTCCGGCGTCCGCCCTGCTCCCTGGAGGCCCCCAGGTATAAGAGCTGCGCCTTTTACATTTCTTAGTTAGATTTCATTCCTGCATTTCATTTCTGTATTTTAATTAGCGTTTAGTTGTTAGAATTAGCGTAGGTTTGGTTACCCGTAGTTCGCCGGAGGTATGCTCCGGCGAACTCATTCACCATACCCCCGCCGTGTTCCGACCACCCTCTCACCTCCATCTTCTTACCCTTCCATTTCCCTACGCCCAGTTACTTTCATTCACCCAGATACTCTTCAGAGCTGGAGATCAGATCTCCTCCTCCGCCCCTCGCCGGAGATCGTCGCCCCGTACCCCCTTTCGCTCATTTTGACCCAAATAAGGCTCCCAACCCCTTGTCTTTGTGCGCTGAGCTTTCTTGCAGGTGCTGGGACACCAAAGGACCCCCGTTGGGGTCGATTTGATTCTTCTGCAGGTACCTACGGGCTTCATCCTTCATCGACCTCGCTGGACCTCTCCGGCGAGCCTCCCGGCTCTCCTGAGCCCTCCAGTCGACACCAGGCATCCCTAGGAAGCTTTTTGGAGCATCAGAAGCCTGAGGGAGCGTCGGACGAGAGAGCAACACCTGATCGAAGGTCGGGGAAGGGGGAGTTCTTCCCTGTTCTTCGAGCCTTCGTCTCACCGTCCGATCGCGGTCCCAGCCCAGATCAAAAAGCCAGCCGTTGGATGGAGCTCTTCATCGACCGTCAGATCAGCTCGACTGATCTAATCTCAGCCCTCCATCGGCGAAGTGTCATCAGGCGAGGAGGTAGCGACGCGTGTCAAGTGAAGAACGCTCAACAGTTGGATAGCGCGCCTATTGGGGGTAATTTGCATATTTAGCCCCCATTCTTTTTGTATTTAATTTTTAATTCTGTAAATAATTTTTAACGTTGTAAAATAATTATAATTTTTGCTGAAAAGACCGTGAGTTTCTGAGAATTACATATAGGTCCTTCCGCGCCTCACGTGCAGTCCCACGTGAGGCGCGTGAAATTTGCATGGATACCCTGGTGGTTTTTGTATATTGTAAAATAGTTCTAAAAGTTTAAATAAATGTTTTCTTCTGTTGGAATTTTTGCACTGTGCCCCCTGTCACTTATTTTATTTGCAAAAATGCCCCTGCTAGGCTGTTTATTTTTGTGTCTTTTACTATTTATTAAAAATAGCTATGAGGCTTCTAAAAATCCAGAAAAATTAGGATAGATGTTTCATGTGATGATCTTCCACGCCCATTTTTTATTTTGCATTTTTTTTTGCATTTTTTCTAATTATTAAAAATAAAAAGAAGCCCTTTTTGTACTGTTTAAATTAAAAAATACAAAAAATTTATAAAAGGTTTTTGAAAAAATTACAAAAATTATATATGGTATATTAATATATAAATTGAGTCCAAAAATTGAAAAACCCAAAAAATACGAAAAAGAAAAATAAAAAAATCAGAAAGCTCCAAAATCCAACAAAAAATAGAAAAACCCTTAAAAAATCCCAAAAATACATTTTTCTTTTTTTTATAATTATCTATATATCATTATTAATTAATTTGGGTAATTTTGAAAAATATTTCATATTTTTAAAACCCAAATTACATTCGACTAGCTAATTAGTCCATATTGTGGACATTTTTGAGATTAAAAATATAAAAAATAGAAATATTCCTTAAAAATAACACAAAAATTAGAAAAAGATCAAAAACAAAAAAATATACATATTGTATCTATATATTTTAAGCACTTATATATATATAAATATATGTATATCCATATATGGTACTACCTCTCTCTCTCCTCTTATATATACCTCTCTTTATATATGCATAAATATATATATATATATATTATATAATTAAAAAATATTAAAAGAAAATAAAAATATAAAATATAAAACAAAGTAAAAATTATAAAATTTAAAAAAAATATAAAAAATATATAAATCCAAAACCCACAAAAAAAAATAACTGGACATGAACAATGAATTGAGTAATTGTATAACTCATACATCCCTTCGCCTCCCAGTGTTCGACCTCTACCTGTACTTACACCTATACACTATTACATGTAGAGTTATAATAAATTTTAACTCCACATTTTTGGATATTCATTGCATACATTGATTGTGGGTTAATTGTTGATCGATTTGGGAGTCTGTCTTGAGGTCAATTCAGCGACTGTCTCTCTACTTGTGAAAAGATACGATCTCGGCAAACTCCCTTTCATCAAATGGCGTCGTTGCCTAGTTCATAGCTCTCCGAGGGTTATCTGCGAGAGGCTATGACACATTATAGCAATGTTGGTCTCCTCTGCTGGTAGGCTGTCTGCCGCCTACCATGACCATATTCTCTGTGGGTCCGTCTGATGGATCCGGCTCCTTTGAGCCTCCCTCTCTCCTTGACGACCCTCACAAGGACGAGATGTACTCTGATTTTTCACTGTGTAGCTCACATCACTTCCCGAGGACTATCTGCGGAAGGATGTGACACTTTCTTTACGATCGGCTTCTCTCACTTCTGGTGCCTCCATTTGTTGGGGCACATCGCCGATTCGACTGATACGAGCAGTCAGTCTCCCTTTCTGACTATGCACCCTATCTGTTGGGGCATGAGACCGACCTGCTCAGATGCCTTTGCGTCCGCTCTCCTTGACGGTCCTCGCAAGGATGAGCTCCTTTATGATTATTCCTTGACTAACTCGTAGCTCCCCGAGGGTTATCTGCGAGAGACTATGACATATTTCCGATCTGATTGGTCTCTTATGCTGGTAGCCGATTTGTCGACTACTGAGACCACTATGTGGGTCCGTCTGATGGATCCGGCTCCTTTGAGCCTTCTCTCTCCTTGACGACCCTCGCAGGGTAGAGAACACATTCTGACTATTCCTTGCCTAGATCGCAGTACTCTCCGAGGACTATCTGCGAGAGACTGCACCACTCTCTTTACGCTCGGTTCCCACTGCTGACTGTGTCTCTGATCTGCGGAGCACGGAATCGAGTCGTCTGGTATACTTGATTTCTTGGTCCCATCTTGAGTTGCCTATCCGATTTGTGGATCATGTGATCCATCTGCTCGCCTTGACGGTCCTCGCGAGGTTGAGCTTCTGATATCTGCTATTTTCATGCTTAGCTGGCAGCACATTCCCCGAGGGTTATCTGCGGGATGCTGCCACACTTTCTTGATTTGACGGTCTCTTCTGCTGGTAGCCGACCTGTCGCCTACCGACACCATTTCTATGATCCGTCTGATGGATCAGGCTCCTTTGAGCTCGCTCTCCTTGACGACCCTCGCAAGGGTGAGCTTCTATTCTGATTATTCATTGACTAGCATGTACTTCTCCCCGAGGGTTATCTGCGGGAGAGTACATCATTTTCTATGTACTCGGCTTCATTTCTGGTGTCTCCTGTTTGTGGGAGCACGAAGCTGGGTCTTCTGCCTTGTGTACTTGGTCTCCTCCCTGGTTGTGTCTCCTGACTATTGGAGAACAGAGCCGAGTATTCTGATTATTCTCTGATTCCACTCACCTTGATGGCCCTCGCAAGAGTAAGCCACATATTGTGTTGTTCGGTATATTCTTGTCACTTTCAGATTATATCACCACCGTGCATCACACAGTCTCATATGCTTTACTTCCTATCTATTCGGAGACTCTGATTGACCGGAGGAGTCTATACTGCTCTTTCTTCCTCCCGGTCTTATAGTATCAGCTCCGTTCCCTCATGATGACCTTCTGAGCCCATTGACTGATTTCTGCTACCGGCCTGGACCACTTTACTTTCTGATATGTTGTCCCCGGTAGCTGACACCCACTTGACCGCATATCCGGGTTTCTTTCCACCTTCTGACTGCGTCTCGTCTCACAGGGAGACGGCGACGAGAGTACGGTAGTCAATTGTCAGATACCGTCCTGTACTCCACCAAATTTTCACCACTTGTACATATGTGTGCCTTTTCCATTCTTTATCCCGCATGTTATGTGTGCCCCAGATCTATCGCCATATCTGTGTGTCTATACTTCGGACGTACCTTGTCCAAGTGTAGGGGGGTACACACCGCGTTGTTCTTTCGTTGTTCAGTTTTGTCACTCCTGTTGTTGCCTATACTTAGGGAGATCTCACCCTAAGTATAGGGGGAGTGATGCGTATATTCTCCACGGTCTTTTCATCAAACTGTATAATCTGTCTTTTCTTCTTTTCTTCTTTTCTTCTTTTCCTTTTCATATTTTCTTTATCTAATAAAAGGTGTCGCCTTTTTGTGTCAGTTTCCTGTACTTAGGACGTACTTTGTCCTAAGTATAGGGGGAGTGCACCCCTGATGCGTTAATTCCTTCGTCTCTTATTCATCTATTCTTTAGACTTGTTTATACTCAGTACGAGTTATGTCTTCTCTATTCTTTTCGATCTATGAGGACATAGCTCAAGCTAAGTATAGGGGGGTCGTATATACTCTGTGTATACTTTAGCCATAACTCGTACTTTCGTATTCTCTTAATAATATGGATAATAATTCTTTAAATTCATAAAAAATCCTTAATAAAAAGATGTGAATATTCCTCAAATTCTTTTTGTATATACTGATTAATAAATCAGGTGAAAATATTTTTTGCAAAATGTTTGAAAAATAGTTGAAAATCTTTGTGAACATTTATTGAAAACTATTTTGAAAATATTTTGTTACATGTTTTTCAACCTGTTATAAAAATGTGTGGTTTGTAAATTTTATTTTCTTTGTGTGAAATAAAAGGTTTGAAAAATGATTTGTAAAAATGTGTGGTTTTCAACATGTTTGTAAAAATGTTTGTAAAAATTATTTTGGACTATAGTTTTCAAAATTTATTTAAAAAATTTTGTGTCAAATAAGTTTGAGGGAATAGATACATCTAATAAAAAAATTAATAAATCTTATTATTATAAATAAAAATAAACAAAATTCTTTAATAAGTGTATATATACCTATAAATAAAAATTAAATTGTAAATTTTTAATTCTTGTAAAATAAAACGGCACACCCGTGTAAATAGTTGTACATATTTTATACTTTGAGTGCCAAAATTATTTTATTTGCGAAAATTCTTTGTGTAAAAATCCTTCTCTTTGTTTTTCAAAATTCTTTGAAAAACTTGCATTATTCTTTGCATATTTGTAAATAGCATTTGCATAGCATTCTTTCATTGAGATTGATGATTGAACTAGTCCAATAAAGTTGAAGATTGGAGCTTAGTTAGACCTTACTGCACTAACTGCACTGGAACCTTAGGGTAACTAGGTTTAAGGTACGTCAGGTTTAGTCAAACTTAATTCTTTAGAAAACAACACTAGGTTCAAGTCACCTCAGTGGACTAACTAGAACTTTTCGAAACACACGTATGACTCTTGTCGACCGTGATCTAACTTGGACACTTGAACCTTTCACTTGGCTCAACTCAGTTGGAGTGGTGAGGGGGTTGGATTTGCCAGTCTGAGACGCACACGGGTGGAAACATTCGTCCTCGTCTAGGAAGGAAAGTGCACCCAACCTGGTCCAGTAGCCATGAGGTCTAACGACAGGAGAGTGTGGGTTGCAATAATGCTTCAAAAGAGGGATAGTCTTCTGGCTCAAGAGGAAAAACTCCTTATGTAAATGCTGCTGTATATAGTATGTTGAAGAAAAAAGTGGACAGGCTTGAAAATAAAATAAAGTGCCTGCCGGAGAATGTATATATGTTGTATAGAAAATAAGCAAGCTTGAGCATCAAAGTTACACCATGTGAGCCTGCAGCTGGATGACTTGACTACACTGGTCTTGCATCCCAGGATAGGTAGCTACACTGGCTACCGTCCATTCTTTTCTCTACCCCCTCCTCTTGAGTTGGATGCCACTTGAACTTAGAAGGGAATACCCCGCTCCTCGAGGAAAGAGTTGTTGGATTAGGGAATCATTGGGTTGTCATTCTGGAGAAGCTAGTCTCTTTGTCATTTCAGTTGGGGAGAGCCACTATCACTTACACGTACAAGTCAGCTTCATAGTCATAAGGGTTTGCGTATGACGTAGGCTAGTTCTGACCTGGCTATTGAGGTGATTTGAACCAAGTTCTGTGAATCTTGAAGGCTATTGTGTTTTAAATTTGGTTCCCTACTAGGTTCCACACACATTCTCACACCAAGGTCTAACCTGAGCTCCAAACTTTGATTTTGTACAGATAAGTTTAATAATCATAATCCATTCAATTTATTCTTTGAATCTCTATTTTTGCTTTTTCTTTTCTTCTTATTCTTTGTTCTTTTTGTACTTATTGCATAAGTATTTGCTAGGGACTAGCAAAGCAAGTATAGGGGGTTATGTATCTCCATTTCATCACCTTTATTCTATCATTTTGGCCTTAAAAACCCCAGCAAATGCATGTAAATAGCCTCAATTTGTATATAATAGCATTCATTATTCATTGTATTTATTATATATAAAATAAGGTTTTTAATGCCAAAATTATAGAATAAAGAGAAGAAAAGAAAAAGGAATAAAATATTGCAAATATTTTATGACCCTAACCCCGAGACCAAGGCCAACATGGAATTGGTCGACAAGGAATAAGGCACGGGGAGATAAGGGCCAGTATACAATAGATACCTCATTTATTTATTTATTCATTTATGCATTTTTGACACCTATTTTGTACATAATTATTTATTCATCAAATAAAGAAACTTTGTACATGAAAGTTGTAGATAATAATGTAAATAAAAATACAAAATTGAGTTTGTGTAAAAATAACACTCAGTGTACATTTTATACCCAGAATAAAAAGAAAAAATCTCAACTTCACAGACCCATATCTTGCAAATAAAAACTCCAAATCACCCAAACTCACCTTTAATTATATATAGTATTCCAAGAACTATTTAATAAAATTGGTTTCCATAATTTTTGGAGTTCATCTGTAGAAGTTAGGTTTTTGTTGCCCCTCTTGTATATAGGACTGATTAAAATATTCATTTTATTCAATATTCATTATTTTTATAAATTTATATTTTTAGAATTTTGCAAATAATGTATATAATACATGTACATATTGAAATTTTAAAGAAAACTAAAAAGAATTTGTAAAATAAAATAAGCTTATGTAATACATAGACAAAATACCAATGTTACCTAGATGTGCATAAATAAAAAGGGATTTTAATTCTTTTATTCTTTATTCATCTATATTTTTATAATAATGTATAAATTATTTATAACTTATTAAAAATACAAAACCAAAATAAAAACAAATAAAATGCATTAAATAAATAAAATGTATATACTATATAGGTAAAATACCTATAAGTATACCTACATATACATAGACACATTTATTTGTAATTGTAAATAAACTCATAAATATTAAATAAAAATATATTTATACTCACAAAAATAAGTTACAAATTTATAAAATAAGAAAATAAAATATTAAAATAAAATAAACAAAATAAAAATAAATATATCTAAAAACCCTTATAAATACATTATTTTAATAAAACCGTAATAAAATATATCAAAAAAAATGAATAAAAATCATAAATAAATACTGCATTAATTTATAAACATTTTTATTTTATAAGTAAAATCTAATTAATTCATTTATTAGGTTAAATAAATGGGTCAAGAACTGGCTGATGTGGACCAATCAGGGGCCAGGGAGTGTTGACCTCCGGTCAACTCCCCCCTGCGCCTCTGACTTCCGTCAGACAGGTCTTTTCCCCGATTTTCGCCATTTTTCCCGCTCGATTGGTAGCTCCTTTGACAGCCATCCCTTCACGTATTTTATTCTCTGATCATCCATGGTTCTCGCCGAGATCTGGGATCCA